>JARHVA010004884.1:1317500-1400873 GCA_037957365.1 Torreya grandis | reverse complement strand
ATTTTTTTTGGATATATATATAAAATTTAAATTATTTATATAAGTTTTATATTCATTTTAAGAATTTTAAATATGAAATCCAAAATGGCTTATCTAGATGTGTAAGAACTATGAAAGAGAAGCTTAATAAATTGGTCTGCAAGATCAATAGTTAACACTATATATTATGATCTATCTATTGGATGATGTTATATATGAAATATATTAACTATTAACTATTAATTTTAATAATAATTATTTTAAGTGTCCTTATATAATTTTAAATGAGCATTCATCAAGACTATGTTTTCAAGTTCTTTGGCAATTTTTGTGTGTTAGTAAGATTGATGTTCATGTGTCTTTATGCCCAGTTTGGAAGTATAAAAATATTTTGGTGATGTATTATATATTAAATGGGATAATATACATTAATTTTATTTTTTTTAAAATATTCTATTTTTATGGTTGAGATCAAATTGATAATGACTAGGTTCTAAGAAAATTGACAATTCTGAGTAATCTTTTTGATGAGGTGTTCTTGAGTATTTGAAGCCTAAGTAATGAAGTATAATAATATTGATTATGAACATAATTTCATTGATTTTACATAAATATATTTTTTATTACTATAATGTGTTTATATATGTTGTATGAACTTCATCTTTGCAGATAGTGTTTTTGAGGTAATTAGGCCTAATAGGTATTTAAGGCCTAATGGTGCTTTCAAGATGTGAGAAAAGGATTTATGACTTATTAATAATGTATGAGGTTATTTAGGTTTAAAAACAAGGTTTTAAATGTTTTATTTATTTTTTGGGGGCCATCTATGCCATAGAGGTTCAAGTTGTTCCATGGAAAGGATAGACCCTAATTATAATTAGGTCTCTAAGTAGGCCTAAAAGAAGACGTCTAAGTGAGTTTGTCTAACCTAATGGTGATATTATTTTAATTTATTATTAGGTGTAACATGTAATAATACATTTTTTTGGTTTGAACCTAATGTATTATTTTTTTTTTTGACTAAAAGTGTGAGTGACCCAGTGATTTGTATTTATACAAGGCATAATTGTGTGTGTTGTTAAAAAGAAACCAATGAGCGAATAAGAGAGTAGATTGTGAAGAAGTAGGAGGTATTAAAGACCATAAAAATAAGGGATAGATAATATTATTAACATATAACCAATTTTTTTCATGTGGATGTCAAGGTCAATTGACCCAATGAGCCTAATAAGAGGCATGATTGAGCAAAGAAGCCTAGAGGCTATTTTTAAGAGGGATAAAAGGTTGAGAAGAGCTGAATGAGTTGAATGTCTATTAAGAGACTATCATAAATTAATAATATATATGTTACTAATGTATGATAGTGGAGTATAATTAAGATAATATAATATAAAGATCTAAAGAAGAGCTTACCATTTGTTAGTTGAGAGACAAGGTGTCTTGAGGTGATCAAGTTAGTCTTGGCTAACTTGGTGCTTTGTCAAGGCATGAGAGATGCCTTGAAAGTTTGTGGTTACATAAGTTTTCTTGTATTGGCTAAGTTTATGATGATTAATTTATGGGGTTGGTTCCTCCTTTCAAATTGGTTCTTGCTAAATGACTAGTTGAGTTGGGTGCTTGACTAGTGAGGGGTTGGTACTCCTTGTGGGGTTGGTGCCTCACTCAATCTTGATTCATTTATTATAGGAAAGTAGTCTAAGATGTGTTTCAGTTGGTTTTATCCCCCATGAGGGTTTCCAATATATATCTTATGTTCATATGTTTTATGCTTATGTGAATGCTTATTTATGCATAGGTTTATGTATGTGTTTGAATGAATGCTTCAATAATGATGAGTGGAATTGAATGAATGTTTTAAGGGAAATAATTCACCCCCCATATTAGTATTTTTACTTCCAATAACATGAGATTTATATCACTAAACTTTTCACATCTCATAAGCCACTAACTTGTCTTCTATACACTAAATTAGGCCACCTATATCCAACACATCATTAGTTAGTCTTTGTTTATTCTCTCTCTCAATAGGTGCACACTTACTATTAACCAAATATAATGAGTCCATAATATTTTTAATGAGATGAATAGTTAAATTTAGACCATACTCATTTTTTCTATCAAGCTCTGTCATATGCCTTTCATAGCCTAAAAGAGTTTATTTGAAGATTGAAATAAACTGAGTATAAATGTAACTATGCTGACTAAGGGAAACATGGATTTGACAAGGTTGATTATAGGAATGAATAAGATTCCAAGGAGGTTGAATTGGGGTGGAAGGTGTAATATAGGATTAATGGAAAACTTGGATATATCAATATGAAGGTTGATAAGTTGGGTAAGGTTATTAAAGAAAAGAGGAAGGATGATACTCTTGATAACAAGGATGGTCATATGGATAACTAGAGTCATATGAGGGATACGTATGGTCATTTTAGTATTGATGACTCAAAATAGGGATGATAAGGATAAAAATGGGGATGATAAGGACCAAAATGTTGATGATATGACTCATTAACTTGATTAAAATATAAATCCACTCCAAATTTAGTCATGAAACCTCACGAGAAAGGCAAAATAGAAATAGTACTTGATTGAAAGAATACCTAGGCTACTAAAACTAGTTAAATAAACTAAGAGTCACCATTGATGCTTGTGTTCATGCCTATAAAGGCTGTTGTATTGAAGAGAAACACCAAAAAATCTTTAATGGATGAAATCTCTTGTTTCACTAGGTGTATTAAAACTATTATCAATAAAATTTTCACCCTCAAGGAGGTTATTCAGGCCTCCTCACTTAAGTGATAGAATGGGAACTCTTTAAAAGTTTTGGGTGACCTTATAGCTGAATACAACCTCTAGATAGGGCTATTTACCTTGATGCATCACTTAAGAATTATCACTAAACTTGTCATTTACTTGGGAAAAGGGAGAGAGAACTGAAAGTTTACTAAACTAGAGAGGTGATTCACCAATTTTTTTGACCACTACCACACATTTGCATATGCACAATGATCATGAAGCTAACATATTCATACACTACTCCTAATCTACTCCTCTTACATCAATATTTCAATATGAAGGTGGTAGATGATGATTAGGTAAGAAGTGATATTTTTAAAGAGTTTTAAGGACACTAATTTAATATTACCTCATCTAACCTCACAAGACCACTTAAACACTCCATATGACTTGCAAGAGTGAGTTAAAATTGAATATAGGTGAGAGAATAAGACAACATGTCAAGAAGAACTAAATAAACACTAGAAAAGATAAATCATTCATGCATGAACACTAAAATACAATCATAAGAGAAGGTAAAACTAGCTTATTTATTACTTCAATGGCTTAAAAAAGGAGTAGGGCTTCAGTACACTGAAGTGGATGATCAATTACAATGCCAAAATTAGGCATACATATAATATAAGGAAGGGGGAGAGAGAGAGAGAGAGAGAGAGAGAGAGAGAGAGAGAGAGAGAGAGAGGAGAGAGAGAGAGAGAGAGAGAGAGAGAGAGAGAGAGAGAGAGAGAGAGAGAGAGAGAGAGAGAGAGAGAGAGAGAGAGAATTATGGATGTTAAGAAATCATGAATAAAGTTAAAAATAAGAACAATTTCCAAAGTAAATTTATGAATTCCCTCTTCAACATGTGTACACTCCATTTTATGATGATCTTCTAAAGGTGGCGTAAGAGTTATGTTTGGCTTGATAACTCACCCTTGAGCTCTTGAAACTACCCCTTAAGAGTGAATATAAAATTACCATTCATCTTATTAGATTATAATTAATGTGGAAAATTGTTGAGGATCCAAAACCAATCATATTGCTACTGCTTTTATACAATTTTATTCATCATTCTCACATTTTCTCTTTTGGATGCCTATTCTTTGCAACCCTATTTAAATAAAAATCTCCTAGTTTATATGGAAAATAATGGAATATTTTAGTACCCTTTATACCATTTTATCTTATCCAAAATTTTAGGATCCAACTCTTAATGCAAACCCACTTTCTCAACACCCATCTTTCCCAATTATGCTAAATTAGGCCTAAAACAACCCTACATTACTAAAAACCATATATTACTACGAAAAAACCTAAAAAATATTTTTTTTCACATTAAATGATTTTATATGACAAATTTTAAGAAATTACATAGGTTATAACTCAAGTTATGCCAAAATTCAACTTTCTAGCCCTAGGTTGCAAAAACACAGGCCCGAGGAGGCTGAGAGTAGATAAAAAGGTAAAATTTGAGTTTTAGGGACCTTAAATATAATAATATACCAGTATTATTTCTTAACCACATTATTATAAATCCTTAAATATAAATTTGTCCTTGAAAAACCTCAATACCTCTTTAACAAGCAAACAGGCAAAAAATTGTGTGCAAAAGAGGACTATCAAGTGGGTTGTAGGTGTCTTTTGTCATTTTTCATCACTATATGATAATATAAACCCCATATCAGGTTAATTAATGAATAAAAAACACCCTTATATCCATAAAATCTCCAAAAATCAACACAAAACATTACATACTCACTTGAATTCTTGAAAATAGGCTACAAAAGAGCTCTTTAGCAGGCTTGTAGATCTCCTTTGGGTTTGATGTTTGTTGAAGTTAAATAAGAATATAATAATGAATTATAATTATTTTTAAACCTAAAATAGACCATATAAACATATTATCATGTATTTAATTTATTAACTCTTTCTGCATACCTCATATCTCATGCAAGGTATGTCCTCTTAGGTTAAGAAAGTGGACCTATAGGTCTACATCCTTGTGTGTCTACATTCCTCTTAGTTAAATAACTTAAAGACATGATTATTGGTATTATAACCCATTTATATTAATTATTGACATTTTATAACAATTTCAAAGTCTAAAAACCTCTTTTGAGTTCCTAAAATGCTTTCAGACACTTATTTTTTGCTTACAAACAACTAAACTAGTGTTCTTTAGGCCTATACCCTGCAAATTATATTCAAGGGTGATATTATGAGTTTGGTCCATTGGTAAAAATTATATTAGGGTTTTTAAAATATCCAATTTTAAGTACTAAAATTAACATGTCACCTATACTACTTCTCAAAACTCTCAATGGAATTTGTTTACAAGACCATCTTTTTTTACCTTAAAACTTGTAGATGCACATTTGGATTGCATAAGCATTGAGTTATACAAAACCATATGAATATTTTATATATTTTAAATGGAAATATATAATTTTAATTTCATCCATAATATTAATTTCACCATTCAATAGAAAATCATACTTTAATTGGCCTTAAAAACTTCATACTTCTCTCAAGCTTTATGTGCATGCCTATGTGTAGGCATGCTAGGTTTTAAGTCCTGTTTAGGTGACTTGAAACAGTATATTTGTGTTTTATGTACTATATGATTTAATATGAGTCTTTATAATCATATTAATTCATGAATAATAATATCCATTCATGACACCAGCTTGAAAATACCATTAGAGGCTTGTGGGATTCTTTGATAATTCTTCTCAACATGAATCTAACAAGATTGTTATTAAACACCTTGGAAATATACTTGTAACTCATGATAATTTAATTTTATGAAAATTATATGCCTTAAATATAATTATACAATGTTCATAAACTTATATTTTATATTCTCAAGCCTCATATGACCTTAACAAGGTATGCAACAGGGTTTATTATGCAAAACACATAGGCAACTTCATCTTGGCTTATCTTGAGGGAATTCATAGTATGTATATCAATTAAAGGTAAATTAAATGGATTTCATAATTCCATATAAAATATAACCATGCTCATAAATTCCTCATATCTGGTCAATATGATTTCATATAGCCAAATCCTTGTAAATAAGCCCAAAACTACCACTTTAAGGCTATTTTTTGTACCTTTTCCTCTTCAGACGTGCCACTGATGATGGAAAGTGATGTGATATGGATATTAATACCCCTTATTATCTAAAACTACCAACAATTTTCATCCATTAATCTTTAAAACTCATTGAGATAATAAAAACTCTACTATGGGGTTTTAGGATGGTTTTAGGCTGCTTGAATTGTTAACAAATTTTCATAAGTCATAGTCCTTTAATCCTAAAAATAATTATTATAATTTAAATTGAATAAGGTCCCATATCCAGCCCTAATATCACTAGATCCAACTCTCTTTCCTCTTCATGAAATGAACACTTGAAAATGACCTTCACAAGCTTACAAAGGGCTTCATAGAGAAATGGAGTTGGTTTTCAATATGTTTGGACCTATAATTCCTTAAAAATAATTTATTTGACTTGGATAAGTTAATAGGGTTCTTCCTATGTTTGAAAACTATTTAGGTGAATTCTCATTCACTTCTCAAGTTCATAAACCTTCTTGAAACTACCTCTTTGTGAAAGGATGAAACTAAAACCTATATTGTAACTACCAATCTAATATTCCAAGAATGTGTTATACCATATCCCATGTTTAATTTGATTCTAAAAGTGTCCATTATCTATAAAAATCATCATTTTGACTTTGAGCCACTTGACAAGCCTTATAATGCATTGGCAAGATATGAAATGTTTTTTAGAGGGTTAATAAAAAACTAATACAAACCAAATAGACCTGAGACCCATTTAATGCTTTGATATATGACCATACCACTCTATAAAAATTATATTTGGATTAACCTATACCTTTATGAATTTTGACAATGAATTCCTACACAAGGAAAAGCTAGAAACAAGCAAAAGGCCATAACCCCCATTACCTTAATTTCTCCAAATTTACCTTAATATCTCCAAAAACATGTCATTAAACTCTAATTAAAGGGATTAATAAAAATACAAGGGGTTTTTGATTCACTTTTCCATCATAGACCCTATGGGAGACCCTAAAATTACTAATACACTTGAGAATACATCTTTTATGACAAAGCTAGACCAATAGACCAATACCATCATTAACAAGGTTAGGCAAGACTAAAAGCAAAGTTTTGAATTGTCCTCATTCATGGTGGCCAATTTTATCTAATAGATACTAAAGTACATTATGGTGACTGTAATGTTGATACTTATTATGAGGATAAGTGCTAGAAGCTCCATCCAAAATTACATCCATTCAAGAATAAGATGAATAAAAAGGTTATCTTTGCTTCAAGGTGAGAATATTGGTTACAAATCTAAGGTGGATTATACTCTATGTTGTAACTCATTAAATACATATGTAATTTGGGTAGTATTATTTCTCAAGAGAGTGATATTTATCAAATTTTCCATATTAAAATTTTAATGAAGCAAACAAAAGTGCATGTTATTTTTTATACATGTTCACAAGAAAATTTAATAATAAAGGAGTTGGTAGACAAATTGGGGTTTGAAACTTACAAACATCCAATCCTATATTATTTTGGTTGGGTAAATAAAGGTGTTGAAATAAATGTGACCAAACAATGCAAGGTTAAGTTTGTTATTAATGTTAATTTCTTTGATGAAGTTATAGTGGATGTTTTACCTCTTGATGTGTGTGGTGTAGTGTTTGACAACCCTTTCTCGTATATCTAGGACACCATATTCATGAGGAGATAAAACCAATACCACTTGGTAAATGATTAAAAATGATACATCATTTTAATCTATGATGGATATTTAAATGTATCCTTGGTAAGTGCCTTCAAAGCTAAGAAGCTTATTAATACTAGTGGGAAATTTGATTTTCTTATTTTGAGAGATATTCAATATAAAGAGGTTGTTGTAAATAAAAATTATTGTATCACGTTTACTAAAAAATATTAGAATCACATGGGAGAGATAGTACAATATCTTAAGGAATTTTTTCAAGATTCTATGGGGTTATCACCATCTAGGTCCATGGAGCACAAAATTGATTTGTTTCCTGATAGTCTATTCCCAAATATTGGGGTATATAGGTTATCCTTGAAGGATGCCAATGAGGTAAAATAATAGTTATAATATTTAATTAATCAAGGTATAATTCATCCTATTAATTCTCCATTGGTTCTCCTATTGTTTTAGTACCTAATAAATATGGCACATGGATAATTTGCATTGATTATAGATCACTTAGTAAGATAACCATCAATAATAGGTACCCTTTTCCATAGATTGATGATGTTCTTGATAAAATTCAACATGATAGACAATTTACCAGGCTTGATTTGAAATCTAAGTATCACCAAGTGTGGATTAAGGATGAGGCAATTTGGAAAACAATGTTCAAAACAAGGCAAGGGTTGTGTTAACCATTTTTTACCATAAGTCAAAATGGGTCAACCCCCTATAGTCAAAAACTTATATAAGGGTATAATATTTTTTCATAGGGTATGTTATAGTCTATTTGATGTTATTGAATATGTTTTTAGCCTTATTCATGGTATAATTAAGTTCTTATGTCATTTTGAGTCATTTAGGAGTCATTTTAGAATCATTTATGAAAGTGATAGGTTTCTATGGTGTTTGAGCATTCAGAGTCATGAGGGAGGTTTACACAAAGTCTTAGTGGTTCATAAAATCCTTGGTAGCCCAAATAGTCATTTAATTCATTTCCATGTATAGTCAGTTGAGTGAGTAGGAACCCTTTAAATGACAAGGATGGACTATAATAGTATATTTCCCATGTATGCATAGTCATCCACCAGGAATGAGCACATACAAGTGATATGGAGAAGATCATCATGTTGAAAAAAGATCAATTGCCTAGCTTCAATCACTTCATGGTTGAAAGATATTTTTTGAATAAGATAAGTATGTTCAAGATGAACCATAAGGCTAGAGTAAGGGATGTTAAATTAAAGCCACATGAATTAGTTGTTTAGACTCAGAGAAATATAATCATGGAGTTCATAAGCCTTCCAACTACCAAGTGTCGAAGCTTCACTCAATTAGATCAAAGATCAATGGCATGTGGGTGATCACCTAAAGTCATAAGTCAAATTTCCCTAGATCAAGATCGATGGTGCATATTCTTACATATAAATTATGGTAAATGATCCATATTGAAGACTAGGGTCAATAAGTCAAGATCAAATATCGATGGTGCACATTCAATTATGTAGATCAAGATCAATGGTGAGCATGAAGTTAATAAGTTAGAGGATCTTTAGAATAAATGATATGGTTATATGTGTCACAATCATAGTGAACTAAAAATATATCAATGGACCTCATTTGATCAAATATATTGGTAGTAGATCAATGACATGTGTTTGATCACGTAGATAAAAGATCGATAATGCATGTTCAACCACATAAATGGGGATAGATAGATCACATGAAATCAATAAGTCAATGATAAAATATTTCACATGAGGCTACCATATGGCATAAGCACATTTTATCATATGGAGTTGATACTAGGGTCCACAAAAGGCATGTAGGGCTGCCAAGTGCCACAATCTTGGAAGCCAAAATTAGAAGGCATGTGGGGTTACCAAGTGTTACAATCTCTGATGAAGATCAAATATCAATGGCTGATGTTGAAAGTAAAGGATAAGAGACTCTTGAAGATATTTATGAAGAAATTTTTATCAAGTTTTATGGGGCACAAGATTGAGACACTTCTAGAGTGACAATAGGCATATTTTAAAATTAAATGAGTAACACGACAAGGAAATGCCATAGGTAAACATCTTAGATCAAAATATTTTGTGGAAAATTAAATACTTAAAATGTGTATTCAACCATTAAATATCATCTCATAAACTTTTTAGTCCTAAGAAAGCACATACAGTAGATGGGTATGAAAATTCCCCTATTACACCGTCCATCACAGGCAATATTAGATAGACATTAAAGATAACCAATGACTACCAGGTGAGAGAGTGATAAATTTATTTTTATGACCTTTCAATGTTTAATTCATGGAATGTAAAGTAGAGATATTATAGGTAGGTTTCCTAACACCTATCCCATGGATTTGGTTGAGCAATTAAAGGATTATTGGGTGACGAATGTAAAGAATGAGGCCTAGAAGACCAATGAATGACTGTAGATGGTGAATACAAGTGTCTAAAATATAGATTGTAGTTAGGAGAACATATTATGACTATCATAGAATTTTTTAAACCTCCATAAGATATTAAATATGTTTCAACTCTCCCTATTCTAATTTTAAATGCTTGAGAGATTATCCATGATGAAGGCAGTTTCACAAAGGCTAGTTGAAGAGTTTCTATGCCATTTTAGAGAGTTTGTCATAGTTTATTTTTATAAGTATAAATTAAAGGTATATTTCACACTCCATTATTTTAAAATTTAAATAGTTTTCATGACTTGACATGTGGCATTATGACCCTTCAACTTCATTCCTTCTCTCTTCTCACTTTTCTCTCAAATTCTATAAGTAATAGCCATTTTGGCTTTTGTAAACTAATTACACTCCATTTATGGTGAATCCATACTAAAATGATATTGTATTTTGACTTTGAAGAATAAATTAAAGTTTGGTTTTGAGTTCATGAAAATTTGTCTAAGTGTGCAAAGTGATGTATGGTGAGGTTAAGTGATAATCTTCTATTCTTGCTTCTCTTATCCTCTCATGTTTATGCAATAGTTCCTATTCTAACAGGTCATATGAAGGGTTGTCAAGTGTATGAGTCTATATTTTAAGTTTAAAATTATCCTTAGTGTCTTCAAATAGCCTATGGTTCACTTACCTTGGATAGCCTTCATGCATCTCACCTCTATATTGAAACATTTATGTTAGAATCCTTTCGGACTTGGAAACTAGTTTGTATGCCTTGTTTCTTAGTGAAATAAGTATAATGGTCATATGTAAATAATATTGGTGTATAAACCCCTTATATTAGTTTCATGTCATGTAACTTCTATCCCTTTTCCCCATAAGCAATTAACTAGTTTAGGTGATCAACACTTCAAAGTAAACAAGATGGTACTAATGGCGACTCTGAATGAAGACTTCTAGTTATAAGTAGCCTAGGTATATTTTATTGAATTTTTTGATCAATTATTGTGTTTTCCTTTGACCTAATAGTCTGATATGAATAACTATGGTTAATACCCATATCATGAACCTCTTTATTAGCCTTACTATGAACAAAATTTTACACAATAGTCCTATCAAAATACCTACCAATCCAATGAGCCATGGCAGCCCTATGGTCCTCAATTTCCATCTCCATATAGACACCATTTTTTTAAACATCCCTATGAGTAAGTATACCAATAAACCTATCAATAAATTCCTTCCTATCAACCCCAATATGAGTCCTACCAGTCATACCATGATGTCTATCAACCTCAATATTACTCCAATGAGTATTATCATGAGGAATTAGATGATTCCATGTATTTTAAATCAAGATACAAAGAGGAAAGATGTGGATTATTATAGAATCAATTACAATAAGTTATATCTGGTATTGATCCCCATCATTACCCTCCTCCTCTATTAGGCCCATCGCATGTCCAATCCTGCTTAACACTCCTATCAGAGCTAATGATAGTCAAGACAATATGGGGACATGGGATAATGAGTTTGATGTACTTCCTAATCATCTCATGGAATAGTTAAGAATTTTTTCCCAAAGATGGATGAGTGCATGGGAGTTGGTTGAAGATGAAACTCAATGGGAGGTTAAAGAATAAATGGACTTGGCAAAAAAGTGCCTTCAATACTCAATATATAGTCTAAGGATGTAGGATGACAAAAAACTAAAAATGAGAATATTATTATTGAAGAGCCTTAAGGAAGCTATTGATAAGGTACAAATCCTACTTATGTAGGTGGTTTTCCTTCTAATCAGCCCAAAAAATCACTTCCCCATGAGCTTACTAGTGCAGTCCTCTTTCTTAAACCCACTCATGACCCCTTTCCTTCAACTCACACTATAACTCCAACTCATCAAACTTCCATCCCACCCTTTCTTGAAAAATAACCCATCTTGAGGTAATCAAGTGAAGAGGAAAGAGCTCAAGGTATAACTGATAAAGAAGATGTCATAAGTGACTATGAAGAAGAAATCACCATAGGGACTCCCATTGGTGAATAAAAGGAAAATCCTACCTTTGTGAGTGAAGAGAAACATATTAAAGACTATTTTGTAGCTTTATATGAGGAATCTAACCAGAATTAGAGAGAGTGGTATTGTAAGAAGACTCCATATATGATCATGAGGTTGTGGATGGCCATCTCAAGCATGAATTTGAGTGTTATATTAAGAATTAAGGTGAAGGCAAAGTCACTCGTCAAGAAGTTACAGTCTTAGAAGAGTCTCATCAAACCAAGGTGGATGTTGTTGTTCTTGAAGATGACTCAATACCTTAGCCTAATTTTGAACCACCCTCAAATGCATTGGAACATGAAGAAGATCAACTTGATGATATCATACATCAAGAAGAAAAATTTAAAGAGGTGGTGGTTCTAGATGACAAAGAGGATAAATATGATTGGAAGATGCAAATGAAGCTCTTTCAAGAAATTGAATATATTTACCAAGTTGAGGATCAAATATTTGAAAAGGTGGAGAAAACATTTTCAATAGAAAATGATGACCAAGATTGGGTGGACTATGTAGATCTTCTTGATGATCTTGAAGAACTTGCAGCTAAGAAGAAACATAGTCTTATTGAGAGCACCATGGACATCAAGAAATTATGTCTTATTGAACCACTATAGGATGTTTTAGTTGAGGATCCATATAAGAAATTTGAGGTTGTTGAGTTTCAAAAGGAGTTAATTTCCATAACTACTCTATTTGGAGCTACTTTGTTTTCATTGAACATCATGACAATGAAGTTGGAAAACACCATGAAGAAGATGGAGGCATCAATGCCAAGGGTCAAAAGATTACATGCCTCATTCATTACTATAATTCATAAAGTAAGAAAGGTTTCAAAATTCTCCTTTGATCCTAATTAAAGTGTTCATTTCAAGTTATTTAGTGTTTGAATTAGTTAGTTTGGTTTGTGTGTTTGTGTTCCATAAGTGCTCATGAAGTACATGCATATTTATTACTATGTTTTTTATTCTTATTAATTTCTATTATTTGGTGTGTTATCAAAGGCAATTTGTTTATCATATCTAGTGTATAGGTGACTTCATGTCCCAATGGATAGGATTATGAAACTGGTCATGGCATAGTAAGCATACCATCCTTGGGAAGTCACAAAGAATGTTGACCATTTTTTACCACAAGTCAAAATGGATCAACCCCTATAGTCAAAAAATATATATGGATCTAATATTTTGTCATAAGATATGTTATAGTTTGTTTGATGTTATTGCATATGTTTTTAGACTTGGTCATAGTCTAATTAAGTCCTTATGTAATTCTAAGTCATTTAGGGGTCATCTTAGAGTCATATATGAAAGTGAAATATTTCCATAGTATTTGAGTATTTAGAGACATGAAAGAGGTTTACACAAAGTCTCAGTGGTTCATCAAATCCTTGATAGGCCAAATAGTGATTTCCTACATTTCCATGCATAGTAAGTTGAGTGAGTAGGAGCCCTTCAAATGACAAGGATGGATTGTAATAGCCTATTTCCCATGTATGCATAGTCATCCACCATGAATGAGCACATAAGGTGCTATGGAGAAGATTATCATGTTGAAAAAAGAGAAATTACTTGGCTTCAATCACTTCATGTTTGAAAGAGCTTGTTTGAACAATATAAGGACATTCAAGATGAACCACAAGGCTAGATTAGGGGACATCAAATTAAATCCATAGGAACTAGCTATTTGGAATCAAAAAAATATAATTGTGGAGTTCATAATCCTTTCAACTAATAAGTATCAAATCTTAGCTCAATCAGATTAAAGATTAATGGCATATAGGTGATCACCCAAAGTCATAAGTCAAATTTCCCTAGATCAATATCAATGGTGTGTATTCTTACATATATATTTTGATCAATGATTTACATTAAAGACTGGTTCAATAAGTCAAGATCAAAGATCGATAGTGCACATTCAATTATACATATCAAGATCAATGGTGAGCATATGAAGTTAATGTGTTAAAGGATTTTGAGAATGAATTTGATGGTTCCATATGTCATAATCATGGTAAAACATCAATAGATTCATGTACCATGTTTGATTGTATGGACTAGTAGCAAATCAATGATGTGTATTTGATCAGGCAGATCAAAGATCGATGACATGTGTTTAATTGCATAGATGGGGATCGATGGATAACACAAGGTCAATAAGTCAATGAAACTAGATTGAATTAAATTCCATCATATGGTGTAAGTGCATTTAATCATATGGAGATTTATAGTAAGGTCCAAGAAGGAATGTGTGGCTACCAATCATAATAATCTTAGAAGCTAGAATCATAAGACATGAGGGGCTACCAAGTGTCACAATATCTTATGCAGATCAAAGATCAACATCCAACATTGAAATTCAAGTCCAAAAAACTCTTGAGGAGATTGATGAATAAAATTTTATCAATTTATAGGGGGCACAAGATGGAGATGCATGTCCAAAGTGATAATAGACATATTTTAAAATTAAATGAGTAACATGGTAAGGAAATGCCACATAGGTAGACATGTTATATCAAACTAATCTTGTGGAAAAGAAAATACTTAAAACTCTTATGCCACATTTAAATCTCATTCAATATCACCTCATAAAACCTATAGTCCCAAGGAAATCCAATACAATAGATGGGTATGGAAATGCCCCTACTACACCATCCATCATAAGCAATATTGAATAAAGATCAAAGATAAATAGTGACTGCTAGGACATTTAAAGGTATAATTCATGGAATGGAAAGCATATAAATAATAAATAGGTGTCATAATACCTCTCCTATGGATTTGGTTGAGCAAATAAGGGCATATTGGGTGATAAATGTGAAGAATAAGGCCTAGAAGACTAATGAATGAATACAAATGGTGAATACAAGTGTTTAAAAGATAGCTATAAGTTAGAAGAACATATTATGACTATCACAACATGTTTTTGACCTCCCTAAGATAGTACATATGTGTCAAATATCCCTAGTCTAGTTTCAAATACTTGAGAGATGATCCATGATGAAGGTAGTTTCACAAAGGCTAGTTGAAGAAACTCTATGACATTTTGGAGATTTTTTCATAGTTTATATGGAAAATTGTCCAAGGAGACATTTATTGTCTATTTCAAACTCCATTATATTGTAATTTAACTATTTTTCATTCCTTTACATGTGGAATTATGACCCTTAAACTTCTTTTCTTCTCTCTTCTCACTTCTCTCTCAAATTCTATAAGTGGCAACCATTTTAGATTTTTAAAACTAATTCCACTCCATGTATGGTAGATCCCTGCTATAATGACATTATATGTTGAATTTAAACAATAAATTCAATTTTGTTTTTGATTTCATCAACATTTCTATAAGTGTGGAAAGTGAAGTATGGTGAGATTAAGTGATAATATTTTTTTATTGTTTCCCTTATACTCTCATGTTTATGCAAGAGTTCCTATTCTATCAGGTCATATGAAGTGTTTTCAAGTGTATGGATCCATATTTTAAGTGTACAATGAGGCTTATTTTCTAAAACTATCTTATGTTTCACTTACCTTGGATATCCTTCATGCATCTCACCTCCATATTGAAACATTCATGTTATAATCCTTTAGGACTTAGAAACTAGTTTGCATGCCTTGTTTCATAGTGCAAGAAATATAATGGTCATATGGAAATAATATTAGTGTATCAACCCCTTTATTAGTTTAATTTCATGTAAATTTTATCCCTTTTCCCCAAAAGTAATCAACTAGTTTAGGAGATAAGAACTTCAATATACATTCAAGGAGCTAGCCCTTAAATCTAGAGGCTCACTTCCACTAAAGGTACACCCACATACCTAGAAGTGTTCCCATTTTACCAAAATATGGAAGAGTCTTGGACACATTGTTCAAGGGTGCAATATTTGGTGATAATAGGTTGTATTAATGGTTGGTTATACCTTTTGAGCTATGCAATACACCAAAAACCTTCATACAGTTGATGAATGAGGTAATGAGTCCATTTATTAATTCATTTATCATTGTAAATTTGGATGATATTCTAAATTTTGATGATCATATTAAGCATCTTCAATAATCTTTGAAAGTTTTGAAGGAAAACAAGTTAATGTTGAATGAGAAGAAATGTGAGTTTTCCCAAAAATCACTAGTCTTCTTAGGGCATTGGTTGGATATGGGAATTTAGGATTGATCAAAATAAGGTAGTGGCCATCATGAATTTTCCAAGGCCATCCAATTTTACTAAGACAATATGCTTTATAGTTACAATTCACTATTTGAGGAAGTTTATCAATAACTTTTCTTCCATAGATGTACCTTTACACACCATTATAGCGAGTGATCAGAATTTTAGTTGGGGTAAGAGAAAACATGATGTGTTTGAATTGTTCAAACATAAGATTAGCAATGCTCTAGTTATAACATTTCCTAAATTTTAGATGTCTTTTAAAGTGGAAATGAATGCTAGTCATTATGTTATGGAGGTTGTTCTACTTCAAGGAGGTAATTCAATATGATACCATTCTGAGTTATTTCATGGTGCAATCTTGAATTATTATACATATGACAAAGAATTATATGTTATTATTCAAGTGTTAAAAAAATGGAAGCACTATATAATGGGTAAGGAGACTATTATCCATATGAATAACCAACCTCTTAATTATTTACAAGATCAAACTAAAATTCAACAAGATAGGCATTATAAATGGATGGGATTTTTACAACAATTTCATTTGATTATAAAATATAATAAAGGTGTGACTAATAATCTAGTTGAAATGTTGTCAAGATCTTATCTACTTATAACCATGGGTACCATAATTCTTATTGAGAATTTTATGTATGAATATTATGGAGAGGGATATGAGCATGATGAATATCTTGGGGAGGTGTTTCTTCAAGTAGGAAAGTCCCAAGGTGTAGGGTTTCAACCCAAACAAGATTATTATCTTCAATATGGAATTCTATACAAGTTGGGTAATACTTTTATGCCCAAGGAGGAAAGATTTCACATAATGAGGGAGGCACATACTTAAAAAAATTTAGATAATGATAGTGTTACAAATATTATTTCTCATTTGTAGAGGTATATTTATTAGCTTGATATACAAGTTGATGTTACCAATTTCATAGAAATTTATGTTTTATGTAGTACAAGTAAGCCTAGTAACATAAATTTGGGTGTATATGAGGCATTATTGGTTCCTTTTAGGCCATGGGAAAGCATTTTCATGGGATTTTAAGGCAAGATTCATATGTTAAGGAAAGGGCATGACTATATTTTTATGTTTGTAGACCCATTAAGTAAGATGTGTATTCTTATTCCTTGTAGGAAGACCCTCAAAGGAAGTGATGTAACTAAATTATTTTTTTATAATCTGTGTTCATTTGGTTTTCCTTGTTCTATTATTTCATATTGAGACTAAAGGTTCTTGATAAGTTTTGTTCCACATTTTGGGAGAAGATGGATACTAAGTTGAAATAGTCTATCACTTTTCACCCACAAATTAATGAGCAGATTGAGGTTGTGAATAGAACATTGGTGCAACTATTTAGAAGGTACAATAGGAAACATCCTAAGACATGGGATGAAAATTTGGTGTATAATCAACATTCTTATAATAGGTTTTTACATTTTTCTACCAATAAATATTATTTTGAAACTTGTTTTGTCTACTTACATCCACATACATTTAATGTTGTTTTGAGACAAGAATACAAAGGCAATGGGAAAGTTAATCCTAAAGTCCACAAGGATAATAATTTATTGAGAGAATTCAACTTAGTCATCTCCAAGTGCAAGAGAGGTTGAAGGAGACTCAGGTTAAGTACAAAGCAAGACATGATCAACATAAGATTGAGCATAGTGTCCTTGTTTGTGAAAATGTATGGTTTTACTTAACTAGATAATCGATCCAAGGTATTTCTAAGAAGCTTAAGCCACAAAGGTATGGTCCATTTGAAAATCTAGAACAAGTGAGAAATAATTATTATATACTTGATTTTCATCCTTATATGAATTTTTTATTCAATTTTTAATGTTGATAACTTATATCTTTTTTATCCCTCTATGCTATAAAATGAAGATGAAGGGTTGTTGTTACCTTCCCTTGATTATGTCACCCCTAATACCTAGCTTTAATTATAGGAATATGTTATTTTGCATAATACGGAGATGGAAATGTGAAGAGGAGTACATGAATCTTTGTTAATTGGGTTAAAAGGGGAACTACCCAAAAAGGCCAAATGGTATTCCAAAGAAGATGTGGGAAATGAATGAAATTTCATCACCTATAAAAGTCATAAATATTTTAGGGACATAAATAGCTCAAATTTGGGAGGTATGATCCAAAAAATGGATCTTTTTGTAATAAATCATTGGCACTAACTGATTCCACTATGCTTAATTGTATGTAACATGATTTTAAGACACTTCATGATCAATAATTCAATTTAGGGAAAGAAAATAGTGTGGGGATGATGAAAATATCTTTACATTGATTAGATATGTATTTATCAACTCTCTAACTTTGTGGTTTTATATTAGAGGATGAAATTGCCCTAGATTTCAAAGTGGTGGTGTTGAAACTATCATAGTCTAAAGGGTGTGGTTGTGTAACTTACCTATATAAAGTGACAAATAATTCATCATTAAAACTTGTATTCAGTAGTTACATAACCACCTCATTGTTTCCATAACCACTCATTTTTATACTCTAATAGTTTTGTCACCATCCAGAATATGTAGAAAATGAATGGTTACAAATGTTCCTTCTCTCATGGCAATTTTTTTCAATTCCTTGGTGAGTTCTAGGGTTGTGAGTGCCTATATATGGGTCTTAATAAATTAGAGAACACATCATAGAGGTATTGAGATATAAGGAAACTAGATTCACATTGTTAATGATGAGATTGAGTCTTGGTTATAATTTGCTCATTGTTGTTAGTTGTATATGATTATTTTAGGTGTATGACACTTCTAAGAATGGTATTGTAAGATTAGATACTAATTTATATATAGTTTTGGATATAATGGTATTTATTATTATATCCATATATGCCAATTTTACAGTACCTTGTATAATTTACAAAAAATGATGGAGGGGGAGTGTGTTTGCTCACTTTCCAGAGTTTTTTCCTACATTGGGTTTCTCCAAGGTAAATTATGTGTCAAATATGTATGCTTGTCACTTTTTTCAATGTTTATGTTAATTAGGTTTTTGATTTATTTCCCAAGATTTTTTTAATCTTTTGTTGCATATAAGATTCTTAGAATCAATTGTTAACTAATTTAACTTTTTTGGGAATAATGGAGTTTTATTCCTATTTTAGTTAAAGGTCTAGATTAATAAACCAGTAAATAATATTGTAATAATTATAGTCCTGATTTATATAATTTAGATGTCTTTTTTATCTTCTAAAAATAATAATAAATAAGAAGAAATATAACTTAGCTTGAAACTAGATTGAGATGGCTGAGACAAAGCTTGAAACTGGTTGTGTAAGACTGGGATAGTGTCACAAATTAGGATTTGGATTTCATTCAATGAAAGGATATGAGTGCTAAAAATAGGAAACTTTGGAGTTTGATGTTATTGTCCACTCCTATTATCCAAACTAGTCATACAGACCTAAATTTTTTGGGTTTTATATGATGTTCCTAGATGATCATGCCTATGAAATCTTGAGTGTTAAATATTGATGGAGATCATTATAGAGGTGATTTAATATTTAAACCCTAACCATCTATCATGCTTGATAAATATGATTTGAATCACTTGAAAAGGGAGGTTAGTGTGTGTAAGATTCATTGAACATGTGATCCACACCCCTTGTGTGGGCACGCTACCTACATACCAATACTCTAAAGAGGGATCAAGCCATATGTAGTTCTCCCACCTAATGTGATTTGTGAAATAGTGTGATATGACTACAAAAATTCCAAATTGAGAGTGCTTGAGGTGGTTAGGTATTGGAATGAGAGTTTGAATATGTTTATAGTTATGCTGGGTGACTATATGTAGAGAATAGGGAAGTTTGCCTTAATAGTTTTCTTGTATTCTTTATTAATTTGTAAGATTTATCACCTCCCTTTGTAAACGACCTTTAGATGGGATTTTATAAGGTACTATTGATCATGGTTTAGATGTATTCATGCTAGGATGACATGATGAAGGATAGGAATTAAATGAAAATAGTCATTGGGGATCAAACTACAATTGGATAGGAGCACCAAAAATAGGACACCCTAGGGTCTAGTAATGTAGTCCAAGTATGACATTCCTATCCTATAGGTTTAGGACCTAGGGGGATAGGATTATCAAGGGAAATATAGTCTGGTTGAGTTAAAATGATTTTTTAAAAGGCTATGAATGATTGGTAATGAGAAAAAGGTGTCTAGAAGGGTCATAAGAGCATGCAATAAGGTCCTATGGATAGGGTGTCACAAGCCACACTCAAACTACCAATTTGGATATTTTATATGACTACATTTGGCCCCCCTTTATTCTAGTGATGTAATAAAGTGAAATACTAAAATAAAGGAAGTCAAAAGTGTACCTAAACTTACCTACACGAGTGAATTCCATAGAGAAGTGTGATGATAAATGACGTTGGGTATGTGTTGTGTAAATGTTGTACCAAGATTAATATCATGAATGGATCTGAGTGCTCAATTCTCTAAGAGTGGCTTAAGAATGCAAAGGCTACCCATTTAGCTCCATCATTTCCCACTAAGTGAAGCTATGGGATCCTACATGTGTTGATCAATGTTTAGACTATGTGTCCAATCCATCTAAATATGTGGCTCAAGAATACAAAGTATAGCTAGTCCTTTGGCTCCATCATTTCCCCTGAAGTGAATCTATGAACTGATACTAGTATGAATGTGTGTCATATGAGATGGTTCCTAAATCCCATGAATGTTCTATAATATGATAATGTGGAATGGATAGATAAATGTGTACTAATAACTAGACCAATCTTGTTCACTCTTAAAGGTGGAGATTAGGCTTTATGAAATCCAATCTAAAACTGGGAACTAGGCTTATATGAAAGCCACTTCAAAATGATGCCAACCACATATAGATGGATTAAGGCATGCAACTACTAAGTATACCTAGGTAATGCAATGAACTAAAAAGAAAAGAAGGAAAATATGTCATGCACATTACCCCCAATCACTGGTATCTGTAACATGGATTATGATCTGGAAGTTATACCAATTACCCAATCTAAAACTAGAAGTGAGAGCCATCATGCCATGTATGATGCCCCCATGTATGGATTCTCTAAGAAAAACTATAATAAAACTACCTAATTTACACTAAATTATAGCTGACAAAACTATAACTAAACTTACCTTTCTATCTATTTCTAGAAAATCTAGTTTTTTTATTGTTTGGATAAAAGCATAAAAAATAAGACACTTTGTTATTCAATGATATAGTCCAAGTATGGTGCTCTTGTCCTTTGTTGTTTTTTATCACTATTCTATAATCATCACTATATTTTTAGTCTACTCTACCTAGTTTGGGTTCTGGTTGTTATTCTAAAAACTAGTTTTTGACTGGTAGAGGGCTCTGATCTCTGTGACAAAACTCCTATTTATTTCCCCCTCTTTTGAGGGTAGGAATGAAGACCCTGAAATGATTTCCCTCAGAATAAATATCCCTAAAAGTTTGTTATTTTATGAAATACATGATATATCAATGATAATTGAAAAGATGTCTCAATATATAGCATATTTTGTATTATATATTATTAGATCAATAGGGGTATGCCTAGATACATGTAATAATGTAATATCATGTGTAGTATACTAAATTGAAATTGGAAATGTTAGTTGTTAGTTGTTATTTTTCAAGGAGGGATGGAGCATGATGTCCATCATGTCATCTAAAAAAGTAATATAATGAATGATGTGGATCATGACATTGTAAATAACTGGGAAGCATACAAGCAAACAAGCATGTAAGGAAAGAAACATACAAAAGTGGCCAAGGGACATGGGCACTTTTCACTTGTCACTCAAAGTATAAATTAAGCATACAATGCATGTTCAAATGCCAACATACACATATAATAAAAAATAAGCACATATAAGAATACAAGTAAAGGACATTAGCAAATGTCCTAAGGCACACACAAGAGACAAAATAAGAAATGAGAAATGCAATCACATATAGCTATGCAAAGAAAGAAAGGAAGGTATGTAAATTTTGGAAATAAATTTTTATCTAATTAATCAAAGCAAGAAGTGAAAGTATACAAAACATGTAGTACAAGACTAGGTATATGCTAAAAAATACACAAGTGCTATATACTAGTGAGTGTAAAAGAATAATCTATGTAATATATTAAGTAATATACATCAAGATGATAACTAAAGTGTGTGGTTTAGGAATGACATAACTTGGATGGTGTAGTCATGTACAAGATGCCCCCAGTGGGTAGATATGTTGAAGTATGTCTCGAATGTATGAAGTAGGATGCCTCCTTAATGGGTAGAGTGAAGCAATCAAGGATCTGGGTGTCACTGCATACACTCAAATAAGATCAAGTGAAGCATGGTAATTTAGATAAATCAAAAATAAATAGCATAAAATAGTGAAATTTAAGTCTAGCATGGTTGTAAAAATGTAAAGCTTGGGTAATGCATACAATTGAAATATTTTTGGTGTTTTTGATTTATTTGAATGTTTTTGTATTTTGACATATTTGAATGTTTTTGTATTTTTTAAATGTTATATTTTTTTTGGTATTTTTGAAATAAACTATGTACAAGAAAGCATAAGGAAACTATGTACAAAAAATCAAAAGGAAGTTATGCACAAGTAAGCTGAAAGAAACTCTGTATAATAAATTAAGAAATTATGTACAATGAAGTGTATGTAATTGAATACTATATATGGAATTTGTGTAGATGCATAACATCGATTATATTTCTGAGTGTCTTTACTTCAACTAATGATATATGATACACTTTAGGGCTAATCTTTTTGATAATGAGGTATAGACTTAGCCAATTCGGTTTGAATTTTACTTTGATTTCTTCTTTAGCATTGACATTGTGAAGATTTTTTTTGAGAATGAGATCATTAACTTCAAAGTATTTATGTGGAATCATTTTTTGTAGGATAATTGCATATGTTGTTGATAGATTCTGAGATGTTCAGCTACTTGAATGTGTGTATGATCTAACTACTCAAGCTGGTGTAGATGTTTTTCATGATACTAGTCATTAATGGGAATACCTTTAAGAGAGACACAAAGAGGTGGGATTTCTAATTCCAATGGTAAAATTACATCTATGTCATAAATGAGTGAATAAAGAGTGGCTCTTATGGGTTTATGAATACTCATGTGATAATCCCATAATGCATAAACTAGTTAATTATGCCAATCATCTCCAAATTTGGTCACTATTTTACTCAAAATACTTTTGATGCTTTTATTGGTAGCCTCTACTTGACCATTTGTTTATGGGTAGTAAAAATTGGAGAATGTGTGTTTAATATTATATTTTGTGCAAAATTTCTTGATATTTTTATTCTTGAATGATGTTTCATTATCGAAAATGATAGCTACGAGTAAGCTAAAGCGTGAAATAATATGAGTCATGAGGAGGCTAGAAATGTCTTCCCCTATTGTATATTTAAGTAAAATGGATTCCACCCACTTTTTAAATTATTATGTAGCTATGATGATGAAATTATGCCTAATGGTGACCTCAAGGTTAATCTTTCCAATAAGATTAAATCCCCATAACTTGAATGGCCATGGAGAGACAATAGATTATAGTTGTTAGGATGGTGCATGTTGTAGGTTATTATGTCATTGACATTTATCACATAGATTTGCATATTTTAAACATTTATCTTCCATGGTGGGCCAGTAGTATCCTTGGAGAAGCAATTTGTGTGACATGGCCTTTCCATTGAAGTGACCACCACACTCATTATCATGTATTTGTGTAAGAATAATTTTAGATTCTATTGAAGTCAAGAATTGAATTAATTATCCATCAAAATATCACTTTAAAATGTCTCCACTAATGATTACATAATGGAGTTATTATTTATGTAACTTGCATTTATCATTTTAGGATAAAGCGTCTGGTGTAATAGATTTGTTTAGAAAGTTATAAATATCAAAGAACCATTCTAGAGCTACAGAACATTGTGTAGTGACTAAGATAGAAAGAGAAATCAAATCCATATTAGATATTGATGGCAACTATAATCATTAACTTGTAAAAATAGCTTGATCATCATTGATGTTGATAGGAATAAGAGATGTAACACTTTTCATTACATCTGCATGTCAGTTATCTTTTCTTGGTATACTTTCTATAAAAAATTAGTTGAATTGTGATGATATACATTATACCATATTTTAGTATGGAATAAGATGTTCTTCTTTTATCTGATAGACATCATCGACTTAGTTGGCCACAAGTTGGGAATCACCAAAGACTCAAATCAATCTAGTTTGAATGGACTAGGTGGAAAATAAACCTAAGATAGGTGCCTCATATTCTATGCTATTGTTAGTGCCAAAGAAACTTAATCAATATGCAATAGGAACTATGTGACCAAAAGGGTTGATAAAAATAATGCCTACCCCGATGTCAGATGCACATCAAGAACCATCAAAGAACATGATCCATGTGTCAAAATGAGTATAATAAGCAGTAAAATCATCTCTAAATGTGTCACTAATAGGATTAGTGTCCAAGAGTGGTATAACTGCTAAATGATCTGCAATGATTTGGCCCTTTATTGATTTACATAGAACTATTTTAAGTTAAACTCTATTAATAACATGACCAATTTTGTAATGTGACTAGAGATATGTGGCTTTACCATTAGAAACTTCAAGGGATCTAGTTTTTTGATAATGTGAATCTCATTGTTTATCATGTAATGTTAAAGTTTTTATGTGGCAAAAACTAGTGCTGGACATAGTTTTTATGTTATGGAATAATTTTTTTTGTAATAAAATATTGTGCAACTGATGTAATAAATTGCTTTCTCAGTATGTTGATCATTATGTTGTGCTAAGAGTGCTCCTAATGCATGCTCAGTTGCTAAGATATATAGTAAGAGAGGCCTATCAGGTATTAAAATAGGTGGATTAAGAAGATATTGATTGATTGTGTCAAAAATTTATTGACAAGTTTGGTCCTTAATAAAATTTGTATCTTTATTTAATAATCAAGTGAATGATTGAGTCTTATCAGTAAGTTGAGTTATGAAATGATAGATTACTTGGATCTTGCCTTGTAAGTTGAGTTATGAAATGATAGAAATAATGAAACCTAAGAGTTTGCCTGATGTAACACCAAACACACATTTCTTTGGGTTTAATAAAAAATTGTATTGCCTGAGTCATTCAAAAATATATCATAAATTGATGGCATGACATTATCATTACTTATATTTAGCTAATATATCATCGACATAATCTTTGATGGTGTGGTGAATTAAGTCATGAAATATATGCATCATAGTACACTAATATGTGGTTTCACTATTTTTTAATCCAAAAGGCATGACAATGTAATAAAATATACCCCAAGGTGTTTTAAAAGATGTTTTCTCTTGATCTTCTTCAGTGATTCTAATTTGGTTGTATTTGATCAATCCATCCATGAATGATATAATTTCATACCCACCTATGAAATCTATGATCATGTCAATATTAGGCAATGGTAAATCATCTTTTGGGCATGCCTTATTTAAATCTCAAGAATCAGAATAACACTAAATTTGTTCATTAGGTTTAACCATGGGGACTATATTGAAAATCCATTTAGGGTGTGCTATTGGTTAAATGAATCCAACATCTAGGAGGAATTGTATTTTTTATTTATCTAAGAGAGCCACCTTAGGATGTGTTTTGCAAAAAAAATTCTTAACTAGTTTAGCATCAAGGTATAATGGAATTCGATGCACTGTTATAGATGTATCGATTCCTAGCATATCTGAATATGACCAAACAAAGAGTTTGGAAAATATTTCAAAGTTTAATGAAAATTTGTATCCTCTTCCTTTCATAAGGAAGTGGATAATAAGACAATGCAAGGATCCTAAATGGTTCCAAAATTAAAATCAACTATTTCCTCATTAAACAATGTAAAATGATCTAGTGTGTATTAGGTTATAAGAATGGTATCATCTGAATCAACTACTACGTCTTGGGGAGAATCTAATTTTTCTTCAAAGTAAGCATGGGCATTTATGTGATGAGGAAATCTATTTTTATGATAGTAAGATTAGATGTCCTCATATGCTTTGAGAAACTGTAGGAGGGATTCATCATTAGAAAATTCATCTAATGTAAATATATCTAGTGAAACTATATCATCAATGAGGTCAGGATAGACCAATGATAATGTAAAATCATGATTAATTATATGGTATATAGGTGTAATGGGTGGACAAAACTTTATATTTTTTGAAGTAATAGAAAAAGGTTTACCCTGAAGAAGGGTGAGCTGATATCTGAGTCCTTACTTTCCATGTTGTGTGGATGCCTTAAAAATATTGATGATTCCTTGTTCATGCTTTCCAAGACCTTAGACATGATATCCCATCTTATAAATAAATTTAAGTGAAAAAGGATAGGTAAACTAGTGATTTGGTACTAGTGCTATTATAGAATTTGGAAACTTTTGATGTACTATATAATCTGAAGGTACATTGTGAGTATCAAGTTGTGTAGGTATAGTGCTAGGATTAAAGTGTTGAATGTAATTTTGTGAAGATTTGATAACTTGGTAGTATTTAAAAGGTTCATTGTATATTGGGCATGTGTAGATGTAGCCTTTGCAACTATATTTTAGACAAGGATAGAGTGTGGAAGGACATGCATGCATATCATGAATCCAATGCCGACCAAGTAATAAATTATAATTGAGGTAATTTTGCATGACTTGGCAATGTCTTAGGTCCCAAAGTAAGATTGAGTGTTATTTGACCCATGAATTTCCATGGAATGTTATCAAAACCTATGATGTTCATGTTAGAATGGTCTAGATCATGAGGTTGTATATTAAGATTCTTAAGGAAAGAAATGTTACAAATGTTGAGACCTGATCCATTATCAACTAACACTCTTTTTACCCCTTCATCATTAATTCTTAATTGAATATATAGGGGTAGATGTTGTTCAATGATGTGGCATGGGGGTAAATCCTCTTTCTCAAAGGAAATATCCTCTTCAATCCATTGCATTGTGTTTAGGATAGAGGAAACATAAGTTGGTTCAGTAGAAATGGGAACTCTAGTGTTATGAAGGGATGCATACAACACATCTTTGTAAGTATCTGATCATTGAAGAAGTTAGAATTAAAATGTATCATAAGGGGTGCTAACATGAGTGACAAAGCTATAGACATGGGTGTAATCAACCTACCTATCTTCATAAATAGGGGTGATAACATGCACTACATGATATACTATATGCATAGATCTGGTAGTAGGTGTAGGATAAAAGCTAGAAGAACGAAGTTTGTAGGGAAGAGGGATGGATATAACTGCTAGTGTTTTTTTGTGTCTGGTAATGATAGGGAAATACTAAAAAGTAGCCAAAGAGTTGTATGCATCTAGGTAGAAACCATGTATGTGGGATAAAATGCATGTAAATGAAGTTATAAGTTATATAACAATATGATTATAAAGAAAATTCCACATGAGAGATATCAAACAATGGATAGAGAGCATGGAACTTTGCACTAATGCATAAAAAACTTTGACTTGTAACATGATAGTTGTAACATGTTCAAAAAAATAGAGTTAAAAATTATTTCACATTAGAGAGAGAGAGAGAGAGTATGTAAAAGAAATAATGAAACCTTGTATTAAAAAGTAAACATTGCTTTGAAGGAAAGGGATCTTCGCATGTTTAAAAATAAATCTCTTAATATCATCCCATATTATAAAAAATAAGCATGAAAGGGAAAGAATGAAGCTTTGTATTAACATATGGTAAAATTCATCATTCATGTACATGATAGGACCAAGTATGGATTCCTTATTGTTTTCAAGATATGTTTTGAAATAACTGAGATCCATTTTTGATTTAATATGAAATATGATTTAAATGTAAGGTAATACCTCAAGTAAGCAAAGGGACCTAATATATGAAAATAGGGTTTGAAAGAAAATTATTTTTAAAATTACTATGGTAAATTTAAAAATTTAGTGGGAAATTTTGATTTAAATATTTAGTAAAAATAAAAATAAATACTAAAAAAATTAGAAGGAATTTTCCCTAGGGTTTTAAAGGTTTTTGTGTGCAAAGGGACCTAGTAAATTCAACTAGGGTTTGGAATAAATGATTTTTTAAATTACTATGGTAAATTTAAAAATTTAAATTTAAAATTATGATTTAAATATTTAGGAAAAATAAGAAAATACTAGAAAAATTTGAAAGAATTTTTCCCTAGGGTCTCTAGGGTTTTTGTACGTAAATGAAATAAGTCATGTTCACCAAATGATTTAATTTTTTTGGAATAATAGAGTTTTATTCCTATTTTAGTTAAGGGTCTAGATTAATAAATTAGTAAATAATATTAAAATAATTAAAATCCTCATTTGTATAATTTAGATGTCTTTTTTAGCTTTCTAAAAATATTAATAAATAAAGAGAAATATAAGTTAGCTTCAAACTGAACTAAGATGGCTAAGACACAGCTTGAAACTAGTTGTATAGCACTGGGATAGTGTCTCAAATTAGGATCTCACTTTCATTTAGTGAAAGGACAAGAGTACCAAAATAGGACACTTTGGGGTCCAACACTATTGTCCACTCCTGTTGATGTCCAAACTAGTCATAAAGACCTAAATTTTTGGGGTTCTATGCAATATTCCTGAGTGATCCCACTTGTGAAATCTTTAGTGTTGAATGTTGATGAATATTGAAATAGAGATGATTTAATATTAAAACCCTAACCCTCCATCATGTTTGATAAATGAGATTTGAATCACTTTAAAAGGGGGGTTAGTGTGTGTAAGATGCATTGAATGTGTGATCCACATCCCTTGTGTGGGCACGCTGCCTACATACCAATACTCTGAAGAGAGATCAAGTCATATGTAGTTATCCCACCTAATGTGATTTGTAAAATAGTGTAATTCAGATGAAAAAATGCCAATTTGAGAGTTCTTAAGGTGGTTAGGGATTGATATGAGAGTTTGAATATGTTTATAGCTATGTTGGGTGACTGTATGCAAATAATAAGGAAGTTTACCTTAGTAGTTTTCTTGTATTCTTGTTTGATTTATAGTAGTTTTCGCCTCCCTTTGTAAATGACCTTTGGATGGGATTTTATAGGGAACTACTGGTCATGGGTTAGATGTATTTGTGTTAGGCCGACATGATGAAGGATAGGAATTAGATGAAAATGGTCATTGGGGCTCAAAGTACAATTGGATAAGAGTGCCAAAAATGGGAAACCCTAGGGTTTGGTGTTGTAGTTTGAGTATGGCAGTCTTATCTTATATGTTTAAGACTTGGGGGGATAGGATTGGCTTGGGAAATAGAGTCTCGCTGAGATGGAATGATCATTTAGAATTCTATGGATGACTGGTAATGAGTAAAAAGGTGTTTGGGAGGGTCACAAGAGCATACAAGAAGGTCCTATGGATACAGTGTCATAAGGCACACTCACACTACCAATTTAGACATTTTATATGACTAAATTAACAAGTTATTTATGTTTCAGATGTGTTGATGAAGCTAATAATAGAATCTCCACCTAGTTTAAGGATCACCTATTTTTAGGTGAAATTTGTAGCAATTTTTTTTTAATACTTATTGACTATGACCTTAGCCAAAATAGCCACATTATTTTTATTTTTTGGGGTATATATTATGTCATCCTTTTAAAATAAATTTAAATATTGAAAAGGTCTTATTTTTTCATAACTTGATGTAAGACTACTCTTTTAAGTGAAATTAAATGATATTTATGCTCCTCATATGCCTGATTGGTATCTTCATCATCAAAATGTTTCTCAGCCTCATTGATCACATAAAATGGCACTGTAATTCTTTGGATGGATAATTTAGGTGGAGGAAATGTTGTCCTTGAAATCTTGTGTAGAACCTAAAGAATATAGTGTAGATACTTGGAAAATTATGAAGTCTGTATGGAAATTTTCATGATTATTTATGAGAATTAAGTGACCAACATTCAAAAATTCTCATTCTTTGTCTTTCTTGAAATTTTATAACATTGTTTGTGTTTGGGTCACATATAATTTAATGTCCATTAATAATCATATCACCACTTTTGTTATTAATTCAAAATTTTAAGTCCACCAAACATCATATCTAATTTACTCCCAAATACTTCCCTTATTGTGAACTAATGGTAGGCGATGTTAAAATGCATTCATTAAATTTGTATATATTTATAAATTTAACCATGTGTGGTTTCATGACATTTGTCATACCTATAAATTTATATCAACCACATATCTCCATCATATAGTATCAAGTCACAGGTTTTAACATTAATTTTTATATTAAAATTCCTCCCATGGACACCATGGACACGTTGAATTTTTCAACTCAACTTTTACATTCTCCCAAGTCTTAATCATTTAATCCTTACATTTTTATGGCCATGTGGTGAATCCTTATGTAGTGTGACCTCATTGAGATCCAATTCCTCATTTTATTTTACCTTTATTTTGTCCATCCAAAGTGATATATGTGGTAGTCTCTCATTTTCTCACATTTTTAGGGTCACAGAGAGTTTCCAAGATTTTAAATTCCTTTATTAATTATTTTTGATCTATTGAAAATTTTCATTCATTTTGTGTATATTCCCTTTATTATACATAACATAAAAATATATTGTGATCCTATATCAAAAATTCAATAATGTACATAACATGTATAAATAAAAATTATAATTTTAAATAAAACATGTTTCAATTAGAATGGGACAACAAGGTCATAAAGTAACAAAGATCTCTAAAACATGACTTAATATTTGAATTAACATAGGCCATGTGGATGTGTTAAAATATTAATTTCATTTTAAATTATGGCCAAGTCCTTCTATCACAAATTTGTGTGGTGACATAGAATTAAAGTTTGAAACTTTGGCTTTGGATACATGTAAGTGTGGTCAGCAAGTAATTTGATTTTATTATAAGGTCCCATATGAGCTAATTGTGTGTAAAATTAACCAAAATAAAACCTAAAAAAGGTTACAATGTAACTTAAGCTTTGAATACATAGTAAAAGTCCTCATAAAACTAGCATAGAAAAGATAAATTTTAATTTATCTTCTTCTGTCTCTTGACTTGGTCTTTGATATGTAACCTTCCTTTATTATTATTATTATTATTATTATTATTATTATTATTATTATTATTATTATTATTATTTTTAAATATAGTATATTATGAATTTTTATAATAATAAATAAAGGATAAATTATGCAAATGGATTTTTTTTCTCAATTTAGGATAAAATAGGGTCTCCACTTCTAAAAATAAGTGGGGGTGTCTTGGTCACAACAAGATGAGTTTTATATAAAATGTATTATAGGGTAAATTATGTGTGTATTTTTAATTTATAAATGAAAAATAGTAAATATAAAAGTTAATTATTAGTTGAAATGGGAATAAGGACCCACAATATTCTAATTGGGAAATATGTACTCTCCTAGGGTGGACTTGTGTAAGGAGTGAGTCTCACCTAGAATAATAAGAGACTAAAATAATGATGAGGATCATGATAATATATGAAATATAATATAATTATGATAAAATATATGTTTTTATAAGTGTTAGATATAATTTTAAGGATCAATGGCTAAATTATTGGCAATGTGGGGCCTGAGAATTACTAGAAACTTCTAAATATGCACAAGTAGACAAAAGATTATTAATTGGGGATAAGACACTATATAAAATGGTCTTGTATAAAATTTAGGTGTCTACATAATTATCCCAATTTGACATGGATATGTGATCATGAGTGAATACATGCAATGGTCAAAGTATAATATGAATAATTTTGAACATGCACATTCACTTACATAGGGAAGAGTGGAGGGTTTTGATGCATACTCGAGCTAAAATTACATTCACATAATCTCTTATATGTACTTAAAATAAGTTAAATTTTATATAGGTATTCAATGTTCATGATATATATTTGATGTTTAAATTTTAAATTTTTAAATTTTAAAAATTTGATCTACAAAGAGAACATAGGAATGAATACATCATGTTGGTATTTTTTAAAAATGACACAATAAATATTAATTTATTACTATAATTTTGATAATTAATGGAACATATCCAATGATTATTTAGGATTTTATAATGCTTAACCACTTATTGATCAAGGAAGTAGATAGATTTTGTTCAAGTTCACTTAAGTTTACTAAATTTCACTCAAATTTGATTTATTTTTAAAAACGCTTTGGTATATTGCCCATTTTTATGTGAGGATCAATAATTATGATAAAATAACTCATCTAAATATATAAATTTAAGTACACCATATATTTATAAAATGGTATAACTGAAGCATTGATATCCTAAAACATTGTAATGAACTTTTAAAATAGTTATTACCATCATATTGCTTTGAAAAATTACATAGTTATAATGAATGAAATGGAATATAGTCATGACACATAGTATGATGTATAAGTTACATATATAATAGTAAATATAGTATCATATCAATCACAACACAAAAGGTTACAATGCGCCTAGATGTAAAGAAATATGGTAATAACTAGTATTCCCCAAATGTGAATAAATATGCCCATAGGTGTGCTAGACATAGCAATGAGAAAAAACTCAAGTGTTATAACTTAATTTTGATCTAGGGTGATATAAAAAAGATAAAACTAATGAAATTTATATTATTCAATAAATAATATTTATCATACAAATATAAATGCTACATACATATTGATTGCACCTACTAAATATAGAAATAGCCAAGTAAAGAGGGGATAAAAGGAACTTAGATTATTTTATAGTTTGTATATTATTTTATAATTTTTATTTTTCACTACCTATGTATTATTCCTTAAAATTAGTTTATATCTCTATAATTTCTTAGATCAAGAAAATGGATCTCACAATCTACATGATGTTATCATCAAGAGAACAGATCACTATAGAAATTGGTTTTATCCTATGTCTGGTAGTACTATCCCTATGATTTTTAACATCATTTTCTAACACAACTTGATTCACATGTATTTATAAATTAATTCTATGCATTTTTTTATCATTGGTCTTGTGTGTAGATCCCGATTTTGTCTCTCTTTACTTTGAAGCCCTAGCTTCAATTTTGACACAATGTAGACTTAGAAAAAGTGGTTATACATATGGTTTGGACAGCCCCAAACACTCCCATATGACTTCTTGAGAATTTATTACTTTTGAATAGTCTTAAGAGAGATAAAATTGAACATTTTTCTTCCACTTAAGTGTATATGCACTTAATTGTGATCCAATAGACTTCAATGTGAACTTTAGATTTTGACACTTGATAACATGAAATTTAACCTTATGTTAGTGTTAATATTTGCCTTTTGGGATACTCATTTAAGTATTTTTATATGTGTAATCCAATTAGATAATGTCTCAAATATGTGTAAGTAGATTTCTTAAGCTTGATATTATTTTCCTAGATGAGTGTTAGATAGTGCAAGATAGGTATGGCCTTAATATTGATTTTTTTTTATATATGACTCTTTGGTTTTCCCCATAAAATACATATGAAACATGTTTAATCTCACCTAAAGGAGATGTTTTTATTTTAAACATATCCATTAAAGTTCATGGGACACTACTAGTGAAGGTTGACACCTTAGGTAACTTTAAATATCTAAATATTTCTAACATTGTCTAAACAAGGAAAATTATAGATTTATAATATAAAAATAGTCTACTTATGATTGTAGAGAATTATGACACAAACTAGGTGATCTTGAAAATCAATAATAGAAAATTTGGTTTCCCAAGATAATATATAGGTAAATCGATAAGGAAAAGTTGGAGCAAGAGTCAAATGTGTATGCATAAGTCATATATGTCAAAGATATGTCAAAATTAATGTTTCAAAATGTCTTATACATAATTTATATGTCTATAAATTCCCCCTTTTTAGTATAGTATTTAAAATGTTATATTAAAATGATAAAATAAATATATATAATACCTATGTATAATTATACTTGTTGTTGTTAGATATGAACCAAATATTCAAATTTATTTATGAAAAAACATGCAATAAAAGATTTAGAAATCAATTCCCACTTGTGATAAAAATATATAAAAAAATCTATATTATTGAATTACTTTAAATTGAAAAATTTAATAAATTAATACACCTATGAATACGTGAAAAAAACTACCATTTGAACTCATTAGAGGATTCCATGGGATGATAATGCCATAAGGAGATTAAAATAATAAAATCATGGTTTGAAAATCTTTAACTACCATTGGAGAAGGATAAGTGATACAAGTTAAGTGGCAAAAATCCTCAGCCATACTACTGCAAATATCATTATATTTATTTTAGTGGAATCCTAAAATAAGTTTGTATGTAAATTAAAACTTTTAATCAACCATTGCATATGGATTTTATATCCAAAGTGCTTATGTAGTACCATTGATCATCATCATATAAATATAAATGTGTATGCATGAACAAAATTCATTCACCAAATATGATATGTTTTTAGATAATTTCATAATATTTTATCTCATAATTTCATATAATTTTATCAAACTATTTAATTTTATTAATTTGTTAAACTTGCTTAATCTGACAAATATAGTCTAATAAATCTAATCCATCCAAAAATGTCACAGATTATATCAATTATCCCTCATAATAATGTAAAATTCACTAGATATGCATCACATTTGAATCACACAATATACCCCAAAATATAAACATCTATTTATCAAGGTCTAAATCTCTAAGACATGCCCACTAGTATGTTCCCCTTTTGAGGTGAAGGATGAATATTGAAAATCCCTCATCTCAAAAGGAAGTGTTATGTGAATCTTGTTTTATATATAAAATATCATCATGTAAAACACAAACATTATTAAATATGAAATAATAGAAAGATTAAATCATCAAAACACATATGAAATATGTAATCCAAGAAATGGGCATACAAGTTTCATGTCAAGTAGATATATAAATTAGGCACATAATAATACATACTGTAGTAATAATATACATATAATATGCATGATATCAATCATGGCATCACACAAAAAAATAATCATTTGTGATATAAATCATGAAACTAAACTCAACAACAATAAAAAATGTAACCACAAATAATTGGACATAATGCCATGATCATGACACATTCAATAACTCAAGATAAGAATTGATTTTTGCTTGAATATAAGTAGACAAGAACATGACATGGCCATGAATACACCGTGTTGGTATTTTTAATAAATGATATAATAAATATTAATCTATTACTATAATTTTGATAAGTAATGGAACATATCCAATGGTTATTTAGGATTTTATAATGCTTAACCACTTATTGATCAAGGAAGTAGATAAATTTTGTTCAAGTTCACTTAAGTTTACTAAATTTCACTCAAATTTGATTTATATTTAAAAATACTTTGTTATATTCCCCTTTTTTAGGTGAGGATCAATAATTATGCTAAAATAACTCATCTCAAAATATAAATTTAAGTACACCATAGATTTGTAAAATGGTATAACTGAAGCATTGACATCCTAAAACATTATAATGAACTTTTAAAATAGTCATTACCATCATATTGCTTTGAAAAATTACATAGTTATAATGAATGAAATGGAATATAGTCATGCCACATAGTATCATGTATAAGTTACATATATAATATGAAATATAGTATCATATCAATCACAACACAAAAGGTTGCAATGCACCTAGATGTAAAGAAATATGGTAATAACTAATATTCCTCAAATGTGAATAAATATGCCCATAGGTGTGCTAGATATAGCAATGAGAAAAAACACAAGTGTTATAACTTAATTTTGATCTAGGGTGATATAAACAAGATAAAACTATTTAAATTTATATTATTCAAAATATAATATTTATCATACAAATATAAATGCTACATATAGATTGATTGCACCTACTAAATATAGAAATAGCCAAGTAAAGAGGGGATAAAAGTCACTTATATTATTCTATAGTTTGTATATTATTTTACAATTTTTATTGTTCACTACCTATGTCTTAGTCCTTAAAATTATTTTATATCTCTATAATTTCTTAGATCAAGAAAATGGATCTCACAATCTACATGATGTTATCAGCAAGAGAACAGATCACTATAGAAATTGGTTTTATCCTATGTATGGTAGTACTATCCCTATGATTTTTAACATCATTTTCTAACACATATTGATTCACATGTATTTATAAATTAATTATATGCATTTTATATCATTGGTCTTGTGTGTAGATCCCTATTTTGTCTCTCTTTACTTTGAAGCCCTAGCTTCAATTTTGACACAATGTATACTTAGAAAAAGTGGTTATACATATGGGTTAGACAGCCCCAACCACTCCCTGATGACTTCTTGAGAATTTATTACTTTTCAATAGTCTCAAGAGAGATAAAATTGAATATGTTTCTCCCACTTAAGGGTATATGCACTTAATTGTGATCCACTAGACTTCTATGTGAACTTTGGATTTTGACACTTGATAACATGAAATTTAACCTTATGTTAGTGTTAAGATTTACATTTTGGGATACTCATTTAAGGATTTTTATATGTGTAATATAATTAGATAATGTCTCAAATATGTGTAAGTAGATTTCTTAAGCTTGATAGTATTTTCCTAGATGAGTGTTAGATAGTGCAAGATAGGTATGGCCTTAATATTGTTTATATATATATATATATATATATATATATATATATATATATAAATCTTTGGTTTTCCCCATAAAATACATATGAAACATGTTTAATCTGACCTAAAGGATATGTTTTTATTTTAAATATATCCATTAAAGTTCATGGGACACTACTAGTGCAAGTTGACACCTTAGGTAACTTTAAATATCTAAATATTTATGGCATTGTCTAAATAAGGAAAATTATGGATTTATAATATAAAAATAGTCTATTTATGATTGTAGAGAATTATGACACAAACTAGGTGATCTTGAATATCAATAATATAAAATTTGGTTTTCCAAGATAATATATAGGTAAATCGATAAGGAAAAGTTGGAGCAAGAGTCAAATGTGTATGCATAAGTCATGTAGGTCAAAGATATGTCAAAATTAATGTTTCAAAATGTCTTATACATAATTTATATGTCTATAAATTCCCCCTTTTTAGTATAATATTTAAAATGTTATATTAAAATGATAAAATAAATATATATAATACCTATGTATAATTATACTTGTTGTTGTTAGATATGAACCAAATATTCAAATTTATTTATGAAAAAACTTGAAATAAAAGATGTAGAAATCAATTCCCACTTGTGATAAAAATATTAAAAAAAATCTATATTATTGAATTACTTTAAATTTAAAAATTTAATAAATTAATACACCTATGAATACGTGAACAAAACTACCATTTGAACTCATTAGAGGATGCCATGGGATGATAATGCCTTAAGGAGATTAAAATAATAAAATCATGGTTTGAAAAGCTTTAACTACCATTGGAGAAGGATAAGTGATACAAGTTAAGTGGCACAAAATCCTCAACCACACTACTACAAATATCATTATATTTATTTTAGTGGAATCCTAAAATAATTTTGTATGTAAATTAAAACTTTTAATCAACCATTGCATATGGATTTTATATCCAAAGTGCTTATGTAGTACCATTGATCATCATCATATAAATATAAACGTGTATGCATGAACAAAATTCATTCACCAAATATGATATGTTTTTAGATAATTTCATAATATTTTATCTCATAATTTCATATAATTTTTATCAAACTATTTAATTTTATCAATTTGTTAAACTTGCTCAATCTAGCAAATGTAATCTAATAAATCTAATCCATCCAAAAATGTCACAGATTATATCAACCACCCCTCATAATAATGTAAAATTCCCTAGATATGCCTCACATTTGAATCACACAATATACCCCAAAATATAAACATCTATTTATCAAGGTCTAAATCTCTAAGACATGCCCACTAGTATGTTCCCCTTTTGAGGTGAAGGATGAATCTTGAAAATCCATCATCTCAAAAGGAAGTGTTATGTGCGTCTTGTTTTATATATAAAATATCATCATGTAGAACACATAAACATGATTAAATATGACATAATAGAAAGATTAAATCATCAAAACACATATAAAATATGTAATCCAAGAAATGGGCATACAAGTTTCATGTCAAGTAGATATATAAATTAGGCACACAATAATATATACTATAGTAATAATATACATATAATATGCATGATATCAATCATGGAATCACAAAAAAAAAAATCATTTGTGATATAAATCATGAAAATAAGCTCAACAACAATCACAAATGTAACCACAAATAATTGCACATAATGCCATGATCATGACACATTCAATAACTCAAGATAAGAATTGATTTTTGCTTGAATATAAGTAGACAAGAACATGACATGGCCATGACATGGAAAATAGGATCCTTGACATAAATGATGCATAATGTGAAATACACAAACAATGTATTTAATAAACACATAATGTAACACACAACAATAAACATATAATGTAAAAATCATCAACATAAGCATTCATAGAAAAAGTAATTCTAGTCCCAAAATTTTTAAAAAAAATCATCATATAGTATAACAAAGTATAATATCCATAAAATATGTCACCCTAAATAGTATATACAAGAGCAAGGAATGTATAAAAAATCTAAGTAAATCAATATGATTAATGGAATGTCATATAAATATAGAACCTATAAAGTGAATAAGATGCTCCCAGTGTAGGCATGCCTAAAATTTATAAAGGGATACCCTAGGTGTAAGGAATTATTTACATGTGATTTATATGTATCATATCTAACTTAACTTTATTACATCTCACTCATGTATACCTTGAAAATCATTTGTATATGAAATGGCATAGGTCCTGATTTTGAAATTTTTGAATTTTTTATTATTTTGAATTTTTTAAATATAAAAATTATGTTCCTATTAACCAATGATCCATAAATATATGTTAATTTTTATTTCATGAATCAATTGATGCAAATGTCAGGTGAGGAGTAACATGTGTATCATTATTTAAATTAAAGAAATGATCATGTGCTATAGAATATCCATCATTATCATCATAGTCAAATTTATAATGTATATGTCATGTAAATTTAGTAGCCATAGTGACCTCTAGATTCCACTTTATGGTAGGATAATATATGTATGTTCCGTTTGGAACACGTAGAGAAATTTTTAAAACTAGATTTGAACATGATGGACTAGGTAACATCTTCTAAATTTGAATATACCTATTATATAATTGACATTGAAGAAACTTTATTTCAAGAAGATAAATCTCCTATATTCAATTTTCATTCATAATAAAAACTTATACATGTTTTAAAATAGGTTGTGGCAAGTAAGGTAGAGAAAATGTCTCTAGATGAATAAGATACTCATTATGAATACCCAAAACTACAACCAACTATTTTCTATAGATATACTTCACACATTGATCTATCAAATATGGTATTACACATATTTTATATATCCATATAAATCATATTAAATTTTCCAATATCCAAGTAATAGGTATCTCTAGGAACCAAGTAGCAATAGTTATAGATCCTACCATAAGTGGTAACATAATGCCTCCAAGAGGGTTTTATCTCTTTCCTTTGAATCCTTTCACCATAGTATTTGTACCAATAAAATCCTTATGTATGTATCTAATTATAGTAATCAATTTCATAGTGTATATGTTTTTATTTTACCCATTATCCACCTTAACACTATGTATAGGACATGAATTAATAAAATCATATACAAATAAATGCATATTTATAGAATCATAATCAATAACCTCATGCTCATTCAATTTTATTATAGGTATTTATTCTTATGTATATTTAAGTGCACCAATATGACAATGTATATGATTACCCTCATAATTTTAGAAGCATAATAACCAGGCAGAGGATGCATTTTTTATGTTATATTCACCTCAGTATTAATCTTGGTCTTTTTTTCCACATGATTTGGAAAGGGATTTGAAAATATATTGGGATTTATGTTAGGTTTTAAAACTTAATTATTTGTAGTTATATTAACTTAGATAGCCTTAATAAAATTATGCTCAATAAAATATTATACTTATGTCTCAATTCATATCATCTATTAGTATAATGTCCCACACATCTATGCCAATCACAGTAAGCATTGTTGTTGAACTGATTAGTTTGTGCCTTTGTCATATAAAACTCCATAGGTAGAGGGATGGTATGATATTTTAAAATAGTATATTAAATAAGACCCTATGTATATATTCTAATAATAATGTAAATTTACTTATTTAAGGAGCCAATAAGACAAGAATAATAGTAGGTTGTGAAACTACATTAACTCTTGTTTTATCCTCATTCTTAATATCATTTTCCTTAGATTTGAATGTTTGTTTTATTTTTAAATTATCATTATAATATGTTTGATAAGTATTATTATACTTTATCTTATTCATATAAAGTTTATTAACTTCATGGTCCTTGACCATATGACATGTAGTCAAAATATTGAAAACATTTCAACATAATTGGCTCATGTGTAGGATATAATATTATTTGATTTAATGTGTCTTGAAATTAATTATAGACTATAATATTTGACATTTTATAGATCATAGCATTGCAAAAAATCACATAATCACTTATGAGCTTAGTATGTCCTTGTTTGAGTTGTGAAATTTGAGCATTAGAGACCTTTACATTGATATTGATATAAAATTGCACTAAGAATTTATGAACCAAGGGATTAAAACCATGTAGTAATTAGAAAGGGATGTAATAAAATCATCACAAAGAATATTCCTTAAGACTCCTTAGGAATAGCTTGGTCAAAAACTTGTCATTAGAATAATATTATAATCGTACATCATGGGAACCTTGAAGATGTTATAGATAACCTTTGCCATAATATAATGTAAAATTAGGTGAGATGAAGCATTTAGGTAGAGGATAATCATAAATTTTGGGGGCCAAGGGGTTTTTTAATAATGATTGATAAGTAGTCGAATGGCCTAGTCTATAATAGCTCTATTTAAGTTGGAAAACCTTTGCTTTAAGATAGATAAATGTTTGGATAATCCCTTGATTATTAGTAATAAAATATTGATTAGCCATTGATGATGTCACATGATTATCAAGTGTAAAAGGCACAAAAATATGTTGAGAAAGATTATCCATTTAAATTTGAGGAGTAACTTTTGTTTCCCCTATACCATGGGTGGGAATCATGTGTATCAATAGGTGTAGACATATGAGTAGTAGGATAAAGAGTAATATTATTAACACCTATTGTAGGATTTATACCTCTAAAACATAACTTAGTATCATTAAATAGTTCTTCATGTTATTCCTTAGCTATGGATACCTTATCATTATTTACATTTTTATCCTATAGCATTATGTTTAAGATATTATTACAATAATTAGGTTTTGTAAAAATTAAATTTATAAATTTGGAAAGGGAGAAAAATTGTGTAAGATCCACCCTATTAAGATCATTAGGATGTATTTTACCATGATATTTATTATTATGTTTAACATCATCTTCATAAGCATTTTCAAGTTCAGACATATTATCATTAATAAAATGTTACTCTACATCTATATGTTATGTATTTTCATCAATATAAGTATAAATAATTTGCATTTCATCAATTTTATTCATTTAATATTTCACAAAAACATATGGTTACATCAAAGGAAACTAATTATAATCAATTACAACACTACTTAACCTAGCACTTCATTTTATAGGTATGGGTTTATAACATTATTAGATGGCATGGAATATACTCATGAAAACATCAAAAAACCTAGGGAAAACATGCTTTTTTTTACTTTATATTTAAGAGGAAATTATAAATCAAAATTGAAAACTTAGAAATTAGATCTGAAACCTTAAGAAGGATAAAAGAAACACTAAGGGAGATTACATATATTTTTTCATGTCAAAACATAGATCAGTTTCACCATAATATTTTATATTATTTTGTATTTAGGATTATTTAAACAAGATAAAACTATTAAAATTCATATTACACAAGATATAACATTTTATCATACAAATTTTAATGTTATAGAAAGATTTATTACACATAAGAAATATAAACACTTGTGGAAACTAGTTTTATCCTCTATCTGTCGATAACATTCCTAGGAATTTTTGCATATTTTTATACCATAAATCATGAAACATTAATTTATATATGATTTATATACATTTTTTATCCTCAATTATGTGCATAGATCTTGATTTTGGCTCTCTTTCCTTTTAAGCCCCTAGATTTTATTTTGACATAATTTAGACTTGGAAAATAGGGTTAGAAAGATGGGTTAGACAACCCTAACCAATAATTTATGACTTATTGAGTGATTATCACATTAAAATAATTTTAAGAGGATTAATTTGAACATATTTATCCCACCTAAGTGTGTGTGTGATCAACAGTGATCCACCAGAATGCAATGCAATGCTTTGGCTTTTGACACTTGACAACATGCAACTCAGACCTTGTATTAGTGTTTAGAGGCTTTTGGGATAATAATTTAAGGGTTTTTAGATGTTTAATACTTTTGGATAATGTCTCAATGATTTTAAATTATATTTATAAAGATTGATAATATTTTCCAAGATGATTATTAGATAGTACAAGATAATATGGCCTCAATATTGATTTGTATTTATAGAAAAAGCATGGTCATTTTCACCCATAATTGACATAAGAAACATGCTGAGGAAAACCAAAAGGAGAAATTTTAATTTGAAAAATATTCATTAAGGTATCTAGGTTAGTGTTATTAAATGCAAAAACCTATCATAACCACAATTGTTTGACTATTGATAACATTATCCAAAGAGAAAATCAAGGATATGGAATATGGATATAGTAATTTTAGGATTTAGAGTATTATGAAACTATTATATCACAAATTTTCACCCTAAGGAGATCTAATCCAATATCTTAAAATTTGGGATAACATTGAAACACCTCATCTATTATGGCTAACAATTCTTAGAGGTGAGTCTTTAGATTATGGGCTAGCTCCCATGCACAACACCAACAACTAACTTATAAGATACTTCATTTAAATTAAAAGGGATAGAATGATATTAAACACTAATATAATGGAGTTTATCCACCAATATAAACTCCCCAATCCTAACTAAACCTACACTATGGAAAATAACTTACAAAACTAATCTCAAAACCTAAGGTTATCCTAACAAAAGTGTTTTAATATGAAGGTAGAATACAATGTATCCTTCAAGGTGGATGAATAATAGGTATAATAAGAGACACTAATAATCTTCCTTAAATTTAGAAAAAACAAAAAACATCTAGCTACACATCATATGACCTACTAGAAGATATATTACTCACACAAAACATGAAAGAGATAGATGAATGTAAGGAAAGAGAACTATCACTTGTCACTCAACAAAAAACTAATTCAAACACTTATGAAAAACTTTGATAAACTAAAACCAATTTGAAATATTTATTCCAAATTATAAATTTGTATTCAATTCAACAAGTCTTTTCCATTGTATCCATTACAATGCCAAAAGAAGCATCATATACAGATAAATGAAGAAGAGAGAGAGGCATGGAAGAGGGAGATTACCAAGTGTCTAAAAGAGTTGAAAATAATATTGGAGTTATATAATAGTCCCAATATATCTCTAAGTACATGTTTTCCTCCTCTGAATATGCTTCATCTCCCAAATGGCATAGGGTTTTCAAATTTGGCTTGATACCTTGCACTTGCTCTTCAATACTACTGCCTTAGACATGTAAAGAATGAAAAATGGGTTTATTGATAATTATATCATTATGAAATTCCTTAATATCTTTTATTTTACACTTATAATGAGTTTGTAAACTCCCTTATTTTGATATTTTAGGGGCAATAATCACACAACTCCTTAAGTGTCTTGAAACCCCTTTGTCTACTACACCTATCCTTGCTTAAGAGCTTAAAAACTTGACTTCATATTCACCAAAAAAATATTTATACGTTAAATGAATATTAATAACATATAAAACCTTAATCAACTCATTTTGGTCCATCAAACTACCCCCAAGACTTCATCTTGCACCTTAAACTCTCATTAGCCCTCAAATCTTTGTAGCCCTAAAAATACACAAAGTTACCTATGTGGAAGGATGTAAAAATTTTCTTATAAAAATGAATTTATTTTTTATTACCCATTATCCCTTTATATATCCATGTCAATTTTCATGATTATAAAGCAAGTGAAAGTGTACTTTTTCTGCTGATCTCTTCCCTTAGTTAGGCCTTAATTAGGCCTCTAGGCCTAGAAAGCTAAGTTTTTGATCCAAACTTATTCCACACATGTGAAACCAATAAAAAGTTTTTCATTTAATTTTTCCTTAATATAACCATCCTTCATACCATATTTTATCTTATAATACCTTATGTAGATATGAAAAGCATGAAATGGTCCAAGAAACTAGCCTTTCTTAAGTCCTTTTTAGATTGTCTTCATCAATCAAACCTATAGGTGTAATTTCATGGTGGATTATATGTAATTTTATAATTATATAGGTATAATACAACTCAAATCATCACTTATAATGGTTTTCAAGTGTTCAATTTCTCAAAACTTTGCATTTCACCTTAAAACCCTATAAAACATAACATTAATTGCATTTTGTATAATTGTAAGTACAAGCAAAGTATATGGTGAGAAATTTCAAGAAGTTTAGAATGTTTTTTGAGAGGTTTTAGGAAAAACCCAATTCATTTTAGTCACTTTTGAGGTTAGTCTTTCACATCCATTCCTTATTAAGGTTTTTTGGAGGGTTTAGACCAGTTTGAGTTTTTAACGATTGTTCATAAACCATGTGCCCTTAAATCATGAACCAATGAAAAACATTTAAAGTATAAAATCCTCATAAACTTTTCATAGGATCATAGTATCTATTTTAAATAATCTATATATTTCTAAGCATAATAATGTACCTCTCAAGTTACAACTAGATAGTTTGGGAGTGGTCTGCCATCTTAGCCTTTGTTCATAAAGGTTGGAGTCCTAAACCAAAAAATTATGTTATAATATTGAATTATGAGTATCCATTCACCATATCTGAAAATCACTATACCCCATGCACTATGTCAAGGTCACACTAAGCACTAGAAGGTCTAGTTTAAATTTCCTTCCTCTACCTAGAGAGCTCAAGGATAACTCATAAGCCAAATTAGCACTTTACTTATCTTATTATACCTATGAATAAACCTATAGGGTCTATGATAACATTTTTAAACTCCCAATTCCCTTAGGTTCCCATTTCACCTTCATTAAACCACTTTTCACATGAGTGTACATATAGGCCTATGTATGTGTTCTTAGGCTCTATAGGCATAAACAATCTTATCAAGATTGGTATCACTTTTGTTGATTATTAAGGCAATATGGATTTTATACCAACACTATAATACACATTTCACCTGAAGATGGATCTTCTCGGTCATACAAGTGACTTAAACCTTCTCCTTTTTGCATGATATTTAATAAGAAGATATTCATCAATGATACTTTTCTTCCACCTCAAATAGACCATCTAAACATATTATCATGTATTTAAATTATTAATTCATTCTTCATACCTCATATCTCATGCAAGGTATGTCTCTTAGGTTAAGAAAGTGGACCTATAGGTCTATATACTTGTATGTCTACATTCCTCTTAGTTAAATACATGTTTATTGGTATTATAACCCCTGTATATTACTTGTTGAACTTTTATAAAAAATTTCAAGTCCAAAACCCTCTTTGGAGTTCCTAAAATGCTTTCAAACACTTACTTTTGCTTGCAAACACTAAATTGGTGTTCTTTAGGCCTATACCCTATAAATTATATTCAAGGGTGATCTTATGATTTTGGTCCATTGGTAAAAATTATATGAGGGTATTAAAATATTCACTTTTAAGTACTAAAATTAACACGTCACCTATACTACTTCTCAAAACTCTCAATGGAATTTGTTTACAAGACCATCTTTTTTACCTTAAAACTTGTAGATGCACATTTAAACTACATAAGGATTGAGTTATACACAACCATATGCATATTTTATATAATTTCAATGGAATATATGCTTTTAATGTCATCCGCCAATATTAATTTCACCATTGAATAGAATTCATTCTTCAACCTTCCCTAAAACTTCATACTTCTCTCAAGCTTTATGTGCAGGCCTATGTGTAGGCACGTTAGGTTTAAGGCCTGTTTAGGTGCCTTGAAAAACTATATTTATGTTTTATGTAATGTAGGATTTAATATGAGTATTTATAATCATATTAATTCATGAATAAGAATCTCCATTCATAACACCAGCTTGAAAATACCATGAAAGGCTTGTGGAATTCTTTGATAATTCTTCTCAACATGAATCTAACAAGATTGCTTATAAACACCTTGGAAATATACTTGCAACTCATGAGAAGTTTTTTTTTATGACCATTATATTAATTAAAGAGACTTATCCAATGTTCACAAAGGCATATTGTATATTCTCATGCCTCATATAACCTTAACAAGGTATGCAATAGGGTTTCTTATGCAAAACACATATGCATACTTCATCTTGGATTATCTTGAGGGAATTCATAGTACATATATAAATTAAACGTAAATGAAATGGATTTTATAATTCCATATAAACTATAACCATTCTCATAAATTCCTCATAACTAGTCAATATGATTTCACATAGCCAAATCCTTGTAAATAAGCCCAAAATTACCACTTTGAGGCTATTTTTTATACCTTTTCCTCTTCAAACGTGCCACTAATAATGTGAAGTGATGTGATATGGATGTTAATACCCCTTAGTATCTAAAACTACCAACAATTTTCATCTATTAATATTAAAAACTCATTGAGATAAGAAAAACTCTGCTTATGGGGTCTTAGGATAGTTTTGGGCTGCTTGAAATGTTAAAAAAAATTCATAAATCATAGACCTTTAATCCTCAAAATAATTACTATAATTTCAATTTAATAAGTTCCCCTATCCACCAATAATATCAATAGATCAAACTCTCTTTCCTCTTCATGAAATGAACACTTGAAAATGACCTTCATAAGCTTACAAAGGGCTCCATGGAGAAATGGAGTGGGTTTGCAATATGTTTGGACCTTTAATTCCTTAAAAAAAATGGATTTGACTTGGATAAGTTAATATGGTGATTCCTATGTTTGAAAACTATTTAGGTGAATTTTCATTCACTTCTCAAGTTCATAAACCTTCTTGAAACTACCTCTTTGTAAAAGGATGGAACTAAAACCTACATTGTAACTACCAATCTAATCTTCAATGAACATGTTCTACCATATACCATGTTTAATTTTATTTTACAAGTTTCCATTGTCTATACAAATCATCATTTTGACTTTGATCCACTTGACAAGCCTTATAATGCATTGGCAAGATATGAAATATTTTTTAGAGGTTTAATAAAAAACTAATACAAACCAAATACGCCTAAGACCCATTTAATGCTTTGATATATGACCATACCACTCCATAAAAATTGTATTTGGATTAACCTATACCTTTATGACTTTTGACAATGAATTCTTACACAAGGAAAAGATAGAAACAAGTAAAAGGCCATAACCCTCATTACCATAATTTGTTCAAATTTACCTTAATATCTCTAAAAACATGTCATTAAACTCTAATGAAATGGATTAATAATAATACAAGGGGGTTTTGATTCACTTTTACATGCTAGACCCTATAGGAGACCCTAAAATTAATAATACACTTGAGAATACATTTTTTATGACAAAGCTTGACCAATAGACTAAGACCAAAACCTATCAAAAGATCATTAACAAGGTTATGCAAGACTAGAATCAAAGTTTTGAATTGTCTTCATTCATGGTGGCCAATTTTAGCTAATAGATACTAAAGTACATTATGGTTAATGTAATTTTCATACTCATTATGAGGATAAGTGCTATAAGCTCCATCCAAAATTACATCCATTCAAGATAAGATGAATAAAAAGGTTATCTTTTCTTCAAGGTGAGAATATTGGTTACAACTCTAAGGTGGATTATACTCTATGTTGTATATAAATACATATGTATGTTTGGGTAGTATTATTTCTCAAGAGAGTGAGATTTATCAAATTTTCCATATTAAAATTTTAATGAAGCAAACATAAGTGCATGTTATTTTTTATACATGTTCACAAGAAAATTTAATAATCAAGGAGTTGGTAGAAAAATTGGGGTTTGAAACTTACAAACATCTAATCTCATATTATTTGGGTTGGGTAAATATAGGTGTTGCAATAAATGTGACCAAAAAATGCAAGGTTAAGTTTATTATTAATGTTAATTTCTTTGATGAAGTTATAGTGGATGTTTTGCCTCTTGATGTGTGTGGTGTAGTGTTTGGAAACCCTTACTTGTATATCTAGGACACCATATTCATGAGGAGATAAAACCAATACCACTTGGTAAATGATTAAAAATGATACATCATTTTAATCTATGAATGATATTTAAATATATCCTTGGGAAGTGCCTTTGAAGCTAAGAAGCTTATTAATACTAGTGGGAAATTTGATTTTCTTATTTTGAGAGATATTCAATATAAAGAGTTTATGGTAAATAAAAATTATTGTATCATGTTTACTAAAAAATATTAGAATCATATGGGATAGATAGTACAATATCTTAATGGTTTTTTTCAAGAGCCTATGGGGTTATCACCGTCTAGGTCCATTGAGCACAAAATTGATTTGTTGCTTGATATTGTATTTCCAAATATTGGGTTATATAGGTTATCCTTGAAGGATGCCAATGAGGTCAAAAATAGTTAAAATATTTAATTAATTAAGATGTAATTCATATTATTACTTATCCATTTGGTTATCCTATTGTTTTAGTACCTAATAAATATGGCACATGGATAATATGCATTGATTATAAATCACCTAGTAAGATAACCATCAATAATAGGTACCCTTTTCCATAGATTGATGATTTTTTTGATCAAATTCAACATGATATATAATTTACTAGGCTTGATTTGAAATATAAGTATCACCAAGTATAGATTAAGGAGGAGGAAATTTGGAAAATGATGTTCAAAATAAGGCAAGGGTTGTGTTAACCATTATTTACCATAAGTCAAAATGGGTCAACCCCCTATAGTTAAAAACTTATATAGGGGTATAATATTTTGTTACAGGGTATGTTATAGTCTATTTGATGTTATTGCATATGTGTTTAGCCTTGGTCATGGTCTAATCAAGTTCTTATGTCATTTTGAGTCATTTAGAGGTAATTTTAGAGTCATAAATAAAAGTGACAGGTTTCCATGGTGTTTGAGCATTTAGAGTCATGAGGTAGGTTTACACAAAGTCTCAGTGGTTCATCAAAGCCTTGGTAGCCCAAAAAATCATTTCCTTCATTTCCATGCATAGTCAGCTGAGTGAGTAGGATCCCTTTAAATGACAAGAATGGACTATAACAATATATTTCCCATGTATGCATAGTCATCCACCAGGAATGAGCACATATAGGTGTTATGGAGAGGATCATCATGTTGAAAAAAGATCAATTTCCTAGATTTAATCACTTCATGGTTGAAAGAGATTTTTTTAATAAGATGAGGATGTTCAAGATGAACCATGAGGGTAGAGTAGGGGATGTTAAGTTAAATCCACATGAATTAGCTATTTGGACTCAAAGAAATATAGTCATGGAGTTCATAAGCTTTCTAGCTGCCAAGTGTCAAAGCCTCACTAAATTAGATCAAAGATAGATGACATGTCGGTGATCACCTGAAGTCATAAGTCAAATATCCCTAGATCAAGATTGATGGTGCATATTCTTACATACAAATTATGATCAATGATCCATGTTGAAGACTAGGGTCAATAAGTCAATATCAAATATCGATGGTGCATGTTGAATTATGTAGATCAAGATCAATGGTGAGCATGAAGTCAATAAGTTAGAGGATCCTAAGAATAAATGAGATGGTTATATGTGTCACAATCATATTTAACTATCAATAGATCAATGGCCCACATTTGATCACATAGATTGGTAGTAGATCAATGACGTGTGTTTGATCAGGTAGATCAAAGATCAATAATGCATGTTCAACAACATAAATGGGGATAGATGGATAACATGAGATCAATAAGTCAATGATACCATATTTCACATGAGGATACCATATATCATAAGCATGTTTGATCATATGGAGACTGATAGAGTGTCCATAGAAGGCATTCAGGGCTGCAAAGTGCCATAATCTAGGAAGCCAAAATTAGAAGGCATTTGGGGTTACCAAGTGTTACAATCTCTGATGAAGATCAAAGATCAATGGCTGATGTTGAAAGTAAAGGATATGAGACTCCTAAAGAGATAAATGAATAGCATTTGATCAAATTTTATGGGGCACAATATTGAGACACATCTAGAGTGACAACATACATATTTTAAAATTAAATGAGTAACATGGCAAGGAAATGCCACATAGGTAAACATGTTAGATCGAAAGATTTTGTGGAAAATTAAATACTTAAAAATAATATGCCACCATTAAAGCTAATTAAATATCATCTCATAAACCTTGAAATCCCAAGAAATCACATATAATAGATGGGTATGAAAATGCCCCTACTACACCATCCATCATAGGCAGTCTTAGATAGAGATCAAAGATAAATAGTGACTGCTAGGTAAGAGAGTGATAAATATATTTTTAGTACCTTTAAAGGTTTAATTAATGTAATTTAAAGTAGAGATATTATAGATATGTGTCCTAGCACCTCTCCCATGGATTTGGTTGAGCAACTAAAGGATTATTAGGTGACAAATGTGAAGAATGAGGCCTAGAAGACTAATGAATGACTGTAGATGGTGAATACAAGTGTCTAGAATATAGATAGTAGTTAGGAGAACATATTATGACTACAATATAATTTTTTAAACCTCCCTAATATAGTACATATGTTTCAACTCTCCCTAGTCTAGTTTCAAATGCTTGAGAGATTATTCATGATGAAGGTAGTTTCATAAAGGCTAGTTGAAGAGTCTATATGCCATTTTAGAGAGTTTATCATAGTTTATATGGACACTTGTATAATCATACATTAATGGTCTATTTCACACTCCTTTATTATATAATTTAACTAGTTTTCATGACTTGACATGTGGCATTAGGACCCTTGAACTTATTTTCTTCTCTCTTCTCACTTCTCTCTCAAATTCTATAAGTAGTAGCCATTTTGGCTTTTGTAAACTAATTCCACTCCATTTATGGTGAAGCCCTAATAAAATGAAATTTTATTTTGACTTTGAATAATAAATTAAAGTTTGGTTTTGAGTTCATGAACATTTTTCTATGTGTGCAAAGTGATGTATGGTGAGGTTGAGTGATAATCTTCTATCCTTGCTTCTTTTATCCTCTCATGTTTATGTAATAGTTCTTATTCTAGTAGGTCATATGAAGTGTTGTAAATGTTAACCATTTTGGCCCTGTAGGGAAAAATTGGTCTCCTTCTTCCCCTGCTATTTTGAGCCAATCTAATTTTTGGTTTACACAAGTCTTTTACCAAGAGGATGAACCAATTTAACTGCATGAACTTTGAACATGAACTTTGAATCGTCGCTTGGCTCAATCACTTGGTTCAATCACTTTGAACTTGGAAATATTGAACCATTGTTGGTTCAAGTGATTGGTTCAAGCAATTGGTTCAAGTGGTTGGTTCAAGTGATTGGTTCAAATGGTTGGTTCAAGCAATTGGTTCAAGCGCTTGGTTCAATCACTTTGAACTTGGAAATATTGAACCATTAAACTATTGAACTATTGAACCATTATTGGTTTAAGTGATTCTTTCAATTACTTAGTTCAATCAATTAGTTCAATCAAAGGGTTTAAGCGGTCAAAAGAATGAGCAGAACATAGTATTGAACTGTTGAACCAAATTATAGGTTTAATCAGTTAGTTCAATCGAAAGGTTTAAGGGAGTCCCCCAAAGCTCGAAGGACAAGTGCCCTTATGGAGGGTAGGGAACACTTGTAAAGGGATCAAAGAAAAGGCTGAAGGAATTGACCAAATGACGATGGGCATGTGAATGTCAACTTTATGGAAATGAAATAACTATTGATCTTTAAATAAAAGGCATGAACCTGAAGGAAGTCAAAGGCTTAAAGCCAGAAGGAATAAATCATCGAGGAGGGAGTCCAAAGAGCTGAAGAATTAGTAGAAGATAGCCCCTGAAGGATGAAGGAACTAGAAAAGACAAAGCCAGGAAGAGGCAAAAGAGCCAAGTGCAAAAATGAACAAAATAGTCTAAGTGGCAAAGGAAGGTGTCGACTCAAGGAGTTACTCTAGTGGTTGACACAGTGCCTACCAAGTGGTCATCAAGGGGCATGAAAAATGAATGGCATGACCCATTTTTCTCCACTTTGCATTGATGAGTAGACAAACCATGTAAATGCCTTGAAGGAGTGGTCTTATTTGTAGACAAATGGTGTGGCCTATGTTTTTTAAATGCCTAAAGTCAAAATCAAAGCTGACATAGAATTCTCTTTCAGTGGCTTCCTCTTCCCAATGCTCTCAGCACATGTGGGCCACTTATCAAAGGGCATCAAAATCTTTTCCAAAAGGGGTGCTTTTGTTTTCTTCTTCTCTCTATATATTGTAACTTCTCATTTTGAGAAGATATCTCTCAACTTGTAAGGCAAAGCTCTGCTAGATTTTATCTTAAATCAAGATAAAAATTTTACCTCCATTTTGAGTCTGCACTATGGTATATGTCTATGGCTTTGTCCTGTGTTAAGTCATTTTCCTTTATTCTTTCACAGAATGATTCTAGCATGTCTAATGTATTATGAGCTCTTCTTTTACAGGTTAGCCAGAAGTGTCCCTAGAGGAGTATATGTGCATGTAAATAGGTTGCCAAAGTGTGTCTTAAAATGCCTCTGGTAGTTCTTCCTCCCCGTATCTCCATGGACCCCTAGCTCACTGATGCATAACAATTTCTCGTATCAAATGAAGTGTATGTTAGCTTGTTCTTGGTGGAGAGTGTATGTTCAAGCTAAGTAGATCAACCATTTTTGGTGCATCACCATTTAATTTTAGGTTCTATTTTCAGTCATCCTTCTCCCTTTTCAACCCCCCCATTATATATATATATATATATATATATATATATATATATATATATATATATATATATATATATATACACATATACATATACATGTATGTATGTATATGTATTAACAACTTACTGGAATAACTTAGATGTATCAAAGAAAGCTAGCCCTTATCTAGAGACTCTCCTCTCAATTTTTCCAGACCAACAGGCAAGAGAGGAGTTTCCATTGTGATGCATGGAAGACAAGAGCTCAGCCTCCTGTCAAGGGTGCAATCCACTACGTCAATAGTTTTTGGCACACCTAGTGGGACCACATTTTAACACTCGAAAAAGTTTTAGGATTGGTGATGGTCCTATTACAGTAGAATGAACCATTAATACAACATTTGACCTTTAATTAGATGATTGTGGGACATGTTTTGTCCAAAAAATTGAAGAATTTTGGTGTGTTCTTCAACCAACCAGCCTTTGGAGGCTTTTTCATCAACACCGATGGTGACTCTAAGTTAAATCAGTTGGTTAAGTAGTCTTGGTGCCATCAAGAAATCATATTTTGGTATGTATAATTTCATTGCTCAGAACCATGGACCTTGTTTTCCTCCATATATTTTTGATCAAGCTCAGGTTGTTCATGAAATCACCTCAAGTAACAAGGATGCATACAGTTATGAGTTTTGCCCTTTGTAGGTCCAATATGACCATTCTCAGCCCTATCATGAGCTATATCAGTCTTATGCCTAGTCTTCTCAATGTGTCACTTCTCCTACTCAACCTAATATATTTGCTAATCAACCCCTTTCCACCTTCAAAAAAGCATTGCTAGAATATGAAAAGTATGTAGTAGAGATTGACACCAGAAGGAGATGTGGCCAAGAAATCCCTGATCATGTTTTCCATCAAGTGAGAAATGCACTAGATCTAGTTAAGAGTGAATGGACTCCCATTGAAAGAGCCAATTGGCAAAGGCTTACAAATGAGATGATAGATGTGAGTGGTTTGATTACATATTTGGAAGGGAGGCTGAGTAGTCATGAGAGGTAACCTTACCAAGTCTATCAACTTGCATACCCACTACCCCAAGTTTCATATCAGCCATACGCAGCCCTTGCTCATGAGCCAAGTCGAGCCTATCAAAGTCCTTTCCCAAATCATGTTGAGGAGAGTCCCAAAATAGTAAATCTTATTTTTAAGGCCAATCTTGATAAGCAGATTGAATTAGAAAATCTTCAAATGCAGCAGTCTATTTTGGTAGCAAGGGAAGTGGAATCCAAACCCTTACTACCCTCTCACATTATAGCCCCATCACCCCAAAAGGAAATGTCTAGTCCTAATATCATGAGCTGGAATAAATTATTTGAGTCATGGAACAATAAGGAGGAGAAAGACATTATCCAAGAGTGTGAGGTACAAAATGAGGCTAGTCCTTTTCAAGTCCCTCCCACCCTTCCTCAAGAAGCTTCTTGTATTCCATGGCAGCCTTCATGCACTCCCCACTTCCATGATGATTCTTATGAGCTCCAAGAAAGACTCTTTCAAGAAAATCTAGCTAAGTAAATTGAAGAATTAGAAGCAAAGGTGAGATTGCTTAGTGAATGAGAGATGGAGGTTTTAGACCTTAAAGAGGAGCCTACACCAAAAGACACCCCTTCTACTAATCCTCAAGTCTCTCAACATGATGTCTAGATTCCAAGTTGGAGGAGTGCCTATCATGAACTAGCTCATGAACTTGAAGAAGATAAAGCTCCTCCTACTCATCATGATGATGATTGTGACCTCCAAGAAAGGATCTTTCGAGAAAATATAGCCAAGAAAATTATAGAGTTGGAATCTAGAATGAAGTTCCTCAGCCAAAGTGTGATGGATGGTTCAGATCAAGCAGAAGATCCTACATTTGAACACACCCCATCTACACCCCTCCAAGAGAGCTATCAAGCCACATCTGATATAGATGAAGCACTGGCCAAATGGAAGGAGGATAATCATTTGATTCTAGCTCAAGGACTACCTCCTCTTCCACATGAGTTCATCTATTAGCCTTCCACTTCACCCCTCCTCAAGGAGGAACCTATTTTGAAAGGGGTGAGTGAAGAGGAGTATACTTAGTTCACGACTGATAGGGAGACTCCATGAGTGCATATGAGAAGGATATCACCATAGATGTCATAGAGGAGCATGGACATTCTCTTGTTCATGTTTTAAATGATTCATTTGAAGTCATTGGGGCAGGTTACACTCCTCTTTAAGGAGGCTATGAGATGACTAAGGGTGAAGAAGGTAGCATTGGGACTCAAATAAGTATGCATAGTGGCTGCAAGCTTTCAGATTTATCCTTTCAAGAGGTTGGTGAATCTAAAGATGATATTTTTGAAGTCATCAAGGAAGAATCTATTTTGAAAGAGGTAGGTGAAGAAGAAAGGATCTAATTTACATCTGATCAAGAAACTCTCATGGATGTCAATGAGGAAGAAATCATAATGGATGTTCCTTTTGAAGACATCATTAATAATGGAGAAGACATAGGTCATGCATACATGCAGATGTTCTAGCAATATGAAGAGGAAAGTAAACATGGTGAGCTCTCTCCTCCCTTGTTTGATGAACTTCCTTGTTTTTCTGATGAGGAGGATGACCATGCCATGGAGCTTGAGTTGGAGGAGGATCAGGTGGATGTATTTGAACAACTAGAGACTTTGATCCTTGATCAGGAAAAGGAGAAGCCTATCTATCATGAGGAATGCTTTGAAGGAGAGAGCCTTGAATAAGAAGGTGATGTATTATGGGATGAACAATCAGTTTATGATCTCATTTCAGACATCACAATAGTCACCCTTCTTCAAGAAAGCCATTAAGGAGCAAAAGGTGAGTTTGACAAGGTCTTTAATAAACCAAAAGGGAATGGGTCAAACCATGATACATGTCAAAGGAGATATGCATATCAAAGGGCTTATGGTGATGAGCCAATAGCCATTGATTTCTTGGTAAAACATGCCAGCATGAAGAGTCACCATTCGACAAGCTTCCAAGAACAAGAAGAGTAAATATATGTTGGGAGCATGTTTGACTCTGATCCACTCAGATGCAAGCCAATCAAGGTGGCAAGCAAGAGGAGTAGGTCACCAAGTCCCCATTCCATTTAGCCACTTTTTTGGCACCATAAGTTTCCTTGCCATGAAGGAGACTTAAGAAATTTTCCCTTTGATCTAGGAGGGAGAAAAATATACCTAGTTAGTTATACATAGTAGTTTTCTTTCAATTTTCTTTTCCTGTTTTCCCTAAGTGTTGTTTACATAGGTGGTGTTTTTGGCCTTGTGTGTTTTCCTTTATATTTGGGGTAAAAACTTTGTGATTAATTCTTAGATATCACAAGGCTGTTGTTGACTCTCTCAAAGTTACATCTCGACTCTATGCCCAATTGACTTTGAGGCTACTAGTTTCTAAGCATAGTAGGCATGCTTCCCCTGGGAATCACCATTTTGTTGACCATTTTGGCCATGTAGGGCAAAATCAGTCTCCTTCTTCCCTTGCTATTCTGAGCCAGTCCAATTTTTGGTTTGCATAAGTCTTTTAGCAAGAGGATGAACCATTCAATAACATGAACTTTGAACCATCGCTTGGTTCAATCACTTTGAACTTAGAAATATTGAACTGTTAAACCATTAAATTGTTGAACCATTGTTAGTACAAGTGATTAGTTTAAGCAGTTTGTTCAAGCAGTAGGTTCAAGTGATTGGTTCAAGTAGTTGGTTCAAGTGCTTGGTTCAATCAATTTGAACTTGGAAATATTAAATTGTTAAACTATTGAACCATTGTTGGTTCAAGTGGTTGGTTCAAGTGATTGGTTCAAGTGCTTGGTTCAATCAGTCAGTTTAATTGAAGGGTTCAAGTGGTTAAAAGAATGAGTAGAACATAGTATTAAACCATTGAACCATTGAACCGTTGAACCAAATTGTTGGTTTAATCAGTCAGTTCAATTAGAAGGTTCAAGGGAGTCCCCCAAAGCCTAAAGGAAAAGTGCCCTTATGGAGGGTAGGGAACACTTGCAAAGGGATCAAAGAAAAGGCTAAAGGAATCAACCAAATGGCGATGGGTGCATGAATGTCAAATTTAAAACAATGAAATAGTCATTGATATTTAAAAGAAAGGCATGAACCCAAAGGAATTCAAAGGCTTAAAGCCAAAAGGAAGAAATCATCAAGGAGGGAGTCTAAAGAGCTGAAGAATTAGTAGAAGATAGCCCCTGAAGGATGAAGGAACCAAAAAAGACAAAGCCAGGAAGAGGTAAAAGAGCCAAGTGCAGAAATAGACAAAATAGTCTAAGTGGCAAAGGAAGGTGTTAACTCAAGGAGTTACTCCAGTGGTTGACACAGTGTCTACCAAGTGGTCATCAAGGGCTATGAATAGTGAATGGTGTGACACATTTTTCTCCACTTTGCATTGATGAGAAGACAAACCACATAAATGCCTTGAAGAAGTGGTCTTATTTGTAGACAAACAGCACAGCCTATGTTTTTTAAATGCCTAAAGTCAAAATCAGAGCTGACACAACATTCTCTTTCAATGGCTTCCTCTTCCCAATGCTCTCAGCACATGTGGGCCACTTTTCAAAGGGCGTCAAAGTCTTTTTAAAAAGGGACGCTTTTATTTTCTTCTTCTCTATATATATTGTAACTTCTCATTTTGAGAAGAGATCTCTCAGCTTGTAAGGTAGAGCTCTACTAAATTTTACCTTGAATTAAGACAACATTTTTACCTCCATTTCAATTCTGCACTTTTGTATATGTCTATGGCTTTATCCTATGTTAAGTCATTTTCATTTATGCTTTCACAGAATGATTCTAGCATGTCTAGTGTATTGTGAGCTCTTTTTTTGCAGGTTAGCTAGAAGTGTCCCTAGAGGAGTATAGGTGCATGTGAATAGGCTACCAAAGTGTGTCTTAAAATGCCTCTAGTAGTTCTTCCTCCCTATATCTCCATGGACCCTTAGCTCACTGATGCATAAGAATTTCTCGTATCAAATGAAGTGTATGTCAACTTGTTCTTGGTGGAAAGTGTATGTTCAACCTAAGTAGATCAACCATTTATGGTGCATCACCGTTTAAGTTTAGGTTCTATTTTCAGTCATCCTTCTCCCTTTTCAACCCCCCCATTATGTGTGTGTGTGTGTGTGTGTGTGTGTGTGTGTGTGTGTGTGTGTATGTATATGTATATGTATATGTATTATCAACTTACTAAAATAACTCAGATGCATCAAAGGGAGATAGCCCTTATTTAGAGACTCTCCTCTCAGTTTTACTAGACCCACAGGCAAGAGAGGAGTTTCCATTGTGATGCATGGAAGACAAGAGCTCAGCCTCCTGTCAAGGGTGCAATCCACTGCATCAATAGTCAAGTGTATGGGTCTATCTTTTAAGTGTAAAATGAGCCTTAGTGTCTTCAACTATCCTATGGTTCACTTACCTTGTATAGCCTTCATGCATCTCACCTCCCTATTGGTACATTTATGTTAAAATCCTTTAGGACTTGGAAACTAGTCTGTATGCCTTATTTCTTAGTGTATGGGTCTATCTTTTAAGTGTACAATGAGCCTTAGTGTCTTAAACTAGCCTATGGTCCACTTACCTTGTATAGCCTTTATGCATCTCACCTCCATATTGAAACATTTATGTTAGAATCCTTTAAGACTTGGAAACTAGTTTGTATGCCTTGTTTATTAGTGCAAGAAGTATAATGGTTATATGGAAATAACCTTGGTGTATCAACCCCTTCAATTAGTTTCATTTCATGTAACTTATATACCTTTACCCATAAGTAATTAACTATTTTAGGTGATAAACACTTCAAGATACATTCAGGGAGCTAGCCCTTAAATCTAGAGGCTCACTTTCACTATAGGTAAACCCACATACCTAGAAGTGTTCCCATGTTTCCCAAATCTAAAAGAGTCTTAAACACCCTCTTCTAGGGTGAAAATTTGGTGACAATATTTTTAGCATGCTCGGTGGGATAAAAGTCCAAGAGAATGTAAATATTAATGGTGTGTCTTTCCTCTGATCAAATTTTAGAAGCAAGTAATATAGTACTAATGGCGACTCTGAATGAAGACTTCTAGTTATAAGCAACCCAGATATCTTTTATTAAAAAAATTGATCAATTATTATGTTTTACTTTGATCTAATAGGTTGAAATTAATAACTATGATGAATACCCCTATCATGAACCTCCTTATTAGGCTTATTATGAACCAAATTTTACTCAATAGTCCTCTCAAAATACCTACCAATCCTATGAGCCATGTGTTGACCAATTTTTGCCCAACAAGGAAAATTTTTGGTCCCCTTTTGCCTCTTACTGTTCTAGGCCACTTCTTTTTGATTTTGTGTAGGTCCATTGATTTCCATGGATTCAATAGTTCCCTACAGACTTCACATTTTCTATAGACTCAACTAGTTAGTCTTTTGGTGTAAGGAGGATCCGTTTAGATAATGTTGGGGTTTACAAGTCTTTTCAGGCTCTTATCTGATGAAACCAACCCTGGTTCAAGCCTCATTTCAATCTTCAAGATCATCACTTCAATTACAAGCCTTAGCTTATCACTGCAGATCCACTGCTCCATTCTTCACTTCTGGTTCAATCACTACTGCAACTTGTGGGTTCAATGAATTGGTTTTAATGTTTGGTTCAATCAAATGGTTCAATCATTTGGTTTAACTAGGTGGTCTAGCGGCTTCAAGTTCATCAGCTTTGGTTCACTTGGCATTGGCACGTAATGATTGAATCACTTGAACCATTGAACCATTGTTGGTTTAATAGCTTGGTTTAAGGTGTGCCCAAAAGGTCAATGGGTAGCTCAAAGTCCAGAAGCCCTTGTGAAGGGTAGGGGACATTTCAAAGATAGCCACAAAAGGGTAAGGTTTCAAAATTTTGGCTTAAAGCAGGTGAAGACAAATTTTTCAAAATTTTATCTGAAGGAATTCCTTTGGACAAAAAGTTTAAAGAAATTCAGAGGTAGGAAAGGGCCTGAGAAAATCAAAGCATCAATTCCTGTAGACTTTTGTCTACAGGAAAAAAGTCTGAAACAAAAGAAAAGGGCCTGAAGGAATTTAGGGAGGCCATGCCAAGGAGCCTAATAAGAATTCTCATAGACTTTTTGTCTGCAAAAAAATTCCCAAATAGAAAGCTCGCAAGAAAAATGTCCGAAGCAAAGTGAAGGACCTGATGACATTTTGCCGAGGACGATGACGTCCTAAAAGCCACTGAATTTAAGGAAGTGAATTAGCCATTGGTTTTCAAAGTGATGATGGCCTCATGAATGTCAAATTTGACACAGTGAAATAGTTGTTTCCTTTCAAACTAAAAGGATGCCAACCAAGGAAAAGGCCCAAAAATGCAGTGACCCACCTAGAGATAGCCCCAAGGGTTGAAAGAGCAGGAAGAAGAGACAAGATAGGGAAAAGACAAAGTGCCAAGTATGAGCAGGCAGATAGTCTAAGTGGTGAAGGGAGGCATCGATTCAAGAAGTTACTCCAGCAGGTGAAATAGTGTCTATGAATTGACCATTAGAAAGCATGAACGGCCAGTTATGTGACCCATTTTTATTCATTTCACATTTATGAGTAGACAAACTACATAGGTGCCTTCAAGGAACAATCTCGGTTAATGAGGAAACAGTGCGGCAATGTCAAGAAGTCCCTGAAGTCAAAGCCAGGGCTGACACAACATTTATGTTTAAGCAGCCTACTCTTCCCAATGCTCATAAGGCACATGGGTCACTTGTAAAAGGGGCACCAAAATGCCTCCTTTCTTCTCTTATACATTGAGGACTTTTCATTTGAGAAAGGATCTTCCACATTTGTAAAGTGTAGCCTTGGCAAAATTTCACCTAAATCAATAAACACATTTTTTACCTCTATCTTGGTTAGATATCTCTATGTATGTCTGAGTGTTAGTTTGTGTTTAGTCATTGTTCTTTGATGCTTTCACAGGTTCAACACCAACATATCTGGTGTTTATAAGGTGCCATTTCTACAGCTGGTAAGGAGAGTTCTATTTGGAAGTGCAAAAATATAATAAATTACCTTACAATGTGCCTTTCACAACACCTTTGGTGAATCTCTATTTTCTATATTTTCATTAAAGCCTCCCTGTCAAGCTCCTGCAGCCTGGTCTTTCAGCCAGTTTGAAGCATATGCATGTGTTTGTCTGATTTTAAGTGTGAGGGTGAGAAGGTCTATTTTATTTTGGTGCATCACCTTCTTTAGAGTAGTTTATTTTCCTGCAATCTTTCTCCCTTTTCATCCCCCCTTCATATATATACATACATACATACATATATATATATATATATATATATATATATGTTAGCACTTACTAGAATGAATATGATGCATCAAAGGGAGCTAGCCCTTACCTAGAGACTCTCCCCTCCATCTTCATCGATACCACAGGTGAGAGGGGAGTTTCCATAGTTGCGTGAAGAAGGCAAGAGCTCGGCCTCCTGCCAAGGGTGCAATCTTCTACATCAATAGTTTTGGCACGCCCAGTGGGACCAAGTAGGACAAGTTGTGTCCAAAGAGTTGAAGAATTTTTGGTGTGTTCTTCAATTGACCAGCCTTTGGAGGCTTTACATCAAACACCAATGGCAACTCTAAGTTGAATCTGTTGGTTAAGCAACCTGGTGCCATCAAAAATGTTACTTTTATATGTATAATCCCTCTACACAAAATCATAGACCTTGTATTCCTTCATATGACTATGATTAGGCTCCAAATATTTATGCAGTCCCCTCAAGCAGCTCTCCTAGTTACCCTTCAACGATAAGGGAAGTGGCCCTAGAATTTGAGAAGCAGACAATGGAGATTAACAGACTGGAGGAGCAGTATCGATATCAGCAGGAGCTGATGTATAAAGAGGAGTGTTTGTTTAGGCAAGCGTAGGCCTTGAAATCTATGGAGGAGGAGGTAGAAAAATGGATAAATCCATCTATTCAAGGTAGTCAGCCTCGTGTGCCCCCTCCTATTCTAAAGAAAGCCCCCTCTTTTGCACCAAATCCTTTCTATCAGATAGCACTCACCCACTGTAACTCATCTAATGCATCTACTCTCAATCTCATGCACCTAGCTTTCCAACACCAGAGGGCATCAGAATAACCTCCCATGGAGATGAACCTTCTAAACTCCTTAGATCATGAATCTTCCATTGGGGGGAATACCACCAACTAGCACATCCCTCTTCTAGAGACTCTTCCAGTGCATCAATAGTCTCTTCCTTGCATTCCTCAACCTCCCCAAGTCTTTCAACATGATGTACAAATTCCAAGTTGGAGGAAGGAATGCCAGGAACTAGCCCAGAGCCTTGAAGAGGATGATGCTAGTGACCTCCAAAAAGACTCTTTTAGGATAATCTAGCCAAGCAAATTGAAGATTTAGTGGTTAGGATGAGACTACTTCTTGAAAGAGAGATATAAATTCCAGACCTCATGGAGGAACCCCAGGACCTTGGAGAAGACAAATTTGTTGCCTATTCATAGGAGCAAAATTCCAATTCCAAGATCCTAAATTGGTGGAAAATAGTAGAATCATAGGGCAAGAAGGAGGAGAAGCAAGGTTTTTCTCAAAACCCTAAAGAAGCCAAAGCTGCTCCTACTCATGATAATGTTAATGACCTCCAGGAGAAGCTCTTCCAAGAGGATCTAGCTAAGAGAATTGTAGAGTTGGAATCTAGAGAGAGGTTCCTCGGCCAGTGTGTGATGGATGGTTCAGACCAAATGGCACATTCTATGTCTAAACACACCCCATTTATGCACCCCTAAGAGAGCTATCAGGTCATACCTGATATAGATGAAGTGTTGACCAAGTGGAAAGAGGATAATCAATTGATTCTAGCTCAAGGATTGCCTCCTCTTCCACATGCTTGTCCCACTTCACCCCTTCTCAAGGAAGAACCTATTCTATAGGAGGCGAGTGAGGAGTAGAAGATCCAATCTACAGTTCTTCAAGAGGCTGTCATGAGTGACAACAAAGAAGAAATCATCATCAATGCTCCTTGTGAAGACCTTATCAGCAATGGAGAAGATGCAGGTCTTACATATATGCAAATGTTCCAGCAATACGAGGAGGAACAAAAGCATGGTGAGCTCTCTTCCCCTCTATTTGATGAACTTCCTTGTTGTTTTGATGATGAGGATGACTATGCTGAGGAGCATGAGTTGGAGGAGGATCAGGAGGATATCTTGGAAAATCTAGAGACCCTAATCTTTGAGGAGGAAAAGGAGAGGTCTGTCTTCCTGGAGGAATGCCTTGAAGAAGAAAGCTTTGAACAGAGAGGTGATGTTTTATGGGATGAACAATCATTTTGTGAGTCCATTTCAAACATCACAACAATCACCCTTATTCAAGAAGGCCAAGAGGGAGCAGAGAATGAGTTTGACAGGATTTCCAACGAAGTAAAAGGAAATGGGTCAAACCATGATACATTGCAGAGGAGCTATATACATCAAAGGGCTTATGGTGATGAGCCAATAGCCATTGATTTATTAGTGAGGAGCACCAACTTGAAGGACAAGCATTCAACAAGCCTCCACAGATAAGAAGAATACATGTATGTTGGAGGCATGTTTGAATCTAATCCACTCAGATACCAGCCAAACCAGGTGACAGGCAGGAGGAGCAAGTCACCAAATATCCTTTTCATTTAGCTACTTGCTTGTCACCATAAGTCTTATTTCTAGGAAGGGGACTTAAGAAATTTCCCTTTGATCCAGGAGGGAGGTGAATTTTCCTAGCTAGCTGTATATAGTAGGTTGCTTTCAGTTTCTTTTCCTGCTTTCCCTAAGTGCTATTGCACAAGTAGTAGTTTTCTTAGCTTTGTGTGTGTTTTTATTTTCCTCTTAGAGGTAAATCTATGTGATTGGTTCTAGATTTATCAGAGCTATTTCTGGTCTTTAAGTTACCATCTGACTCTGTGCCCAATGGACTACAAGGCAACTAGTCTCTAAGCATAGCAGGCATGCTTCCCCTAGGAGTCACCAATTTGTTGACCAATTTTTTCCCAATAGGTAAAATTTTTGGTCCCCTTCTACCTCTTACTATTCTAGGCCACTTATTTTTGATTTTGTGTAGGTCTAATGATTTCCATGGATTCAGCAGTTCCCTACAGACTTCACATTTTCTATGGACTCAGTTGGTTAGTATTTTGGCACAAAGAGGATCAGTTTAGAGAATACTACAGTTTATAAGGCTTTTCAAGCACTTGTCAGATGAAACTAGCCCTAGTTCAAGCCTCAGTTCAATATTTAATATCATTGCTTCAATTAAAGGCCTTAGCTTATTGCTGCAGATCCCCCGCTCCATTCTTCGCTTCTAGTTCAATTTCTAGTGCAACCTATGGGTTCAATGAATTGGTTTGAATGTTCAGTTCAATCAGATGGTTCAATCATTTAGTTCAACTAGGTGGTCCAATAGCTTTAAGTTCATCAGATTTGGTTCACATGGCATTGGCACGCAATGATTAAACTGCTTGAACCATTGAACCATTGTTGGTTCAATGACTTGGTTCAAGGGTGTGCCCAAAAGGTCAAGGGGTAGCTCAAAGTATAGAAGCCCTTATGAAGGGTAGGGGACATTTCAAAGATAGCTGCAAAAGGGTAAGGTTTCAAAATTTTGGCTTAAAGCAGGCGAAGACAAATTTTTCAAACTTTTGTCTAAAGGAATTCCTTCAGACAAAAAGTCTAAAGAAATTCAAAGGTAGGAAAGGGCCCAGGAAAATCAAAGCATCAATTCCCATGGACTTTTTTCCATGGGAAAAAAGTTTGAATCAAAAGAAAAGGGCCCAAAGGAATTTGGGGAGGCCATGCCAAGGAGCCCGATAAGAATTCTCATGGACTTTTTGTCCACCGGAAAATGCCCAAATAGAAAGCCCACAAAAAAAATGTCCAAAGCAAAGTGAAGGACCCAATGACATTTTTTCGAGGACGATGACGTCTCGAAAGCCATCAAATTTAAGGAAGAAAATTATCCATTGGTTTTCAAAGCGATGACGGCCGCGTGAACATCAAAATTAACATAGTGAAATAGCTATTTCCTTTTGAACTAAAAGGATTCCAACCATGGAAAAGGCCCAAAAATGCAGTGACCCACCCAGAGATAGCCTTGAGGGCTGAAAGAGTAAGAAGAAGAGACAATATAGGGAAAAGACAAAGTGCCAAGTGTAGGAGCAGGCAGATAGTCCAAGTGGCGAAGGGAGGCATCGATTTAAGAAGTTACTCTAGTAGGTGAAATAGTGTCTATGAATTGACTATTAGAAAGTGTGAATGACGAGCTGGATGACCCATTTTTCTTCATTTCACATTTATGAGCAGACAAACTACGTAGGTGCCTTCAAGGAGTAGTCTTGATTAATGATGAAATAGTGCAGCCATGTCAAGAAATGTCTAAAGTCAAAGCCAGGGCCGACACAACATTTATGTTTAAGTAGCCTACTCTTCCCAATGCTTGTAAGGCACATGGGTCACTTGTAAAAGGGGTGAAAAAAGGCCTCATTTCTTCTCCTATATATTAAGGACTTGTCATTTGAGAAATGATCTTCCACATTTGTAAGGCATAGCCCTGGCAAAATTTCACCTAAATTAATAAACACATTTTTTACCTCTATCTTGGTTAGATATCTCTGTGTATGTCTGAGTGTTAGTTTGTGTTTAGTCATTATTCCTTGATGCTTTCACAGGTTCAACACCAACATATCTAGTGTCTATAAGGTGCCATTTCTGTAGCTGGTAAGGAGAGTTCTATTTGGAAGTGTAGAAATAAAAGAAATTACCTTATAGTGTGCCTTTCACAGCACCTTTGGTGAATCTCTATTTTCTGTATTTTCATTAAAGCCTCCTTGTTAAGCTCCTGCAGCCTGGTCCTTCTACTAGTTTGAAGCGTATGTATGTGTTTGTCTGATTTTAAGTGTGAGGGTGAGAAGTTCTATTTTATTTTGGTGCATCACCTCCTTTAGAGTAGTTTGTTTTCCTGCAATATTTCTCCCTTTTCATCCCCCCTGTATGTGTGTGTGTGTGTTAGCACTTGCTAGAATGAATATGATGCATCAAAGGGAGCTAGCCCTTACCAAGAGACTCTCCCCTCTAGCTTCGCCAGTCCGACAGGCGAGAGGGGAGTTTCCATAGGTGCTTGAAGAAGGCAGGAGTTCGGCCTCCTACCAAGGGTGCAATCTTCTATGTCAACACCATGACAGGCCTATGGTCCTCAATTTCCATCTCCATATAGACACCATGTTTTTAAACATCCATATGAGTAAGTATACCAAGAAACCTATCAATAAATTCCTTCTTATTAACCCCAATACAAGTCCTACCAGTCATACCATGATGCCTATCAACCTCAATATTACTCCTATGAGTCTTATCATGAGGAATTAGATGATTCCATGGATTGTACATCAAGATACCAAGAGGCAAGATGTGAATTCTTATAGAATCAATTAAAATAAGTTAGAGCTAGTATTGATCCCCATCATTACCCTCCTCCTCCTCTATTAGGCCCATCTCATGTCCAATCTTGCTTGGCACTCCTATCAAAGCTACTAATAGTGATGACAATATGGGGACATGTGATAATGAGTTTGATGTAATTCCTAATCATCTCATGGAATATTTAAGAAGTTTTTTCCAAATATGTATGAGTTCATGGGAGGTTTTTGAAGATGAAACTCAATGGAAGGTCAAAGAACAAATGGACTTGGCAAAGAAGTGCCTTCAATGCTCAATATATAGGCTAAGGATGTGGGAGGAAAAAGAAACTAAAAATGAGCATGTTTCTATTTAAGATCCTTAAGGAGGCTATTGATAAGGTGAAAATCCTACTTATGTAGGTGTTTTTCCTTCTAATCAGCCCAAAAATCTAATTCCCCATGAGCGTACTAGTTCAGTCCTCTTTCCTAAACCCACTCATGACCCCTCTCCTTCACCTCACACTCTATCTCCAACTCATCAACCTTTCATCCCAACCTTTCTTGAGAAATAACCTATCTTATGGGAATCAAGTGAAGAGGAAAGAGCTTAAGGCATAACTAATCAAAAAGATGTCATGAGTGACTATGAAGAAGAAATCACCATAGGGACTCCCCTTGGTGAATAAAAGGGAAATCTTACATTTGTGAGTGAACAGAAACATATTAAAGAATATTTTGTATCTTTATATGAGGAATGTGGCCAAAAATTAGAGAGAGTGGTATTGGAATAAGACTTCATATTTGATCATGAGGTTGTGGATGGTCATCTCAAGCATAAATTTGAGTGTTCTATCAATAATGAAGGTGAAGGTCAAGTCACTCCTCAAGAAGTTATAGTCATAGAAGAGTCTCATCAAACCAAGGTGGATGTTTTTGTTATTGAATATGACTCAATACCTTACCCTGATTTTGAATCACCCTCAAATGCATTGGAGCATGAAGAAGATCAACTTGATGATATCATGCATCAAGAAGAAAAATTTGAAGAGGTGGTGGTTCTAGATGACAAGGAGGATAAATATGATTGGAAGATGCAAATGAAGCTCTTTCAAGAGATTGAATATATTTTCCAAGTTGAGGGTCAAATACTTGAAAATGTGGAGAAATTTTTTTCAATGGAGGATGATGACCAAGATTGGGTGGACTATGTTGAGCTCCTTGATGAGCTTGAAGAACTTGTAGCTAAGAACAAATATAGTCTTATTGAGAGCACCATAGACATCAAGAAAGTATGTCTTGTTGAACCACTATAGGATGTTGTAGTTGAGGATACATATAAGAAAGTTGAGGTTTTTGAGTTTAAAAAGGAGTTAATTTCCATAACTAATCTATTTGGAGCTGCTTTGTTTTCATTAAACATCATGCCAATGAAGTTAAAAAACACCATGTAGAAGATGGAGGCATTAATGCCAAGGGCCAAAAGACTACATTCCTCATTCATTACTATAAGTCATGAAGCAAGAAAAGTTTCAAACTTCTCCTTTGATCCTAAAGGAAGTGTTCATTTCAAGTTATTTAGTGTTTGATTTAGTTAGATTTGTGTGTTTGTGTTTCATAAGTGCTCATGAATTACATGCATATTTATTACTTTGTGTCTTATTCTTATTGATTTATATTATTTGGTGTGTTATAAAAGGAAATTTACTTATCATATCTGGTGTATAGGTGACTTCATGACCCAATGGATATGATTAGGCAACTAGTCATGGCATAATAAGCATACCACCCTTGGGAAATCACCAAGAATGTTGACCATTTTTTACCACAAGTCAAAATGAATCAACCCCTATAGTCAAAAACTTATATATGGGTCTAATATTTTGTCATACAGTATGTTATAGTTTGTTTGATGTTATTACATATGTTTTTAGCCTTGGTCATAGTTTAATTAAGTACTTATGTCATTTTGAGTCATTTAGGGGTCATCTTAGAGTCATATATGAAAGTGATAGATTTCCATGGTATTCAAGAATTTAGAGACATGAAAGAGGTTTACACAAAGTCTCAGTGGTTCATCAAATCCTTGATAGGCAAAATAATCATTTCCTACATTTCCATGCATAGTCAGCTAAGTGAGAAGGATCCCTTCAAATGATAAGGATAGATTTTAACAATCTATTTCCCATGTATGCATAGTCATCCACCATGAATGAGCACATAAGGTGCTATCGAAAAGATTATCATGTTGAAAAAAGAGTAGTTACTTAGATTCAATCACTTCATGGTTGAAAGAGCTTATTTTAATAATATAAGGACATTAAAGATGAACCATAAGGCTAGATTAGGGGACATCAAATTAAAGCCATAGGAATTAGCTATTTAGAATAAAAAATATATAATTGTGGAGTTCATAAGCCTTCCAACTATTAAGTATTGAATCTTAACTCAATTAGATCAAATATTAATGGCATACAAGTGATCACCCAAAGTCATAAGTCAAAGTTCCTTGGATCAAGATCGATGGTGTGTATTCTTACTTATATATTTTGATCGATGATTTGCATTGAAGATTGGTTTAATAAGTTAAGATCAAAGATAGATAATGCATATTTAGTTATGTAGATCAAGATCTATGGTGAACATGAAGTTAATGTGTCAAAGGATCTTGAGAATGAATTTGATGGTGCCATGTGTCACAATCATGGTGAACTAGAAATATATTAATGGCCCATGTTTGATTGTATAGATTGGTAATAGATCAACGATGTTTATTTAACTAGGTAGATGAAAGATCGGTGACACATGTTTAATTACGTAGATGGGGATTGATGGATAACATAAGGTCAATAATTTAATGAACCTAGATTGAATGAAATTCTATCATATGGTGTAAGTGCATTTGATCATATGTAGATTGATAGTAAGGTCCAAAAAGGCATATGTGGCTACCAAGCATCATAATCATAGAAGCTAGAATTAGAAGATATGCAGGGCTAACAAGTGTCATAATCTTTGATGCAGACAAAGATCAATAACCAAAATTGAAATTCAAGTCTAAGAAACTCCTGAGGAGATCCTTGAAGAAAATTTTATCAATTTCAAAGGGGGACAAGATGGAAATACATGTCCAGAGTGACAACATGCATATTTTAAAATTAAAGGCAAGGAAATGCCACAACATGTTAGATCTAAATTTTTTTTGGCAAAGAAAATACTTCAAAATCCTATGACACCTTTAAAGCTCATTCAATATCACCTCATAAAACCTATAGTTCTAGGAAATCATATACAATAAATGGGTATGGAAATTCCCCTACTACACCATCCATCATAAGCAGTCTTGGATAGAGATTGAAGATAAACAATGACTATTAGGTGAGAGAGAGAAATACATTTTTAATACATTTCAAGGTTTAATTCATGGAATGAAAAGCATATAGATACTAGATAGGTGTCCTAACACCTCTCCCATGGATTTGGTTGAGCAATTAAGGGATTATTGGGTGATAAATGTGAAGAATGAGGCCTAGAAGACCAATGAATGACTATAGATGGTGAATACAAGTGTGTAAAAGATATCTATAAGTTAGGAGAACATATTTTGACTATCATAACATTTTTTTAACCTCCCTAAGATGGTACATATGTGTCAACTCTCCCTGGTCGAATTTTGAATGCCTGAGAGATGATCCATGTTGAAGGTAATTTCACAAAGGCTAGATGAAGAGACTCTATTACATTTTAGAGAGTTTTTCATAGTTTATATGGACACTTGTCCAAGAAGACATTTATGATCTATTTCAAACTCAATTCTCTTTGAATGTAACTAGTTTTCATTCCTTGACATGTGGCATTATGACCCTTAAACTTCTTTCCTTCTCTCTTCTCACTTCTCTCTCAAATTCTATAAGTAGCAACCATTTTGGATTTTTAAAGATAATTTCACTTCATGTATGGTGAAGCCCTACTAGAATGACATTGTATTTTGACTTCAAAAAATAAATGCAAGTTTGGTTTTAAGTTCATGAACATTTTTTTAAGTGTGGAAAGTGATGTATGGTGAGGTTAAGTGATAATCTTATATCCTTGTTTCCCTTATCCACTCATTTTTACGTAAGAGTTCCTATTCTATCAGGTCATATGAAGTGTTTTCAAGTGTATGGATCTATATTAAGTGTACAATGAGACTTAGTGTCTGCAACTAGCCTATGTTTCACTTACCCTGGATATCCTTCATGTATCTCACCTCTCTATTGAAACATTCATGTTATGCCTTATTTATTAGTGTAGGAAATATAATGGTCATATGGAAATCATATTGGTGTATCACCCCCTTAGATTAGTTTCATTTCATGTAACTTTTATCCCTTTTCCCCATAAGTAGTCAACTAGTTTAGGTGATAAGCACTCCAAGATACATTCAAGGAGCTAGCCCTTAAATCTAGAGGCTCACTTCCACTATAAGTACACCCACATACCTATAAGTGTTCCCATGTTATAAAAATTTGGAAGAGTCTTGAACATCCTCTTCAAGGGTGAAATATTTGATGATAATAGGTTATATGAATGGTTGGTTATACCTTTTGAGCTATGCAATACACAAAAAACTTTCATGTAGTTGATGAATGAGGTAATGAATCCATTTATTAATTCCTTTATCATTGTATATTTGGATGATATTATAACTTTTGATGAGCATATTGAGCATCTTCAATAATCTTTGGAAGTTTTGAAGGAAAACAAGTTAGTGTTGAATGAGAAGAAAAGTGAGTTTTCCCAAAAATCATTAGTCTTCTTGGGGCATTGGTTAGATATGGGAATTTAGGATTGATCTAAATAAGGTAGTGGCCATCATGAATTTTCCAAGGCCATCCAATTTTACTGAGACAATATGCTTTATAGTTACAGTTCACTATTTGAGGAAGTTTATCAAGAACTTCTCTTCCATAGATGTACCTTAGCAATGCTCTAGTTTTAACATTTCCTAAATTTTAGATGTCTTTTGAAGTGGAAATGAATGCTAGTCATTATGTTATGGAGGTTATTCTAATTCAAAGAGGTAAGTCAATATGCTACCATTCTAATTTATTCCAAGGTGTAATCTTAAATTATTGTACATATGACAAAGAATTATATGTTATTATTCAAGTGGTTAAAAATGGAAGAACTATATAATGGGTAAGGAGACTATTATCCATATGAATCACCAACCTCTTAATTATTTGTAAGATCAAACTAAACTTAAACAATATAGGCATTATAAATGGATGGGATTTTAGAAACAATTTCATTTGATTATAAAATATAATAAAGGTGTGACTAATAATCCAGTTGAAATGTTGTCAAGATCTTATTTACTTAAAACCATGGGTACCATAACTCTTATTGAGACTTGTATATATGAATATTTTGGAGATGGATATGAGCATGATGAATATTTTGGGGAGTTATTTCTTCAATTAGGAAATTACCAAGGTGCAGGGTTTCAACCCAAACAAGACTATTATCTTCAATATGGAATTCTATACAATTTGGCTAATACTTTTATGCCCAAGGAGGAAAGATTTCACATATTGAGGGAGCACATACTTCAAAAGTTGTAGATAATTTTAGTGTTACAAATATTATTTCTCATTTGTAGAGGTATGTTTATTGGCTTGATATTAAAGTTGATGTTACCAATTTCATAAAAGGTTATGTTTTATGTAGTACAAGTAAGCCTAGTAATATAAATTTGGGTTTATATGAGACATTATTGGTTCCTTTTAGGCCATGGGAATGCATTTTCATGGTATTTTTAGGCAAGTTACGTGTTTTAAGGAAAGGGCATGACTATATTTTTATGGTTGTGGACCCATTAAGTAAGATGTGTATTCATATTCCTTGTACGAAGACCGTCAAAGGAAGTGATGTAACTAAATTGTTTTTGCTGATGTGTGTTCATTTGGTCTTCCTAGTTCTATTATTACATATTGAGACTCAAGGTTCTTGATAATTTTTATTCCACATTGTGGGAGGAGATGGATACTAAGTTTAAATAGTCTATCGCTTTTCACCCACAAATTAATGAGTAGATTGAGGTTGTGAATAGAGCATTGGTGCAACTATTTAGAGTGTACAATAGGAAACACCCTAAGACGTGGGATGAAAATTTGGTGTATACTCAACATTATTATAATATGGTTTTACATTCTTCTACTAGTAAATATCATTTTGAAACTTGTTTTGTCTACTTACCTCCACATGCATTTAATGTTTTTTTGAGACAAGAATACAAAGGCAATGGGAAAGTGAATCCTAAAGTCCACAAGGATAAGAAATTTATTGAGAGCATTCAACATATTCATCTCTAAGTGCAAGAGAGGTTGAAGGAGTCTCAGGTTAAGTACAAATCAAGACATGATCAACATAAGATTGAACATAGTGTCCTTGTTGGTGAAAATGTATGGTTTTACTTAACTAAATAAAAGATACAAGGTATTTATAAGAAGATTAAGTCACAAAGGTATGGTTTATTTTAAATTATATAAAAAGTGATAAATAATTATTTTAGACTAGATTTTCATCCTTATATGAATATTTATTTAGTTGTCAATGTTGATAACTTACATATTTTTATCCCTCTATGCAATAAAATGAAGATGAAGGGTTGTTGTTACCTTCCCTTGAATATCTCACCCCTAATACTTAACTTTAATTATAGGAATATGTTTTTTTCATAATAAGGAGATGGAAACATGAAAAGGAGTACACGAATCTTTGTTAATTGGGTTAAAAGGGAAACTACCTAAAAAGGCCAAATGTCATTCCAAAGAAGATGTGGGAAATGAATGAAATTTAATCATCTATAAAAGTCATAAATACTTTAGGGACATAAAAATCTAAAATTGCGGAGGTATGATCCAAAAAATGGATCTTGTTGTAATAAGTCATTGACACTAACTAATTCCACTATGCTCAATTGTATGTAACATAATTTTAAGACACTTCATGATCAATAATTCAATTTAGGGATAGAAAATAGTGTGGGGATGATACAAAGATCTTTAAATTGATTAGATATGTATTTATCAACTCTCTAACTTTTTTGTTTTATATTAGAGGATGAAATTGCCCCAGATTTCAAAGTGGTGGTGTTGAAACTACTGTAGTCTAAAGGGTGTGGTTGTGTAACTTACCTATACAAAGTGAAAAATAATTCATCATTAAAATTTGTATTTAGTAGTTGCATAACCAACTCATTTTTTCCATAACCACTCATTTTTATACTCTAATAGTTTTTTCACCATCCAAAATATGTATAAAATGAATAGTTACAAATGTTCCTTTTCCTCATGGTAGTTTTTTTCAATTCCTTGGTGACCTTCAAGTTTGTGAATGCCTATATATGGGTCTTAATAAATTAGAGAACACATCATATAGGTAGTGATATATAAGGAAATTACATTCACATAGTTAATGATGATATTGAGTCTTGGCTATGGTTTGCTCATTATGGATCATGGCATTGCAAATAACTAGGAAGCAAACAAGCATGCAAGGTAAGAAACATACAAAAGTGGCCATGGGGCCAAGTAAACAAGGGACATGGGCAATTTTCACTTGTCACTCAAACTATAAATTAAGCATACAAGGCATGTTAAAATGCCCACATACACATATAATTAAAAACAAGCACATATAATAGTACAAGCAAAAGATATTAGCAAATGTCCTAAGGCACACATAAGAGACAAAATAAGAAATGAGAAATGCAATCACATCTAGCTATGCAAAGCAAGAAAAGAAGGCATGTAAATGTTGTAAATACATTCTCATCTAATTAATCAAAGCAAGAAGTGAAAGTATACAAAACATGTAGTACAAGACTAGGTGGATGCTAAAAAATACACAAGTGCTATATACTAGTGAGTGTTGAAAGAATAATCTATGCAATCTAGTAAGTAATATACATCAACATGATAACTATAGTGTGTGGTATAAGAATTACATAAATTGGATGGTGTATTAATGTACATGATGCTCACAATGGGTAGATATGTCAAAGTATGTCTCGAATGTATGAAGTAGGATGCCCCCTTAATGGGTAGAGTGAAACAATCAAGGATCTGGGTGTCACTACATACACTCAAACAAGATCAAGTGAATCATGGTAATGTAGATAAATAAATAATCAATAGCATAGAATAGTGAAATGTAAGTCTAGCATGGTATTAGAAATGTACAGCATGGATAATGCATACAATTGAAATATTTTTGGTGTTTTTGATTTATTTGAATGTTTTTGTATTTTGACATATTTAAATGTTTTTGTATTTTTGAAATAAGTTATGTACAAGAAAGCATAAGGAAACTATGTACAAGTAAGCTGAAAGAAACTATATATAATAAATTAAGAAATTATGTAAAATGAAGTGTATGTAATTGAATACTATACATGGAATTTACATATATGCATAATATTCATTGTATTTTTTAGTGTATTTCCTTCAAATGAGGATAGATGATACACTTTAGGGTTAATATTTTTGATAATGAAGTATGGACCTAGCCAATTTGGTTTGAATTTTCCTTTGATTTCTTCTTTAGCATTGACATTGCAAAGATTGTTTTGAGAATGAGAGCATTAACTTCAAACTCTCTGGTGTGGACTCATTTGTTGTAGGATCATTGTATACATTTTTAATAGATTCTAGGATGTTTAAATACTTGAATGTGTGTATGATCTAACTGTTTGAGCTGGCGTAGATGATTTTTATGATACTAGTCATTAATGGGAATACCTTTAAGGGATACATAAAGAGATGGGATTTCTAATTCCAATGGTAAAACTACCTATGTGCCATAAATTAGTGAATAAGGATTGGCTCTTGAGGGTGTATGAATACTTGTGTGATAAGCCCATAATGCATAAACTAGTTAATTATGCCAATTATCTCCAAATTTAGTCACTATTTTACTCAAAATGCTTTTGATGGTTTTATTGGTAGCCTCTACTTGAGCATTTCTTTATGGGTAGTATAGAGTGGAGAATTTGTGTTTAATCTTATATTTTGTGAAAAATTTATTGATAGTTTTGTTCTTGAATGATGTTTCATTATTGAAAATGATAGCTATGAGTAATCCAAAGTGCGAAATAAAATGATTCATGAGGAAGCCACAAATGTCTTCCCATATTGTATATTGAAGTAAAATGTCTTCCACCCACTTTATAAAGTATTATGTAGCTATGATGATGAACTTATGCCCATTGATGACCTCAGGTTAATCTTTCCAATAAGATCAAATCCCCATAACATGAATGGCCATGGAGAGACAATAGATTATAATGATTGAGACGGTGTATGTTTTAGGTTATTGTGTCATTGACATTTATCACATAGCTTTACATATTGTAAACATTCATATTCCATGGTGGGCTAGTAGTATCCTTTGTGAAGCAATTTGTGTTACATGGCCTTTCCAGTGAAGTGACCACCACACTCACTATTGTGTATTTGTGTAAGAGTAATTTTAGATTCTATTGAAGTCAAGCATTGAAGTAATTATCCATCAAAATATCACTTAAAAAGGTCTCCACCAATGATTACATAATGGAGTGCGTGTTTGTGTAACTTGTATTTATCATTTTAGGAGAAAGTGTCTAGTGTAATAGATCTATTTAGAAAGTTAAAAATTTCATAGAACCATTCTGGAGTTATATAACTTTGTGTAGTGACTAAGATAGAAAAGGAAATCAAATCCATTTTAGATATTGATGGAGATTATAATCATTTAATTATAGAAATAGCTTGATCATCATTTATTTTGATAGGAATCAGAGATGAAACACTTGTCATTACATCTACATGTCAATCATCTTTTCTTGGTATACTTTATATAAAAAAAGTAGTCAAATTGTGATGATAGACATTGTACCATGTTCTAGTATGGAATAAGATGTTCTTCTTTTATCTGATAGACATCATTAAATTTGTTGGCCACAAGTTGGGAATCACCAAAGACTCAAATAGATCTAATTTGAAGGGACTAGGTGGAAAATAAACCTAAGATAAGTGCCTCATAGTATATGGTATTGTTAGTGCAAGAGAAACTTAATCAATATGCAATAGGAACTATGTGATCAGAAGGGTCGATCAAAATAATGCCTATCTAAATGTCAGATGCACATTGAGAACCATCAAAGAACATGATTCATGTGTCATAATGAGTATAATAATGAGTAAAAATAACCTCTAAATGTGTCACTAATAGGATTATTGTCTAAGAGTGGTGCAGTTGTTAAATGATCTGTAATGATTTGGCCCTTTATTGATTTATGTAGAACTATTTTAAGTCAAACTCTGTTAATATCATCACCCATTTTTTGATGTGACTAGAGTTATGTGGCTTTACCATTAGAAAATTCAAGGGATCTACTTTTGTGATAATGTGAATCTCATTGTTGATCATGTAATGTTGAAGTTTTTATGTGTCAAAAACTAGTGTTATACATAGTTTTTCCATTACAAAATAATTTTTTTTGTAATCAACTAATGTATGTCTGATGTAATAAATGGCTTTATCAGTACATTGATCATTTTTTATGCTAAGATTGCTCCTAATACATAATTAGTTACTGATATATATAGTAGGAGAGGCTTATTAGGTATTAGAACAAGTGGATTAAGAAGATATTCATTGATTGTGTCAAAAATTTCTCGACAAGTTTAGTTCCAAATAAACTTTTTATCTTTCTTTAATAATTGAGTGAATGACTGAGTCTTATCAGCAAGTTGAGCTACGAAATTTTTGATTTCTTGGATCTTACCTTGTAAGGATTTAAGTTGTTTTAAGTTCATGGGAGGTGGCAAGTTGATAATTTATTTGACTTTCTTAGGGTCAATGTCTATGCCATGTTGAGAAATAATGAAACCTAAGAGTTTGCATGATGTAAATCTGAACACACATTTCTTTGGGTTTAATCAAACATTATATTTCTTGAGTCATTTCAAAATCTATTATAAATCGATGGCATGACATTGTCATCACTTATATTTAGCTAATATATCATTGGCATAATCCTTAATGGTATGGTGAATTAAGTAATGAAAGATATACATCATAGTGCGCTAATACATGGTTTCATTATTTTTTAATCCAAAAGGCATGACAATGTAACAAAATATACCCCAAGGTATTGCAAAATATGTTTTCTCTTGATCTTCTTCAGTGATTCTAATATGGTTGTATCCTATAAACCCATTCATGAATGATAGCATTTCATTACTAGCTATGGAATCTATGATCATGTCAATATTAGGCAATGGGAAATCATCTTTTGGGCATGCCTTATTTAAATCTCAAGAATCAAAATAACACTAAATTTGTTCATTAAGTTTAACCATGAGGACTATATTGAAAATCCATTCATGGTGTGCTACTAGTTGAATGAATCCAACATCTAAGAGGAATTGGATCTCATCTTTAACTAAGAGAGCCACCTTAGGATGCATTTTGCAATTTTTTTACTTAACTAGTTTAACATTAATGTATAATGGAATTCGATAGACTGTTATAGATGTATCAATTCCTGGTATATCTGAATAAGACCAAATAAAGAGTTCTAGAAAATATTTCAAATTTTGATGGATATCTGTATCCTCTTCCTTTCATAGGGCAGTGGATACTAAGACAATACATGGATCCTAAATAGTTCCAAAATTGAAATCAACTATTTCCTCATTAAGTAATGTGGAATGATCTAGTGTGTATGGGGTTGTAAGAATGGTATCATCTGAATCAAATAGTACATCTTGGGGAGAATCTAAATTTTCTTTAAAGTAAGCATGGGTATTTGTGTGATGAGTAAATCTATTTTTATGATAGTAAGATGGGATGTCCTCATATGCTCTAAGAAACTGTAGGAAGGATTCATCATTAAAGAATTAATCTAATGTGAATATATCTGGTGAAACTATATCATCAATGATGTCAGGATAGACCAATGATAATGTAGAAGCATGATTAATTCTATGGTCTATAGGTGCAATGGGTGGATAAAACTTTATATGTTTTGAAGCAATAGAAAAAGGTTTACCCTGAAGAAGGGTAAGCTAATATCTGAGTCCTTACTTTCTATGTTGTGTCGATACCTCAACAGGATCAATGATTCCTTGTTCATGATTTCCAAGACCTTAGCCATGATATCCCATCTTATAAGTAAATTTAATTTCAAAAGGATAGGTAAATTAATGATTTGGTAATAGTGTTATTAAAGAATTTGGAAGCTTTTGATGTGTTGTATAATCTGAACGTACATTGTGAGTAATAAGTTGTGTTAGGATTAAAGTGTCGAATGTAATTTTGTGGAGATTCAACAGCTTAGTAGTATTTAAAAGGTTTGTTGTCTACTAGGAATGTGTAGATGTAGCCTTTATGACTACATTTTAGACAAGTATGGAGTGTGGAAGGGACTACATGCATATCATGAATCCAAGGTTGATCAAGAAATAAATTATAATTGAGGTCATTTGGCATGACTTGGCAAGTAGTTGGCAATGTCTTAGGTCCCAAATTAAGATTAAGTGTTATTTGACCCATGAATTTTAATGGAATGTTTTCAAAACCTATGATGTTCATGTTTGAATGGTCTAGATCATGAGGTTATATATTTAGATGCTTAAGAAAAGAAATGTTACAAATTTTGAGTCCTAATACATTATCAACTAACACTCTTTTTACCCCTACATCATTAATTCTTAATTGAATATATAGGGGTAGATATTGTTCAATGATGTGGCATGGGGGTAAATCCTCTTTCTCAAAGGAAATATGATCTTCAGTCCATTGCATTGTGTTTAGGATAGAGGAAAAATAAGTTAGTTCAATAGAAATGGGAACTCTAGTGTTATGAAGGGATGCATACAACACATCTTTGTAAGTATCTGATCATTGAAGAAGTTAGAGAATTGAAACTATATCAAAAGGGGTGCTAACCTGAGTGACAAATCTATAGACATGGGCGTAATCAACCTACCTATCTTCATAAACATGGGTGATAACATGTACTACATGATATCTTATAGGTATAGAGCTAGTAGAAGGTGAAGGATAAAAGCTAGATGAACCAAGTTTGTAGGGAGGAGGGATGGATATAACTGCTAGTGTTTTCTTGTGTCTGATAATGATAGGGAGATACTCAAAAGTAGCCAAAGAGTTATATGCATCTTGGTAGAAACCATGTATGTGGGATAAAATGCATGTAAATCAAGTTATAAGTTATATATCAATATGATTATAAATAACATTCCACATGAGAGATATCAAACAAGGGATAGAGAGCATGGAACTTTGCATTAATGCATAAAAAAACTATGACTTGTAACATGATAGTTGTAACATGTTCATCAAAATAGAGTTGAAAATTATTCTGCATTAGAGAGAGAGTATGCAAAATAAGTAATGAAACCTTGTATTAAAAAGTAAACATTGCTTTGAAGGAAATGGATCTTAAAATGTTTAAAAATAAATCTCTTAATATCATCCCATATTATAAAAAGTAAGCATGAAAGGGAAAGAATGAAGCTTTGTATTAACATATGGTAAACTTCATCATTCACGTACATGATAGGACCAAGTATGGATTCCTTATTATTTGCAAGATATGTTTTGAAATAAGTGAGATCCATTTTTGATTTTATATGAAATTTGATTTATATGTAAGGTAATACCTCAAACAAGCAAAGGGACCTAGTATATGCAAATAAGGTTTGAAAGAAAATGATTTTTAAAATTATTATGATAAATTTAAAAATTTAATGGGAAATTTTGATTTAAATATTTAGGAAAAATAAAAAAATACTAGAAAAATTAGAAGGAATTTTCCCTAGGGTTTCTAAGGTTTTTGTGCACAAAAGGACCTAGTAAATTCAACTAGGGTTTGGAATAAATGATTTTTAAAATTACTATGGTAGATTCAAAAATTTAAATGTAAAATTATGATTTAAATATTCAATAAAAATAAAAAAATACTTAAAAAATTAGAAATAATTTTTCCCTAAGGTTTCTAGGGTTTTTATATGTAAATGAAATAAGTCATGTTCACCAAATGATATAATATTTTTGGGAATAATAGATTTTTATTCCTATTTTGGTTAAGGGTCTAGATTAATAAATCAATAAATAATATTGAAATAATTAAAATCCTCATTTTTATAATTTAGATGTCTTTTTTACCTTTCTAAAAATAGTAATAAATAAAGAGAAATATAACTTAGCTTCAAATAGGATGAAGACAGCTAAGACAGAGCTTGAAACTAGCTATATAGCACTGGGATAGTGTCTCAAATTAAGATTTCATTTTCATTTAGTGAAAGGACAAGATCACCAAAAATAGGACACTTTGGGGTCCATCAATATTGTCAACTCCTATCGATGTCTAAACTAGTCACAAAGACCTAAATTTTTTGGGTTCTATGCAATGTTCCTAAGTGATCCTTCTTGTGAAATCTTGAGTGTTGAATATATATATATATATATATATATATATATATATATATATATATATATATGATTTAATATTCAAACCCTAACCCTCCATCATGCTTGATAAATGATATTTGAGTCACTTGAAAAGGGGGGTTAGTGTGTGTAAGATGGATTGAATGTGTGATCCACATCCCTTATGTGGGCACGCAGCCTACATACCAATACTCTAAAGAGAGATCAATTCATTTGTAGTTCTCCCACCTAATGTGCTTTGTAAAATAGTGTGATTTAGATTTAAAAATTTCCAAATTGAGAATGCTTAAGGTGGTTAGGGACTGATATGAGAGTTTGAATATGTTTGTAGATGTGTTAGGTGACTATATGCAGAGAATAAGGAAGTTTACCTCAGTAGTTTTCTTGTATTCTTGTTTGATTTGTAATACTTTTCACCTCCCTTTGTAAATAACCTTTGGATGGGATTTTATAGGGAACTATTGGTCATGGGTTAGATGTATTTATGCTAGGCTGACATGATGAAGGATAAGAATCAGATGAAAATGGTCATTAGGGATCAAAGTACAATTGGATAAGAGTGCCAAAAATGGGACACCCTAGGGTCTGGTGTTGTAGTCAGAGTATGGTCCTCCTATCCTATAGGTTTAGGACTTGGGGAGATAGGATTGGCTTGGAAAATAGAGTTTGGCTGAGATGGAATGATCATTTGGAAGGCTATAAATGATTGGTAATGAGCAAAAAGGTGTTTGGGGGGGTCACAAGAGCATACAAGAAGGTCCTATGGATAGAGTGTCATAAGCCACACTCAAACTACCAATTTGGACATTTTATATGACTACATTAATAAGTTATTTATGTTTTAGATGTGTTGATGAAGCCAAAAATAAAATCTCCACCTAGTTTAAGGATCACCTATTTTTAGGTTAAATTTGTAGCAAGAAATTTATAATATTTTTTGACTGACCTTATCCAAAATAGCCACATTATTTTTATTTTTTGGAATATACATTATGTCATCATTTTAAAATAGATTTAAATATTGAAAAGGTCTTATTTTGTCATAACCTGATGGAAGCCTACACTTTTAAGTGGAATTAAATGATAGTTGTGCTTCTCATATGCTTGATCGGTATCTTCATCATCAAAACGTTTCTCAGCCTTATTGATCACAAAAAATTGCACTGTAATTCTTTGGATGGATAATTTAGGCGAAGGAAATGTTGTCTTTGAACTCTTGTGGAGAACCTAAAGAATATAATGTAGATACTTAGGAAATTATGAAGGCTTTATGGAAAATTTCAAGATTATTTATGAGAATTAAGTGACCAACATTCAAAAATTCTCATTCTTTGTCTTTCTTGCAATTTTATAACATTATTCTATGTTTGGGTCACATATAATTTAATGTCCATTAATAATCATATCACCACTTCACTTATTAATTCAAAATTTTAAATCCACCAAACATCATATCTAATTTACTCCTAAATCTTTCCCTCATTGTGAACTAATAGTAGGTGATGTTAAAATGCATTCCTTAAATTTGTTTATAATTATAACTTTAACCATGTGTGGCTTCATGACCTTTGTCATATCTATAAACTTAGATCAACCACATGTCTCCATCATATAGTATCAAGTCACCTTGTTGTAACATTAATTTTTATATTAAAATTCCTCCCATGAACACCATGGACATGTTGAATTTTTCAACTCAACTTTTGCATTCTCCCAAGTTTGAATCATTTAATCCTTACATTTTTGTGTCCATGTGGTGAATCCTTATGTAGTGTGACTTCATTGAGATCCAATTCCTCATTTTATTTTAGCTTTATTTTTTCCATCCAAAGTGATACATGCGGTAGTTTCTCAATTTCTCATTTTTTTAGGGTCATGAAGAGTTTCCAAGATTTTAAATTCATTTATTCATTATTTTTGGATCTGTTTAAATTTTTAATTCATTTTGTGTATGTGCCCTTTGTTATACATAACACA
>JARHVA010004884.1:0-25000 GCA_037957365.1 Torreya grandis | reverse complement strand
TGGTTTTCTTACTAGGAAGGCTCAAATTACCCCTTTGGCCACTGAATCAGATAGTAGCATCTACAAGTTTTGAGCTCTAAAGAAGGTCCCTACACCTAAAGTTTCAATTTAAACATATATTCATGATTTAATTACCTTATCAAATAAAAATACATATCAAGGAGCATAATTATCATCAAAAAGGGTTGATATGCAATGTTTTGAGCCTATTTACACCTATAGGTGTGCCTAACTCCAAGACTATCCACCTACAACTGACTGTGAAATCTTATATCATTGTTGAGGTGAGTTTATAAATGGAAACACCAATATTTTATAAGTATGAATGATTATAATACCTATATGGGATCCAAAAGGCATTTAATAGTGATTCTAAATATGGTGTATGCCTACAATACTCTTGTTACTCTAACAATTGGTAGCTATAGTCAATTATAGCTGACATTGACCCAAGTGATGATTTTTATAGGTCTTTAACCTAGAAAATTCATGATATATGTGACCCAAAGGACTATGATATGTAATTAATGGTTTCAATAAGAACTTATATCAGTTTAAATATCTATAAATGTGTAATATACACCTATAGGTAGGAGAAATATATAAACAAGGTTAGCTTATCAGTTAGACCTAACTGAGAAGTAATATGGTTAAAGGTGCAAGCATGGGTTATAAGAGTTTGTGAATATTGTGAATGTACTCATCATGGTTTAAAAAACCTTAAAATACCCTCATTATATTAGAGTAATATAGAGAGAATGTTCTAATCAAGTAACCTATAGCCATATGGTAATATCTCACATACAATCCACTCCCCACATGTTTGTCTTGGGTTATACTTTTTGAGGGATCTAATCATGTGAAAAAAATTTAAAATTAAACATAGAAAATCATTATAAATTTTATAATCCTCTCAAATAATTAATTTATCTAAAGAAATAGGGGAATTTCCCTCTATTTTTTTTAGATAGAGGGTACTTCATTTTGTGTGAAAACCCTATAGTTTTGAGAAAAGGAGACAAAGGGATGATATAATGGATTATAAGACATTAAAAATATGTGTTTATTTTAATGACACATAAAAAAACATGGAAAACCAAGCACATAAGGAGGAGTCTCAATAGAGTGGTCTAGACCATCAAGGTTACTGTCAGACCTATTAGGCATGGTTTAGGCCTAAACCCAAATAGAGAGTCACTTTCAATTATAAAATGAGATTAGAATTATAATATATTTGATAATGTTTATAGGGTCATTTTATATGTGTCCAAGATTTTGGAATGTAGGGGAGATCACAAGAAACCTCACATTGACTCAAAACCAATTCAAGCCTATAGGAAATGAGGAATCAAGCTTGATAAGGAAACTTTAGATTCTCACATATTATCTAAGTTTGTGCATGTAGATATAAGGAGTTTAGGTAGGTTTAAAGGGGTATTGAAAATAAATATTTTGGAATTTTTTTGCAGTTATAACATCATAGCTTTATGAACAAAGCTTAAGCACAAAAAGGAACTAAAACCCTACTAAACCCTAGATAAGGACCCAAATAAGAAAACAAGGATGGATAGATATCAAAATGGGATGTAATGACCATAAAAGTAGATGGAGGTTTCATAGGAATATTCAGGGCTCCTCCCCATCAACTTTTGCACTACCCTACATGTACAGATAGGGTACATGATTAATTTATTTGACTATTTTGGGTATTATGTAGCTTCTAAGGTCTTTCAATAGGAAAAATAAACTTTAGGAGTGATATAAATAATTATTATAACTCACATGACCATTTCATGCTTCATAGAATATCCTAAGTGTTCCTATAAGTAACTTCATCTTAGCTAGTCAAAACTGGCAAAGTGAGCAAGATGGTGAGAAGTGTGAAAAATTAGAGTGGGAGCCTATTTAAGGTGTACCTAATAAATATATGGACATTTAGGGTCTTAAAAAGTGTCATACACTCCCTTTAATGTATTTTCATGGATAACTAAAGATAGTTTTGAGGCCAAGTGTAAGGGGTGACTAAAAGATGAGTTTATTTGACTGTAGGTAGTGATGGCTCACTTTTAGAAGAATTCAGATGATTAAGAATGTATCTAATACCTGGATAAGCATGTATATAACCCATAATTATTATTTCAATCATTATATATATCCCTATTTAGTATTATAACATTCCAAAAATGGGGAATGATGAAGATAATTTTCTTATGCAGAATAAGGAGTTTCACACCACATTTTATGAGTTACATAGTTTGGAGAGCCATTTGTCCTATAAAAACTTGTATGGTATGTCTCATGATTAATTTGTATACACATTTAAATCCTCCTTTTATCATGACAAGTGTTCAAGTGACCTTTTTACTCCTCTTTTCCCACTTCTCTCTCAAATATTATAAGTAGCTACCATTTTGGCCTGTGTAATCTAATACCACACCATGTATGGTGAAGCCCTGCTAGTTTTGAATTTATAATTTTCCTTAGAAAATAAATTAAATATAGTTTTAGTTCATATATCATCTTTTAAAAGTGTGTGAAGAGATGTATAGTGAATGGTTAAGAGATATTCATCGATCCTTCGTTTCTCTCAATCCTTCCATGTTTGATGCAAGTGATTCCAGCCTAACATGTCATATGAAGTGTTTTTAAGTGTATGGATCTATTATTAAGTGTAAAAGGGATCCTTGGTATCTGCAACTGATCTATGGGTTCACTTACCTTGGATAGTCTTCATTCATGTCACCTTCATACTAAAATACTAATGTTAGTGTATTCTAGGACTCTTAGACTAGTGTTGTATGCCTTATCTCTTTGTCATAGAGTATGATAGTCTTATGGTAAACATCTTGGTGTATCAAACCATATAATAAGTTTCATTTCATGCAAATTCTAACCCTTTTTTCCCATAAACAATTAGTTAGTATAGGTGAAAGCATTTCAAGACACATTCAAGAGCTAGCCCTTCTAGAGATTCATCTCACCTATTGGTTACCCATAGCTCATGAGATGTTTCCATTATGACACTTGGATGAGGAGAGATGAGACATCTCCTCAAGGGGTGAAAATCCAACTGATAATAGTAATATGTAGTACATTATGATTGATCACTATTCAACACAATAGTGGTTGTGAGACTTGTAAATAATTCTGACTATCATGACAACAATGGATGTATGATTATTTATATTTTTATTTAAGGATTGTTCCAATGTAATTATGTACTTGTCTCTTTATAATATTCATTCATGAGAACCATTCATCTAATATTCTATTAGATATTATTTGAAAACTAAAAGGAACATATTTTAACTAGTGGGTTAATACATTACTTCATTTATTACTTGAGGTATGTTTAGTAGTCAAATAGTAGAATATATTGATAACTAATCAATGATGTTATAACTGATATATAAATTTTACAAAAAAAATTGAGTAACTTTTATGTCTCCCAGTGGAGTTACAACATATACTTTGATAGTTATTTCATGACTCATGGTTCAAGAGCTAGTATTATATTCATTATATTTTAGGGGGTCTCATTCCCAAGGTGTTCCACACTACTTTACCATGCACTAATACTATTGAAAAAAATGAGGCACCTTTTTCAAGGCTCTACCTAGCAGTACAATAAAACATTCAACTATTGTTTGTCAATGGCAACTCATAATTGATCATCAAGTAGGTTATACACCAACATCAAAACAAATATGAGAAGTTGGTTCCTTATAAAATCATGGTTGATAGTCTCAAATAACACTTTGAATGTATCTAGTTTGATCATACACCCAAACCCAAAGATATATCATTAGATGCCATGGATACCATTAGGTCTTTGATAGAGATATCTTATAATGTCCAAGAATATCAATTTCTTATTAAGAATATCTTTATGATAGCTTACACTTGTCTAGACAATGAAATTATATGTGATATTACTTGTCCCAATTCCCCTTAGTACTAAGATATATCGAGATATATCCAAGACCTTATTATTCTCATTGACCTAACATGCAAGCAACATAAGTCCTTTATTCACAACACATATTGATACACTTTACTTGGTAGTACACTGCTTCATAAAGGCTATAATGGGATGTTACTTCAATGTTTAAACTCATGGGAATATGAATTGGCACTTAAATATGTACATGAATGGATTTATGGGACCCATATAAGCAAAATGGTCCTTACCAATAAATTACTTAGGGAAAGATATTATTGGTCCATAATAGAAGCAGGTGCATATACATATGTTAATAAATGCCTTACATTTTAGAAACATGGTGATTTAATCCACACTCCTTAATGAGCACTTCATTAAAGAATAAGGATGTATTGTGATAAATTTCATATCAAACACATATGGTCTATGCCCTATTATGCTCAAGGTAATGGCCAAATTGAAGCATATAATAAAACCATTGTCAAAATCCTTAATAAAACTATTAACAAATCTGGCTAGGATTGGAGCTTATAATTATTTCTTACTTTTTGGGCCCATCGTACCAATGTAGGCATTCCTATAAGTGAAACCCCTTATTCGTTAGTTTTTAGCTATGAACCCATTTTAATTATTGAGAATGATTTTCCCTCTCTACATATTTCATTGCAAGGTATAATTGATGATGAAGATTATAGGTTATCTAGATTGTAATAAATAGAACTCCTAGATGAGAAACAACTAGTTGTATTGAGTCATCTTAAATCATATCAGAATCAAATACATCATAGTTATAAAAAGTGAAACATCATAACATAATTTAAATAAGGTGATCTTATCCTAAAAGATAATTAAAAAAATACTAATGTTGAGCATGAAAACAAAAGTAAATTTGAGCCTAATTGGATAGGTCATTTTATTATCACTTCAAATTATGGTTTTGGGGCATATATATTGGTTACACCATAAATATCTAAGCTTGATGAGCCTTTAAACACTATGTATCTCAAGAATTTTCATGCGAAACTTGTTTAAACAATGTCTATAAGGGCCCATTCTTGAGGATATTTGATTTCTATGTTTTATTTCCCATTATTTTCATTTGTAATTCTATAGTCAAGCCTTGTCTTCCTTCCATTTCATCTCCCCATATTGAATCTTGATTATGACCTAAAAGTACTATAGGTAACTTGACTATAAGGTTCAATAAGTAATTCATATTTGGTCATTGATGGCACATCCTAATGAGCATAATTTCAGCACGTCAGCATACTTTTTGTATGGTTTTCAAACTTGGTCATCCTTGATGTGGATTATTTTTTACCTTTGATTATCCTTCATTACCATCATGTGCCATTCATTTTACATCTTAGATTTTTGTTAAGGGTAGTTATTACACACCTTGGTGTTGTTGTAGAGTAGTAATAATTTCATGTTTCCCCTTTTACTCCCACTTTCTTTTGATTTTATGAGCTTGCCCCATTGCAACTAGATTAAATGCTGATTGAGCCCCTACCCAAGGTTATTTTCATTTAATAGATGGTTCATTATACATATTTATATATTTAATTTTGTAAATTATTCCAAAAAACTCAAAAACATTTATAAATCATAAAAAAAAACTAAACATTCAAAAATCAAAAAATCCCAAAACGAGTTGTAAAGATGCAAAACCATTTTCATAATTGGTCATCCTATTGGACAATGGATTTCCATATTGGTTATATTTTAAGTGGTGATATCTAAGTATCATTTGGATAAATTATTCCATTAACATTGAGAAAACTCACATGTAGACAACCTTTTTCTCCACACCATGATGTCTTTGTTACATTCAATCACAATTAGTCCTTCCCAACATCTTTGGATTATCCCATTCATTAGTCATTATCTTGTAACTTGGGTCAGTGTTCTTCATTCTAAAATGATCATTTTAATCATAAGTGTTATCCATTCATTGCACTCCCATTTTTAGGAGAACCACATTGACCTAAGGTCTAATAGACTATATAGGCAATGCTTGGATATATGGGGTAGCTAGAATCAACTTAACTACTATCATTCCCATTTTATTTTCCCTCAATATACCTATTTTAAAATCTTGCTATTTTAAAAGATCACTATTTTATGATCCAATCCTATTTTCATTTTTAATCAATTTCATTATAATCATTGTCATTATTTTTCTTCTTTCCCATTCTTGGGAGAACTACATTTGGCCTGATAATATGTATGGACTATGTAGTTAGCATTCTATTGCATGGGGAAATTGAAGTTAGCTCAGCTACCCCTTCCTCATTCTTTTATTCCCCTTCTCATTTAAATTTTCACATTATCCTAGCAAACACTTTTAGGACTTGGGGGAAGATCACCAAGAGTAATGTCTTATTTCCACATTCACATTCATTCTTCTTACTTGTTTGTTCATTTAGTTAGTTTGATTGTTTGTTTATTTATTTTCAATTGTATTGATTTTATTTTATTAATTTTTTTTGGTGCATTATGTTTTTACACTTATGTTTTGATTTTCCATATCTTGATCTTAAGTTGTTAACATGCATATTCTTTGTTTTATTGGCATGTTTTGTTTAGTGCAATATGATTTACACTTAATTCTTGATTTTTCATATCTTTATCTTGAGTTGCTAATTATTTTCATCTAGATTAGTCCTTACACAAGTTGTAAAAAATGTTATCAAGGTATTTTTTATAAATTATGATGCATATTTTTATTTTCAAGATAAACAAACAATTGATAGAGATATTCATTTATCAAATGTCACATAAAGATAAAGCATCCATTCATGATATGGTTAACATGTTTCATAGGATAAAACAAAATTAGACACATCATCACATTTTCCATAATCCAAATAACAATAACCAAACCATATGGATACATCTTTGCTAATCAAGATGTGCATCTCTGAAATTAGCATATACAACTAGTCATCAATATCTAAGCATCATGATAAAATGACAAAACATCTTATAACATCAATTACATATGATATTTAGATCATGTAGAACATAAAAATCTAATTAAATGCAATATAATCATTGAAAACAAATAATTTATCCACATCAATATCACATATATACTCTACAACATGTGTTAACATCCATGAATCAAAAAATCACATCACATATATAAAAAAGAATATCAAATTTTTTGTACGTTAGGTGATTATAAATGAATGGTTGTATATATTTAAAATTTAATGTGTATAAATCAAGATATACATATACATCACCAAACATACAAAATGTAGATCTATAATCCCAATCTCTGCTTTAGCTATGATAATCTCTAGGTGGAGTTTGGTCAAAGATCTATCTTGTACTAGGTGTTGGTAGACACTATGGTGGTGGGCCCATAACTCTATGTTGTGTTAGTGGCTATGCTACCAATCTCTCTAATTTAGAAGTGTAATAGGATCTAGACATATGACTAGACCTCTAGATTTGAGTGTAATCTATGTAACTCAGTACCCTAAGCCCTAATGGAATTATAATCTCATAAAGGCTCATATAATATATAGCCACCTCATCCTTCACCCTTAGATCATCATCCTTCAATTATAGGGCATTTTCCTTGGCCTACACTATATCTTCTAGTGCCTTGGCTAGACCCTAATTAGTAACAATATTATATGTCATGTCCCTCTCCCTAAGAGCCTCTCAACATTTACTAGTCTAGATCTTGCTCTTTTTGATCCTTCTCTTTCTCCCCTATGGAAACAACTAGATATTCATCTTGTATCATAATATACCCTTTCACTATCATTAGTTGGGACACCTACCATATTAACATTACAATATCAATGTCTCATTTTTCAATGATACCTTTTAGTCTTATGGCCTCACCCTAGGCTATTAATAACACTACATGTAACCCTACCACATCCTAATCTAAGCCTAAGGTTTCAATTAGTCTTGTTGTGATCTCCCTCTGTAACTTATCTATCAAGGCCTGATCCTCTATTGATCTAGTAGGTCATGATGGATCTACCTTATTTAACCTTTATTTTGAACCCATAATTGACACATATGCCATCTCTATATCTAGGCAGGACCCTATCCTTTGTCCTCATCCCCATCTGAGTCCCTATCTTAGATACTCCATGTCTTAGCATCTAACCTAGAGTATATAACCAAATGTGAAATATGTTACACCTAAACTTGTAGTACCTGTTATAAATATGATACACCAGAACCTGTAATGATTGTTATGTAACTTGTTGTAGAGGAACCTATAGATCCTAATTTAAGACCTATTATGGAGTATTTATGGTGGATTTTCAATTGGGCCCTATAACTATAAGGGTACCCATACTATTTCTTGCCTCAGTATTGCTCTCCTCTAATGTTATATTGGATGTTAATGTCTAAGATGCATCAATCATATTAGCCTAGCCTATGACCACCATGGCATATAAGCATTTGTCACCCCAACATTGTCCATGCCTCCTATAAAAGCCCATGCTACTCATTATACCATTAGTTAGCTACCAACTTCTTATATCTTAGATATGGGTGGCCCTCACTCTCTGATCTATCATGTGATGTGTACAAAATAATGAGAACCATCAAGCATATCCTACTAGATCCTAAACTATATCTAAACATGGTTAGGTTTGTACCAATCCATTATGAAATCATGTCACCCCATGATGTAGAAGGGTGTAATCATATACTGGGTCACATATCCATCATCTACCTAACGAAATTATATAGCCATATATGGGTGCTAGATAAAATATCCATCCACCATCTTATCGATATCTCACTAACAATAGCATTAATATTTTGTATGGCCTCATTGGCCACCTCATTTCTATTACTAACCATATGCCAATAGATCTTATCAATCCTATTATAGTCTTTACCCAATTAGTTAATTTATCACAATGTGTTCTAAAGGCCCAACTTAAAGCAGTGTGCTTAGCCTAATGCTCCTACCTCTCTATTATGCCACCATATGAATATCCCTATACAGTTGGGCCAAAACTATGGGGGTCCATGTAAAAGAGATAGTGTGATCTCACATGTATCTAACTACTCTAATCAAGCCTATCTATAAAAATTAACCACTCTTTTTAGGTATCAAGAGGCCATTGACAATCACCATTAAGATCACTAGCTCTCTCATACCAATGTCCATATCGATGCCTATCCCTGTGCCTATATATAACAATGTACTTATCCTCATATTAACTAATTTGATCCCATGGTCAAATAAGTCAACCCCCTATAAGTTAAAACTTCCTATAGGGTCTTGATAAGTCATAACATGGTCATAAAGGTCAATGTGTTTTAATATTAGTCATTTGTGTCATTGTCTTAACATTCTTTTATGTCACCTTTTTGGTCACTCTCAATGACTTGTATAGTTTTCTATTTAGAACAGATGTGTCAAGAGAATATTCAATGTACAAGGTGTTATTTGAGTGCCAAGAGTCATTTTGAAAGTGAAGAAATGTAGGTTCAACATGGATTCAAGAGGATAACAAAAATTTCAAGTAATTTTATGTTGTATAGATAAGGACAACCACTTAACATGTGGGGAAGCTTCAAGAGGATCTCTACAAGCCCACATAAGTATTTTCTAGGCTTGAGAAGTGATCCAGAGGTTAATTCATAAAAGGTTATAAAGTAGATCAAAACTTACACCATTACATATAACCCACTAATACCTTTCCAATGGTATGTAGAATGTAGAAAATAGAGCTCATATGCTTCGTGTGCTACCAGTCAAAGTTCTAGTCAAACTGATCAAAATAGGTCAAAGTTGGTCAAACTACAAAAATTGACCATTATGGAATAATTTAAAATTAGTTATATGGTGAAGGGATCATTTAGGGATTTTTGATGCATTTCATGGTTTGTAAAATGGAGCTCGTATGCATGAGTTATGGCACCTGAAAGATCATTTCAGGCAAGTGAAAAATATTTGGGTTTTGTCAACAAGTGGTGAGAGGTCAAAAATCGATGAATGTCAACAAGTGGTGAATGGATATCAGACCATGTGGTGGGTCCTCAAGCCACCATGTAGCATAACACCATTTTTTATAAATCCAATTTTATATATCTCATGCCAAAGTTCCTCAAAATTCCTCCAACTTTCCACATACATGCCACATACCAAACTTATTGAATGTTCATGGCAAATGCTAACCACAAAAATCCATGTATTTCAAAATGTTTTCCATGTATTTCCATGGTCCCCACACACTTTACCCACCTTATTGAATATACCTCCACAAAATTTCCCCATGTCACCACCAATCCCACGAAATCAAAGGTAATGCCAAACACTTGGCATGTTAAACCATGAACTCTGTGGTATATTAACATCCCAAATGCCCCCCACTTATCAAATGTGGGATTAAAGGATAAAAAATGGCCAACAAACTAGCACAATTGGGATAAAAGGATAATCTCCCAACTGCTTGAGCTATGGGAGCAAACACTATATAAAGCGTGGAAACTTGTATTTGAAGGCATTCAAAAAAGCCAAGCAACCATAGAATAAGAGTTAAGAAGCTTGGATGAGTTGCAGAAAGAGCCAGAGGTAGAATTGGGAAAAAGTCCAAAAATGGACTGATATTATTTTTCTCCAAAGATCAACTTTGTAATTGATCATTTTACATTTTGAGAACTTATAAATAACTTATCAAGCCTCGGAAGCAGTCCATTATGCTAAGGCATAAGGACCTATTTCTACTCTTGCTTTGATTTGAGGCATCTAGAGTCATTTTTGGACTTCAAGGTAAACTAGTGAAATATTCTAGTTTGCAAGATGGTTCCAGCGATATATTGAGTGTCTAGATTTGAGGCATTTTTTTTTCATTTTTATGCTTTAAAGTGATATTTTTGAGTAGAAGACATCCAGAGGTGTGTTTTGGGAAGGTGAAGAATCTATTTGTGGATTCCAAGATTCTTTGAAGGTCCATAACACTTGGATTCATTATTGTTCTATAAGGGTTGCTATTTACTTGTAGACATATTATAATGAATTGGTTTAGTTAGTTAGTGAACTTGGAGATTTAGGCATTACCGAACTTCGTAATCAACTCTTGTGCAGTGTGGTGTGTATTTTATTACATTGATTTTCCTTAATTTTATTATTTTATGGAATAATTTTTGGTATTTAATTAATTTCCTACAAAGAATCCATTGTAAACTTTTTGCATGGAAATAATTGCTAGTTTATAGATCAGTTTGGTATCAGAGCAGTTAGTGTGCTGGGCTAACTTCTATATAGATATTACTCTGAAACAATAAGTTTTCTATCATAACTAAATTTGAAGGTGGATTTATGATTTTGTGATTTTACTCACATTCTATGGAACACTATAAATCTAATGCTAACTCAAGTTTAGCTATTGTTGAATACTATTGTCATTATATTGATGCAATACTTACAATTGCAAGAACCATGACAATAAGATATAGAATGAAGACATGAGTTATAGATCGATAAGCTCCAATAGAGCGTTGATGCTCTACAGGTAGAACTACAACAAGAATGTTGTCAAAAGAAGAAAATGTGAGTGGAGTCAAAATTTTGTGGCTACTGCTCCAAAGGTCACATTATAGATCAATGCTAGAATTTGCACATTCATAAAGCTCCAACCTAGTACCAGTAGAGATACAAAACAAAGGAGAAGGCACCTATCAGAGAAACTACAAAGCCCAATTCTCATAGGCATTAAGAAACAAATGAAGGATTCTTCCAGGAGATGTTTCCAAGCTAGACTACAAAGGTACATTCTAGTTATAGAAGTGATTCTTTTAATTCATATATTCCTACTAATCCTATTAATGAGAATGATATTGGAAATTCAAAATAAAATAATGTTCCAATTATCAATGTATCTTCTAATGTACATGTTGAAGATGAAAATAATAAAATAAATGTTAGGGATACTGAATAAACTAACCCTAAACATTCATCAAGTTCATGTGCTAAGACATTTGAAAAGCACATGAAAGGAATAGGTTTTAAGCTATTAGCAAAATGGGATTCGAAGGAAAAGGCCTTGGTATTAATGGTCAAGTAATTATCCAACCTATCCAAATGGCAAAGAGACCACTGCATGCAGGATTAAGATATGGAGGTGAAGGAAAAATGCCCCAGGAAGCTGAGTTGGAGGATTACTCAAGCAACAAGATAGAACATCTTGAAGAGATGGAAGAAGTACTCTCTGAAGACACAATATCTACATTAGATGAATAATATTCAAATGAATCATCAAGGTATACAAAGAAATAATACTCAAATGCATTTTTTGATTATGCCCAAGAAAGTCCTAAAAATATGCCTAAGAAGACTAAAGAAAATAAGTTGCCTAAAGAATAAATGAAGTTAAGTTTTTAATTCAATGCTAAGGGGAAAATGCTGAAAGAAGATAAGCAAAGTCATTGACAACCTCATGGAAAGGTTGTATCTTCAATCAAGCAAAATACAGAGCCTTCTCAGATAGAATCTAGTTAGTTAGAACCTAAGCCAATGTCAGCAAGGGAGATGATAGTTAATGAGATGCTGATAGTTCAAAATTTGTCACCCTAAAAAGGTAAGCAACATTTCTTTAAAAGAATAATTGTCAAGCATTCTAAGAGAGATGCTAATTTTGATAAAAATTATCAAAGGAATTTAATATCTAAATATGTTGTAGAAACCTTAGGTTTAAAAACTAAGCCACATTTCTAACCCTATTCTCTGGAAAGAATAAATGATGGTAATGATGTACATGTAAGTAAAACCTATAAATTAAGGGTTGTAATTACTACCAACTTTGTAGATGAAGTTAAATTAGATGTATTTCCACTATAGTTTAGTGGCATTATCTTAGGTAAACCATATTTGTCTCTAAGAAAGGTAACATTTTCCAAAAAGGAAAATCAGTATAGCATTGTAAAAGATAGGATAAAATATCTCATGTGAGCACATCGGTAGTAAATGTTACAGGTAAATGGTACCTCCAGTGTTATTTTACTCATCTATGTTATAGACAAGAACATTGTAGGGTAACAAAAAGATGTCATCATGAGAAGAATTAGGAACAACTCAAGAAATAGGTTGTATATTTTAATCTATGTAGAGTATACAAGCATGTATATTTGATTTATATTTTTAAGACCTAAATATAGACATTGTTTATACATAAAGACCCAGTATGGGAAATGTTTGTAATTATTACAGTGTTTATCAAAGACATAAGAAGGGCAATGCTTGTAAACTATGTTGCTAGGTAAAAAACCTAAAAAGACAATTGTAAAATGGTGATTTTTATAACACCAAATGTACTAAAATATTTTCATAGATTTAGATCTAAAGACCCATCATATTACCTTCATAACTGACTGACAATGGAGCTTGCATGCATGAGTTATGACACCTAGAAGATCATTTCAGGCAAGTAAAAAAAAATTTGGGTTTTTTCAACAAGTGGTGAGAGGTCAAACAATCGATGAATGTCAACAAGTGGTGAATAGAGATCAGACCATGTAGTGCTTCTCAAGCCACCATGTGGATTTTCACCATTTTTTATAAATCCAATTTTATATATCTCTTGCCAAAGTCCCTTGAAATTCCTCCAACTTTCCACGTACATGCCATGTACCAAACTTACTGAATGTTCATGCCAAGTGCTAACCACAAACATCCATGTATTTCCATGGTCCCCACACACTTTACCCACCTCATTCCATATACCTCCACAAACTTTCCCCATGTCACTACCATTCCCATGAAATCAAAGGTAATGCCAAACACTTGGCATGTTAAACCATGAACTCTGTAGTATATTAACATCCCAAATGCACCCCATTTACCAAATGTGGGACTAAAGGATAAAAAATGGCCACCAAAACCTTTGAAAGGGGATTCAAACCTAGCACATTGGGATAAAATTATAATCTCCAAACCTATTGAGCTGTGGGAGAAAACACTAAATAAAGCGTGGAAACTTGTATTTGAAGGCATTCGAAAAAGCCAAGAAACCGTAGAATAAGAGTTAAGAAGATTAGATGAGTTGTAGAAAGAGCCAAAGGTAGAATTGGGAAAAAGTCCAAAGAGGGACTAATATTATTTTTCTCCAGAGATCAACTTTGTAGTTGATCATTTTTCATTTTGAGGACTTCTAAATAACTTGTAAAGCCTCAGAACCAGTCTATTATGCTAAGGCATGAGGACCTATTTCTACTCTTGCTCCTATTTGAGGCATCTAGATTCATTTCTGGACTTCAAGGTAAACTAGTGAAATATTCTAGTTTTTGAGATGGTTCTAGAGATATGTTGAGTGTCTAGATTTGTGACCTTTTATTGCCATTTTTTATGCTTGGAAGTGATATTTTTGAGTAGAAGACATCCAGAGGTGTGTTTCAGGAAGGTGAAGAATCTGTCTATAGATTTTGAGATTCTTCAAAGGTTCATAACACTTGGATTCATTATTGTTCTATAAGGGTTGATATTTACTTGCAGACATATTATAATGAATTACTTCAGCTAGTTAGAAAAATTAGAGATGTAGGCATTGTCGAACTCTATAATCAACTCTTGTATAGTGTGGTGTGTATTTTCTTGCATTATTTTTCCTTAATTTGATTGTTTTATGGAATAATTTTTGGTATTTAATTAACTTCCTATGAAAAATCTATTTTAAAATTTTTACATGGAAATAAGTGCTAGTTTATGGATCAATAAGCTTCATTTAAACTTAGCAAAATCCATATCACTCTCTTGTACAAGTCAAAGAAGTTCATCAATTTTCCTCCACTATGGATAGGATAGGAAGAGTCAAGATGAATGCACTTGGTGGATGAAATTAATCTCTTTTTACTTTCATTCTATGGAAATGGTTTTTATTTTTATGGTCTATGATTCATGAATCATCCCTAAGATTGCTAGTGCCTCCTAGCTGCCTGCATAACCCCAACACCTTGGTTTTCTCATTTTTTTGGATTTATCTGATGATTCTAAGTGTTTTATGTGTTCTTGAAGAGATGGTTCATCCTTTCCACGTGGTTTTCAATTTTGGTTTACAAATGTGATAGTGAGGATATTAGCAAAGATATATTACTATGATAGAAGATACCACCACTGAAGTTGTAGCCAATGTTGTTTTCATTTACAGTGTTTTGTCCCCTCATAATGGCTTCAAATCAAGGAAATGCACCTATGTTTCACCTCTTAAAACATGTAAGTTAGTTTATCCATGGTAGGTTATCATTTGGTAACTTTAGGGTTGATTGAGATAGGTTTCTCAAGAAATGAGTAAATATTAATTAGAACTTCAACATACTCAGTCACCTATAGTCACTTGTAGGCATGTATGAAACCTGGAAGATCCATCCAAAAATTAAGACACATGTGATGCTCAATTTCATGAATTGAATGAGTTTCTCAAGTCATACAAGAGTTATGGTGTTGATCCTAGAGCTATCGCATAGTCTATAATTAATTAGAGTTGGAAATCTTGCTAATGGGAATAGTTACGTTAACTTCATATGAATAAGGTTTGTGATCTAAGAAAATTGACTCAAGAGAGAATGGTTAGTATGGTGTTAGTTTCAAAATGAAAATAAAATTAAAGAAACACACTAACTAGCATAACATCTCTAGGCCTAGACACTAGAGAGAGCTTAGTTAACAAACATGAATAAAACACACAACTAAAATACAAAAAAAATTCTCTTTTACCTTCTTTGGATGCTTCAAAATGCTTGTTGTAGTGGCTTTCTTGGTTTGTGCTCATGAAGTCCTCATCAATGGAAGCTTGGCTATCTCCATCTCTCCTTAACACCTTTGGCTTGTGGCTTGGCTTGGTTTGAAATCAATTTGGCATGGTAACACTAATTGCTTAAAGCTTTGTAATCAATTATAAATTATAAATTTGCATAATCATGTCTTAGAAATGATGTTCATGGCCTATCTATATATAGATTTTTGAGAATGTCTAAAATCATCCTGAACCATCCATCTTGAGATGTAGATGAGTGGTTGAGGATTAATTCAATTTTTGGAATTAAGTTTATAATTATTCTCATCATGACATTAGAATAAGGGACAATTAAGAGGCATGGAAGGCATGAATCCTAATATTTATGGCATTTATGGCCTAGGGATGTCTTCCCAAGAAATGAGGTCACCTGATGATGTAGATATTCAACATTCATTTCCAAAACAAATTATTCAACAAGTTTCCATGGAATTTTTAATTAGGCTCTAACTTGTATTAATTATCTCATAATCATGTTTAAGCACTTTATGCATAAATTACTCAAATTGATCAGAATGCCTTGTTATTGGTCTAAAATTTGACTGGATTAGAATTTGAAGGCAATGTTAGATGCATTAGATCCATTGTCCTATTTAGGATGTTACCAACACCAAATAACAAAGGCACATCTCTTGTGTAATATATTTGATAGGAAAGATTAATCCAGAACACCTAGGTGCAAAATTGACATTTTGACCTGAAATGATTTGACCAAAGTTAGTTGGATCATAAATTGCATTACCCCATTTAGGGATACCCTAGCCAAAATCAGTGCTTGAATATGTCAATTTCAACTCATTTAATGTGTTTTAATGTTTTTGGGCCAAATTGTGCATTTTAGGTAGAAATTGGTCAAAAGCCTGGTTGGAGGTTATCAATGGCCAATTTTATGTGATGGTAGGATTCATGATAGAACATCAAGAAGAATATCCCAAAAAATGCTTAAGGACTGACTCTCGATCCAATAAACACTGAAAAATAATACACTAATGATAAAAACCATGATGACAATGTTGATGTATGAATATGGATGGACTCAAAAATAATGTGCTTGAGGAATCACCCAATAAACACATATAGACTAAGTTGAGGCAATAATGCTAAAAGCAAGCAAACAGGCAAACAAATAAACAAACAAACAAATATAAAAACAAATAAACAAACAACTTAAAATAAATAAACAAATAAAAAGCTTGAAAATGAAAGTAAAAGAAAGCATCCTAACAATGACCATGCCCTAATAAGGTGGATCAAGTATACCTAACCAAGCTTAGATAGGATAATATTTTTGGATTTTGAAATATTATGAATGTTTTTGGCATTTTTGAGGTATCTTAACTCATTAGAGAATGACAAGATACCTTTTCATAAAATGGTGAGAGCATTTGGCTTAGGTTACTCACAAAATGATGAAAGCTTATAGAAAGGGGGACTGAGGTGACCTCAACATAGTCGAATTGAGCAAGACCCACATAGTCCTAAAATGACCTCAAGTCATAGTAGTTCCATCCACAAAAAAGGCATGAAAAAACCAACTAGGTCCCAACAAGTTCTCAAATCTCACAAATGGTTGATCAAATGAAAATAATAATGGCAAGGTGATGTGGTAATGCATGGTAAACAAGTGTTACCTCTAGTTTTCCCATATGCAGTTATAACTAAGATACAATGGCATAGGTCAATCATACTAATTTTCCCATAGGTGGTTATAATTAGTAGCAAGGCTAGTGAAACACTGATTTGGCCATAGGCAATTATAATCAAGCTCACATAAACAAACTCGATATAAGATGGAAGATATCTTGCCAGATCAACTATCACACTACTTTCATATAATATACTATCATTATAAACACATATTGGATTGATTATTGAAAATTGATTGGAATACCCCCGTAAATTGTGTGAGAAGAACCAAATGAACCAAGATCAAAATAGGATTGGGTAGGATGACTAAAAATAGGCTTTGTTCTAGATAGGAATGAAATGGTAGGATGGTATGGTTTTTATAATGATAATTATTGGTTGGATAGGTTAGATAAAATGGTAGTAGATTTTCCCCTAAGTGATGGGATGAATGGTAGGATTTGTGATAATGGAAAATAGGCATATGTAATAATGGAAATGACATGACAATGTGAAACAATATGGTACATGTTTTTGGCTTGGGTGTGGTAAGCATATGATTATTTTTTTCTTGTTGAGATGAAGATGCATGTCTTAATCATCAAATAAAACAAATAGAATATTTGATCCTATTTATTACTACCCCACACCTCATCTAAATAACTACTCTATCAAGAAATTCTTATAGATTTGGTTATCAAGAATGCTTTTTTGATCTTCATTGGTCATTGATTTTGATTCCTTCGAACATCGAGACAAGGTATCTTTGTAGCCTCTACAAAAGAAAGTACAACCATGGATGGTAAATAAACACATATAATGTATGGTAGGTTTGATTTTTAAATGGAATGGTTGATGATAATGGAATGTATAATGGTGTGGAAACAAATGAAGATCATGAATTTTAATCACACGTAATGTTACTGATGTCAGATTTGACATAATTTTTGTTATGGTAGGGCAGAAGACTTGTTCTTTTGATAGGACCACTAGAATTTTTTGTTGTTTGATCTTGAAAGTAGCTACCATCTGATTAGGTTATAGATAGGAAGTTATTTTTATTTTATCTTTGATTTTGTCTTCATCAAGTAGTGAAGAACTTTTGTGCTTAGCTATTGGTGCCTCAAAGAGGTTTTCAATAGTAAATTTGTCTTGATTGTCTTGTAGCACCTATAAGAAGGATTCACTAATGAACATTGGCTTTTAACTTTGATTTTCTTCTAGCGCTTTTGAAAAAGTTTCACTAGAAGATGTTGAGTTCTGACTTTGATTGTCCCCTAGTGCTTCCAAAAAAAATTCACTAGGAGAGTATTCTTCTGCTACATGAATGTGGTCTTGGCCTCCTTAACCTTATTTAAATGCTATGTCACCATGGACGCATTTAAACAAAGTGTGATTCTATCGATCCCAATCAATACTTGAGGGGAATGGAATGTCAATGATATGGCTATTTTGGTTGATGGTAATGGCCTGTGGAATGGTAATGGAATGGGAAGAGGTTGCACAATCCTCATAGAAGATACTAAGATAACTTATGTTGAAGCTAAATTAATCATCCTAAATTTTTTTAGAAGAATCAAAAATGTATTCAAATTGATCTATAAGGCATGTGTAACCAATGTTGTAACAACCATAAACATATTATTCTTCTTAATCTAATTCTAACTCAAGGGACTCTGAATCTAATGTTGAGATTAATGTTGATTCTAATTTTATTGCTAAATTTGATGTTGTTTTAAGAATAGAACCTAACTCTAACTTTGATTCTACATCTAATGAGTACTCTATTACAATGATGTCTTTCTAAATATTTGGTATTAGATAAGTAATAGCTTATGATGGCATAATGAGCTCTAAAAAAACTAGTTTGTCAAAGTAAGACTCCTCTAGGATGGGAAATAGGTCAAGAGAAAACTCCTTAGAGACTATCTTGTCAATAGGAAGCTCTTAAAAAATAGGCACATGGTTGAGGTAATTATTTTCCCAAAGGTGGTTATAATCTTAAGAAGTGACTCAATAAAGACTGGCTCATCAGAGTAAGACTCCTCGATAACTAGTATAGGATCAATAGGTGATTCATCATAAGATAACTTATCAAAAGTGATTGGTTCAACAAAAACATCTTAGATTGTTGGTTTTTTTGGCCTTGGTTTCCAATGAGTTGGAAATACTAGTTTTAAACATAGCTTAGTCTTTAAAAGATTGGATTAGTTGAGATTTAGATGGGATTGTCATTGAATGAGGAATGGTCTATGATTGGATAATGGTAAGGCCTTAGAGAGCATGATTGATCACATGAGGTAAAGGATGAAGCCCTAAAATGGTAATGCCAGGGTGTTGTGGGGATTGATTACTCATACAAGCCAAAGGACTAAGTCCTAGAATGATGAAGGGGCATTGTGGAGCTTGATTTCTCACACAAGCCAAAGGATGAGGTCCTAGTTTAGAAACATTTAGGAATTATGGAGCTTAGTTTCTTACACAAACCAAAGGATGAGGTCTTGGTATGGGAATGGTGTGACATTGTGGTCTTGGAATAGAAATGGTACGATGTGGTGGATCTCAATTACTTACATAAGCCAAAGCATCCAAGTCTTCTTCATAAACCATATCATCCTAGTTGTGAGTTGGCTCAAAAGTTAGTTCTTGACTGTGTTCCATGTATTAATTATTGAAAATAGGGTATATATTCATATCCCAAACAACATTAATTATAGTTGGCTCTTCAAAGTCCTTTTCACAAGCCTCTTCATACTAATCAAGGTCTTGAGTTGGATCATAAGTTATTTCATGACTTCATGCCCATGAATGATTAGTATGAGGTGGATATAAATTTATCTCAAAAACCATATTAGCATCATTGGGTCTTGAATAAAGCCATAAAAGTCATTTTGTGTAGCCATTCTATCATAAGTTGGATTGTAAGTGACTCCACCATAAGTGTAGCTAGACATATCCACATAAATGATGAAATATTTGAAAAAAAAGGCTTAAAGTTTTAAAAAATCTAAAAAAATATGTCCAAAAGGACAAATGGTTCAAACTTGGTCTAACTTAGTCAAAGGAGTGCAGTTGTATCTCCAATATGGTCTAAAAGTAGAGCTATATCTCCAAAATGATTTGTGTTGAGACTTGGCATAAAATAGTCTAGCATCAAATGTCTAATGCCAAATATCATACACACAAAAGGTTAAGCATTTGAATAAAAATTGGCATGTCAAAGGTCTAGGTCAAAGTGTTCCAAACAAAGTTTAAACTAGGAAAGGGAAACGTTGAGTTACTAGGTCTTTTATCCAAACACATAGTCAAAATCTAGGCTCAAACAAATAGGCATATTCTAAGACTTTTGGCCAAATGACATCAAATTTTAGACTTGAAACAAAGGCTAATATGATTTTATTTAATCTAACAAGTTTGAAAACAACTTTGACATAGACCTGACACATGGAATCAAACATAAACATGATCAGTTAGCATAAGGAATAAGACAAAAGGCTCTTTGAAGAAAGACTATGTTATCCTAAATAAAGGAACAAATAATGATGAGGATAGGCACTAAAAAAAAAACCATCAATAGCTTTCAAATTTGGGTAATTAATTAATTGAAGTTATGTAACCCAAAAGAGAAAGATCTATGTATTAGACCCATGAATTAAGGCCTAAATAGAAATAAATTAATGTTTGAATCCAAAATTGATAAGGTTAATTGAAAATTCAATGTTGAAAAATAGGATTTGACCAAACAAACTAGACAAGATTAGACATCATGACAACACAAGATAAATGTCCAAATGGTATACATGACATGGTTTGAAACAAATAGTTTTTGATACAAGGTAAACTAGTTTTGAAACAAATTGAGTAGCCTAATTGTGTAAGCATGATAAAATGATGTGATATATGTTATGTTTTGAAGAATCAAAAGGCTCAAAATGTTTTGACATGAATTGGGTAGCATAAAACTATCCTCTGAAACTCAAATGACACACACACAAATAAGTTTAACAAAATCTCAAGGCACAAGTGTGGTGTAAAATGGCTAGTATAACACCTCTTTAGACAAAAGAGTGATGTATAGACAAACTAGTTTTGACATGGCTTATTCACAAACAAACAAGTTTTAGTCTCAAAACATACAAAATAAGATAAATGACCAAAATAAACTAAGTATAATCATCCAAATCCTAGCAAGGGTATGGCAATGTGGGTTTGACTAAACTATTAAGTTTTGAATGTCTCTAGGAGGATCAATTGCATAATGAATTTCACATCAAATGATGCAAAATACAAGTATATAAATTGGGTGATCTCAACATTGGCTAGCTATAAAAAGGTCTAGTCTTTTTTACAACCACTACATCATGTTGTTTGCTCAGTGTAGTGTGATGTCCAAATGGTGATACATCCCATGTGCAACTCCAAAGGAGTAAGTGAAGTCAATGCTGGAAGATAAAACCTTGAGTCAAAGCTTCCCTAAAGAACTCATGGGAGGTAATGACATCCCCCTCACAAACCAAAATGCAATGAAATGAAAAACATAAAAAGAAAGACTTTAGGGTCATTTTCAAGGTCACCCAAACTTTGATGAGTTTTTGGGGATTGCTTTAGATGACTTTATTTCTAAGCCTTGGACTAGGCTATTTGCAATAGGAATATTTATTTTGATTCCAAAGGTTCCCTAAAAGGGACAAATGGAAGAGCATACATGAAACATCCCTCTTCTTACCAAACAAAAATTAAATTAAGAAACTATTGAAGACAAAAATATTGGAAAGATGAGTTCATTTTTAAGCCCAAATTAAAATGAGGTGGTGTTCATTTGACCCCTTGGTCTTAGTTGTAACTTTGGAAACTAATGCTAAAAACACTTATTTAAGCACCTTAAATGTTACTTTAAGCACCAAAATAATGTTTCTAGTTCATTTTAGAACATGCAAAATATGTTATAAAACATGATTTATCAAACTTGAAATCCACTAGTTACATGTCTACCCTTAAGGCATCACTCCAAAAGAAAATATGTTAGATTAGAAACATTTTAAATAGATTTTACAAATTTTGTAAAAAAATATATGAAACTTGAAGCTAAACTAATGTCAAATTTTAAAAATTTATGAGAAAACATGTGGTTTTAAGACAAATCATCTATAACAAAGTTTGTATGACCCCAAACCAAGCATTTTAAAATAGCTCTTGGGTTTGTGTTTTTTTAAGAAAACATAGTGACCAATGCCAGTTATATAAAAAAACATCAGTTACACTTACTAATTGATGATGATTATCTAACTAAAATTGGTTATACCAATAGTGACCGACGATGGCTATGCCAACCAATGACGATTTTACTAACCAATGTCAGTTACTGTGTAAACTTGTGATAAAGAAAAATGGCAAAACAAAGTTAGAAAATTAAATTGTAAGAGTTTTAATGATCTAAATGAAGAATTTAAAGCTAAAAACTGATCTTATTCATGTGTGGGATGCATCTTGTCCCACTGGGTGTTCCATATGTGATCTAAAGAATTTGACTCAAGAGAGGATGGTTAGTATGGTGTTAGTTTCAAAATGAAAATAAAATGAAAGAAACACACTAACTAGCATAACATCTCTAGGCCTTAGACACTAGGGATATCTTAGTTAACAAACATGAATAAAACTAACAACTAAAATTCAAAGAAAATCCTCTTTCACCTTCCTTGGACGCTCCAAAATGCTTGTTTTAGTGGCTTGTTCGGTTTGTGCTCATGAAGTCCTCATCAATGGAAGCTTGGCTACCTCCATCTCTCCTTGGCACCTTTAGCTTGTGGCCTAGCTTGGATTGGAATCAATTTGGCATGGTAACACTAATTTATTAAATATTTGTAATCAATTTTGCATTATAACTTTGCATAATCATGTCTTAGAAATAATGTTCATGGCCTCTCTATTTATAGATTTTTTAGAATGACTAGAATCAGCCTGAACTGTCCATCCTGAGATGTAGATGTGTGGTTGAGTATTTAATTCAATTTTAGGAATTAAGTTTATAATTATCCTCATCATAAAATTGGAAGAAGGGGAAATTATGAGGCATGGAGGGCATTATGGAAGGCATGGGAAGCATGAATCTTGATATTTATGGAATTTATGGCCTAGAGATGTCTTCCTAAGAAATGAGGTCACTTGATGATGCAGATATTCAATATTCATTTCCAAAACAAATTATTAAACAAGTTTCCATGGAATTATTAATTAGGCTCTAACTTGGATTAATTATCTCTTAAGCATGTTTAAGCACTTTGTGCATAAATTACTCAAATTGATCAAAATGCCTTTTTATTGGTCTCAAAATTTGACTATATTAAAATTAGAAGGTAATGTCAGATGTATGGGATTTGTTATCCCATTTAGGATGTTATTAACACCAAATAACAAAGGCACATGTATTTTGTAATTTATTTGATAGGAAAGATCAATCCAAAGCACCTAGGTGCAAAATTGGCATTTTGTCTCAAAATGATTTGATCAAAGTTAGATGGCCCATAAATTGCATTATCCCTTTAAGGGATACCCTGGATAAAATCAACACTTGAATATGTCAATTTCAACTCATTTAACATGTTTTAATATTTTTAGGCAAAATTGTGCATTTTAGGTAGAAATTTGTCAAAATCTTGGTTGAAGGTTATTGGTGGCCAGTTTTAAGTGTCTACAAGGTTTTTTTTATATAATAAGCCATCTCACAATGTTGTGTCTTGAGTTTTATACAAGCCTAATGGTGTCTTTATTGTAGACTAGACCTAAATGCCACATATTGATATGGGAAGATGATTGATAAGTAAAATAAATTTATGGTTGGATGGATTTCAACTCAATCAATTTTCTACTGAGTATATTTAGTGAAAGCTAGAGTGTTATAAATCCCAAATGGACCTATAGCTTATAGTGGCACATGATAGAAGGATGATTGCATAATTATCATGGAAAAGTAAGTTTAACCGACTATAAAATATTATTGATGATCTCAAAAGGGAATAGAGGGTTGGAACACAATTATCAGACCTAAATAGTCACCTATAGGAAAATTCTTGATAACACCTATAGTCTAGTTCATACACAAACTAACCTAAGTTAATAAGAGAAGGTAGACTTGGCTAGTGATCATAAACATGAAGTGAATGAATAGATATAAAAAAATTACATAATGGTGATGGAAATTTCCATGAGTCTCTCAAACAAATATCACCATCTATAGGAACCTACTAGTGCTTCCTAATTTCCACCTATAGGTGACACAGTTAGGATCATATTATAGACTAGTTTGGCTCATGTAAAATTTGAGTTTGACAAAATTTATAGAGGTCAATTGAGTGAATATGCATGAAAAAATATAAAAGTTATATGTCATACTCGTATGTGATCTTCAAGTAAAATAGATAGAGAAGGTTGAACTAAAACCTCAACCTACAATCAGTCAATTAAACACTGCACACACTCATCAAACTTAGAAGCTAGTGTGGAGAGTTTATAGTGTTTAAGACTATATGAGTGTGATCAAACATTGAATATTGTTATTGAGCATAGTCATGAGTTATATTAGACCTTCATGGTCTCATTTAGTCCATACTAATAGGGGAAGTACCCTCTATTCTTTCTTAGACAAAGGGCA
>JARHVA010004883.1:1342500-1401184 GCA_037957365.1 Torreya grandis | reverse complement strand
TCACTCATGTAAGGCCATGCAGTAAGCTTAACCCCAACCCTACTAGAAGTTATAGAGAATTAGTTATAATATAAAATAAATATGTTAAAGAAGGTCAATTGTTTTCACCTTTGGGATAACCTTATGAATAAAGTGTCAATTCAATAGAAGGTGTCAATAAATTTCCTCTTGTACAACATGGAGAAGCTCCTCTTATGACTCAATCTAAATTACTGAATCAAATAGGAGTGTGTGGGGAGAAAACTTAATTATAGGCTACATTTTTCAAATTTAAATAAGGATAAATTCATTTAGGATATTATGTAATCAATCATTTTGGAGCGTGAAACTAAAGTGGATAGCCCTATTTCAGCCAATACAAGGCCTAAAATAAGGGTAGTTAGTGGTAACTTAGAGGTAAGGAGAATGACTCCTTCACCTTCTGAAATACTTCATAAGATAATGAATAAAATTCATTCCATAAATTTTAACCACTCCAAAAGGATTAGAATTATAAGGGTACCTTTATACCTCATTTCACACAAGCTCCAAGTAGTGTTATTGCTCCTAAATTATAGTCAAAGATTCGTGGCCCTCATATCAAAATTATAGACTATATGAATAAGGCCCACATCACCATACCAATGTGGGAAATATTTATTATTCTAGGGAATAAATACCTTCTTCAATAATATTAATCAAATCTCAACATCTCAAACAAACAAACAAAGAAGGTGTAGTCCTAACCAATATTAGTCGACTTAATGAACCCTAAAAAATCAAGGTAGAGAAACCCCATCCATTCTATATTTATATCATAATATGGGATTAAATAATACATAATTTTATGATAGATAATGGGTAAATAACATATTTTATTCCAAATTCAATAGTAGGCAAGTTGGGGTTAAAATACAAGCTTAATTGTAAGGGAGTCTTGCAGCTATATGGGTCTCCTATAAAGATAGTTGGTGTAGTTAAGGACATAAAGCTTATCCTATCTCCTTTCCCCAATTAAATTATACCTAAAGATTTTTTTATGGTTGATCTACCCCTTTATTTTACCATGTGTCTATCTAGGGACTTCACTTCTAAGATAGCAGGCTACCTATCATTAGACTAGTCTTATATGGTCTTTAGAACTAGTTATGGGACTAAAGTCACCACTAGATCTAAGCCAATCTCTAATTTCCATGTATATCCATACATGCCTAACCCATCAAATGTCAATTGGAGTATCATTGATGAGGATGAGCACTTTAATGATCAAGATCTAGTTATGCCACTTAATGCCATATCAAACCTATTCCTTGATGACTAGGGGAAAAATAACCATGGATATGATCCTTATAGGATATTTGAGGAACTAGGCCTTGGGATATATTGTATGCTTGAGGATAAGGCAGTTATACCTACCTTTACCAATCCAAGTCAACACAATGATGCAGTATGGAAACTATTTTTTTGATGGCTCTAGGTGCAAGAACACATGTGGTGTAGGTATTACGGTTGTTTCTCCATATAAATAAAGTTACTTTTCTACCATAAAGTTTTATTTTATATGCACATGTAATACATCATAGTATGAGGCCCTCATTCATTGGATACAATGGGAAATGAGAAGAGGTGTGAAGATACCAGAAGTTATTGGAGATAGTGAACTAATAGTCTACCAAGTGATAGGGAAGAACATAGTCAATAATTCATTATTAAATGCATACAAGCAAAGGGTTTAGGACCTCATAGATTACTTTGAGGCATTTGTCATCTTTTAAATCTTAAGATAAAATAACTAATATGAAGATAAGATGGAAGTTATAGGGGCATAATATGACATCCCAAATGAAGTAAATAATTCAAGGAATCAGTCACAAATCAAGGTGGTATACAAACCATTAGTACTTGATAATGAATTAAATTGGTAGATCTTTGATATTGATAGGAAGATAACCTTTTTATTGCAAGAAGAGGAAAAATTCTCCTCAAAAAATCAAGGTAGACTTCAACAACAATATGGTGATAAGATTGTTCAATTAAGGACAATCAAAATTCCTAACAGATTATTGACCCTTAAGGACATTTTCTATGAAGATGATTAGTTGAGAAGAGATAAGGTTAGTATGTAAGCCAAGGAATAACATTATGAGAGGGTCACCATTTTAAAGGATAGGTTACTCAAACTAGGCAAGGTGAATACTAGAGAGGAGAGACTTATTTTCATAGAGTTTTGTAAGGAGTTTGTAGACATATTTTTTTTAGAATATAGTGACCTAAAAGGTTTTGAACCTAGTTTAACACAACATACCATAGATTTGGAGGTAAACACCAAACTTGTGAGGTAGAAACAAAGACATGTCAACCCCAAGATTGATATCCTCATGAAGAAAGAGTTGAATAAATTGATTGATTCCATCATTATATTTCCCATAAATCACTCTTCATGGGTGGCCAACCTTGTGATTATAAGGAAAAATAATGGGTAGATAAGGTTATGTGTGGAATTGAGGGACCTTAATAAGGTGTCATTAAGAGACCACTACCCCTTTCCATCTATGGATAAGATCCTTACAAAGTTTTTAGGTTCACAAATTTTCTCCTTGCTTGATGGGTACTCAGGTTATAACCAAGTGTTGTTGAAGGAAGAGGACCAACACAGGACTACCTTCATAACTAAGTGGGGCACATATGCCTACAAAAATATGCCCTTTAGTATATCCAATATAGGATCCACATTTCAAAAAGCCATGGATGTATATTTTTAGGGACTAATCAATGATATGATACTCATATATCTTGATGTAATTATAGTCTTCTTAAAAGATGATAAGGACCACTTGACACACCTAAAGACGATATTTGAAAGGAACAAGTAGTATAGGTTCTCTTTAAACCCCAATAAATAATTTTTTTCTATCTATGAGGGCATAATTTTATGCCAAATTATGTCTAAGGAAGGCCTCTCCATAGACCCTAAGAAGGTAAGTGAAATTCTATCCCTATCATTGTGAAAGCATAAGAAAGGATTGCAGAGTTTTCTAGGTAAGATCAATTTCATTAGAAGGTTTATTCTTGGATTTTTTGATTTTTTTAGACCCATGACCTTTATGCTCAAGAAACATCATAACTTCACTTAGACTAGGGAAGGAAATAAGAGTTTTGAAGCAATAAAATGGTTATTAATCAAGCACCCACTCTCCTTAAACTTGAATTCTCAAAGGAATTTTTATTTAATGCCTTCTCAAATAATGAGACCATATCTACCATGTTGATGCAAAAAAATAGTGATGGCCTTGAGCATCCCATAACATTATTTAAATAATGAATGAAAGGCTATGAGGAGAGTTACGCTTATGTAAAAATTAATGTGCTTGAAGTCATGAGGAGCCTTAAAAACTTCAAGCACATGGTGTCCAACAAAAATATATATGTCATGGTGGCCCACCATATAATCAAAGACTTCCTTCTTAACCAATATTTGAGTGAGAAAAGAGTAGGTTGGGTGACTAGTTATATGCAATATGACATAGAGGTGAAGGTCACTAAGCTAGTGAAGGGTATAGGACTCTGTGAGTACTTGGTAGAAGATGTTAAGGATAACATATAGGTATTTTTGGTAATTAATAGTGATCCCCAAGTAGTTGCACTCGTACCTTCTTCTAACTAGACTCACTCTATGGTAAAGCTTCTTCAAACAAGAGAATTTCCTATAGGTTTAGATGGGACAAGAATAATATATATTATATTGAAATCAATCCCATATGTATTGATATATGGGGTCCTTTTTAAGAAGGATCTTGATGGAAAGATTTTGAAATGTGTGGAAACTAATCAAATTGATAAACTATTAGATCAATTTCATGATGGGCCTATAGGAGGCCACTTTGTATTTAGGACTATAACATCATGGATAATGAGAGAAGGTTAATTTTATCCAAGCCTATTCAAAGACTCATAATATTGGGTTAAGAGATGTTATAAATGTGCCATGTTTACTAGAAAATAAAATCTAGCTACCTTGCCCCTCAAATGCATCCAATTAGAACAACCATTCATGTAATAGATCTTAGATTTTATAGGTATGCTATAGCCTCCATCTAGTATAGGCCAAAAATGGGTCTTGACTACCATAAACTACCTCACCAAGTGGGTAGAAGTAGTGTCCCTTAAGGAGACTAATGAAAAATCAATCTTGGAGTTCTACAAGACCCTAATGACCAGGTTTGAGGTCCCATTAATAATCATATTAGATAATGCACTAGCTTTTAGTAGTGTAAGGATAAGTGAATGGGCTATGATTTATGTCATATTGTAATGATCTTGATATTCAATATATGAAAAAATACCCTTAAGGTAGGGAAACACCATATAATACTCCTTTGGGAAGGAATAACTCCACAATGTCTCTTTGAGGGGACAACCTCCAATATCCTCTTACAATAGAAGACCCAATGCTTAATTGATATCTTTACTATGATATTCATCCCCTATATATACATCTATCTAACCCATGGATGGGTAACCTCCTAATCCAATGTAGGCCGACCATTACCCAATGTACTACTTCCATAAGTTACTCTATTATCCTAATATATTATACCCATATAACTAACTAAGGGGATGTGTGCCACATGTAAACATCTCCATCAACCCATATACATCAATATATCATATCCCTAGGTACATAACATTCCTTCCCTCCTTGACATGTTTCATCCTAGAAACATAGGAAGAAACCAAATAATGAGTGTGCTTCAAATCATTGCACACTTGTCTCCAATCTCAATCATCTAGCCATCCAAATGCGATCTTGGTAGGTGATAGCTCTCTAATCTTGTTTCCAAAATCCATTGTGCTCCTCTAATTTTGTACATGATCATAATTGTACTACTTTGGTGTCCCAACATAATTACTCCTCTTTTTATTCCATGTACCATATTTTGTTGTGCTATTCTGATTCCAACCATGACCATAGTAGGAATTCTTCCATGCATAGTCATAATGATTTCCCCATTCATTCCATGTGCCATAGTATTTTTTATTTGGATTCCATGCATATCCATAATGATTCGAAATTTTATTTCTTGTATAGACAAAATGATTGTTGTTATGACACTTCCTCACCTAGTTCCATGATTGTTTCCTCTCATGATGATGTGGGTGTCTATATACCTCAACCTTTTCCAATACTTTGACCTTATCCACATTTGCTTCTACCTCTTCTACATTTTCCTTCTTTGTCTCTTGAGTAGATGAAGTGCTCATATATAGTGTGTCTTTATCTATATCATCTGAATCTTCATCATGTTCTTCATCACCTATTTCCATCTTATCCTCATGATCTACCTGAATTGTTATTGGTGCCTTTTTCACTATGATATCTTGTAAAGTGATCTTCTTTTTCTTATACCAAAAATTCATGCATTTTTTTTGAACATTAATATTCATTGTTCCCAAAGTCTCTAACCATGGATATCCAAGAACTATATCCACATCATCCATATCCAAAGCATAAAAATCTGAATGCAAAACATAGTTTTCCATAATGAGCTTTAGATCTTCAAACATTGAAATATTCTTACCATCTACTTGAACCTCTTTGATATTCTTTTCTTGAACATGTAGATGCTTGGACACATTCATGTTGATGAAGTTATACTTACTGGTAGGATTTATGGATGCAATAACCCTTTTCTTTTGAATACATCCATGAAATTGAAAAATTGACTCAGATTTCTTTGGAGCCAAATAATTTGAACCTTTATCATCCAATTCTTCTTCTTCTTATTTTTCTTCATCTGCTTCTTCTTCTATTGCTTCTTATACTTCTTCTTCTTCTTGTTCTTCTACTAATTCTTCTATTTATTCTTCTTCTTTTTCTAATTCTTCTTCTTCTACTAATTCTTCTTTTCTTGCTTCTTGTTTTATAGCCCATCAATATAAAAAATTTGTTCCATTTCTTTCCATAAAGAAAACCTTTCTATATAGCTCAACTGATCAAACCAATCTAGTGCAGGCCCAGACAAAAAAGGAGTTAATCATCTTTACCCAGAATTTTTTTTAAAATGATTCTCCAAAATGAGCCACCATTCTCTAGCATCAATATCATCTTCCCCTGAAAATATTTGCAACTCCATGATCCACAAAAAAATTAAGGTTCATGAAACCCTATAATGTCAAAATTGATCCATAAAATCGCAAAAAATCACCCCAAACAACTCAAAAAATTCTGAATTTTTGACTGTACTTCTCTTATATATTCTTACATCTCCCGTAAAAATTTCGAAGAAAAATTCCTTATATTTTGGAAGATATAGCGAAATTATTATAAAACCTAAAATAGAAATAACTCCCTCAAAAAAAATTAAAAAATCTCTATTTTTTTACTATGACTTATTTGAAGTATTATCCATATCAAGTAAAAAATTTGTGGAAAAATTTGCAACTAATCAAAATTTATTGACAATTAAAAAAAACCTAGGGTTTCGCTCCACAAATTGCCCAAATCGAAGCTCTGATACCACTTGTAATGATCTTGATATTCAATATATGCAGAAATACCCTTAAGGTAGGGAAACACCATATAATACTCATTTAGGAAGGAATAACTCCACAATGTCTCTTTGAGGGGACAACCTCCAATATCCTCTTACAATAGAAGACTCAATGCTTACTTGATATCTTTACCATGTTATTCATCCCCTATATATATACATCTATCTAACCCATGGATGGGTAACCTCTTAATCCAATGTAGGCTGACCATTACCCAATGTAATACTTCCATAAGTTACTCTATTATCCTAATATATTGTACCCATATAACTAACTAAGGGGATGTGTGCCACATGTCAGCATCTCCATCAACCCATATACATCAATATATCATATCCCTAGGTACATAGCACATATACCTTATTACTTACCAAAAACACTATTCTTAGAGTAATGGACTTGTAGATTCCACTAAAAAGAACTTAATTAGGATCATAAATAGGACTATAGAAGACAATTAGAGGGTGTGGTATATGAAATTGGGGACATCCTTATGGGAATATAGGATCACCCCAAAGAGAGATACTGGTCATTATCACTACCTTTTTATCTATAGGAAGGAGGAAAGTTTACCCATATCACTTGAGTTTCCAACTTAATGACTCACATATCAACTTAAGCTAATGGAGAGTGATGCCATCAAAAAAAGGATGAATGTATTGAGAGAGTTAAAAGAGATAAGAGATGATGTTATGCATGCCATGTGGTCTCATCAAGATCAAGTTAAGAGTTCATTTGATAAGAGGGCTATCTGAAGTGATTTATAAAAAGGTAATATTATTCTTAAGTGGGATGAGGATATATATATACTAGGTAAGCACACAAAACCTAATAGCCTATGGAATGTACCATATGTTATCATCAATTGTAAGGAGCATAATGCATATAACTATCAAAATTCAATGGTGAGGAACTCCCTATCCTAGTAAATGGGGTGTTCCTTAAGTACTAGTATTGAAGGTCATCTATTATATTTTTGTATAATAGTTTAGGTGTTTCTTTCCTCCAAGTGTTGTTGTACAGTTACTTTTTTAGTTATTTGACTTGTCTTATTGATTTCTTAGGTGTTTAGGTTTTGGTGTTCATTCTTATGTACTTGTGTGAGTGGTGAGGTTGTTTTCAGTCCTTGAAGGCTAGTATGGTTCTATGTTTGATTATTATCTCAAGGAGGGTGGTCATCCTAGTTAAGTCATGATTTTCATGTGTGAGTCCTTTGCCCAAAGGTTGAAATAGCTAGTTCTCTTAACCAATATGTAGGTCAACCCTTGGGAGTCACCAGTGATGTTGATGTATTTCCACCCTTAGACTCAAAAAGAATGAACTTTTACTTGTAAGCATTTGAATAATGTCCTTATCATCTCAATGAGTCTTTGGGATGTGATGGAAGTCTATGTGGGGGCCAATTGTCACTATTTTCATAGGAAACATGTTCATATGGTGTGCTATTGTCAATGAGTGTTGTGATAATCAACATCTCATCTTATTTGGACTTGTGTCAAGGTTCCATCTTATGTTGACTATGTCTAAGAGTCTACACCAAGTGTTAATGTGACTCTCATTAACTAAAATCACACATAATACATGACCTATGATGTTTTAGTCCATGATCATCCATGTGTTCATTAAATCAATGCCAAGGACCTATAGAATTTGGTAAAATTAGGGGGATTAGAGCTAATATGAGGGAAGAATGGTAAACTTATTTGGAACCTTTATCATCTTTTAAGGTTTTTGAGAAAATATTATGGTAAATACTTATATTGTTATTACATTTGATATCATGTGTGTATTGCCTTAAATTGATGATCAAACCATGTGAATAGTGTTAATAGGCCCCTAAGACATCATTTAACCACCAAATTCACCAACAAGGGTAAAATGTTTTGAAAAGTCTCATAGCCATTGAAAATTCATTACATGGTGGTCTTATATGCAGAAGAGGTCTTTTTTAAGGGTCAAACATCCCTGATTAACCCCACATACTTGAAAATTGACTTTTTTTCTTCTCTCCATCTATGCCCTTCAGTTTAAAAGTGTATTTGACCTCTCATTCCCTCCATTTTGGTATCCAATAGATTATCAATATCTCAAACATGAAAAAATGCAAAGAAAAGATGTTTTTTAACTACTCTTAGGACATGTATGGTCAGACTAGGTTAAAAAAAGATCAGATATCTCATGGGAGATTCATTGAAGGCATCACAGAAGAGAATCCATGTTCATAGATGTTGGACATAGTCATTGATGTCAAATAAAGAGTGAGCTATTAAAGCATTAACGATAAAGATGTTAAGTTAAATAGACATTTTATAGAGACCTCATGAAGTTGAGTGTGTACTTTGAATGTTTATGGACGTACCATAATAATCATATAAATCTTTTTCTTCATGTAGTTATCTTGATAGATATGGCTAAGTACACAAGTTGATGATAACAATATTTGCATGTATGGAAGTTTCTAAAGGAAATGATCACACCATGATGATTAGGTTTGTGCCTATCTTTTATGTTCTAAGTCTTAAGTCATGCAGATGAGTATAGAAAATATCACAAATGCATAAATTTGCCTCTCAGATAGAAGTTTACTAAGTTTTTATATTTAGTCTATTTTTTAAATTTGATTTTGTTTCAATAAAAGTGTTTTGGGATAATTATTTTTGGTAATTTTCTTAAGTCTCTTTAATCAAAAATATCACAACAAAAGTTCTAAGGAATTTTTATTTGAAGAAAAAACTGCAACAAAAGTTATGAAAGGTCATTTTGTGTAAACCAAATGGAACCTCTAATGTTTCAAAGGACACTCTGAGAAGCACTAAAGGGTATATTTTAAATTTTCATAAGGCACTTTCTATTTTTATGTGACTAGATATAACCTAGAGCTAGTATCTTAATTTATTATTTAAGCCTTTGTCATCATTGCAAAAACATCCCCTCAACCTAGAAATTACTTGTTAGGAATTTAAAAATATCAATCAGATTTAATATAAACATAAATTATATCTAACTTATGCAATAGCATGAATCATGGAAACATTCCTCAAATTAAAGATATAATGAAAGCATTAAAATGGAGAGAACAACAATCAATCACACAACACAGATCTAACATGGTTCACCCAATATGGGCTACATCCACCATGAAAGTTCTCAATATAAACTATAATCAAATAACAAAGACTAAAATACACTCTCATATATATATATATAAAATCTCCTGTAGAAAATGTTGCACTTTCATCTACACTTTGCACAATGTTGTATCTCACAAGCTACTAAACCACACCCTATAATAAACACTTGTACTTTACAAAAACATCTACACTTTGACTCTGACCTCAAAGCTACACTTTGTAAATAAAACATCAACCTCTAAAGGCCACACCACACCCTATATATATATATAAAATGAAGTAAAATCCATAAAAGGATGAGAAATGTGCAATGCTTATATAAGATAAGCATTATCCAACATTTGACAACCCTCCTCCACATAGGCAAGCTCATCCATGAAGGAACATGCTAAGATTGGGTCTCCACCTTTCAAGGGCACATTTACCAATACTATGTGATCACAACCAACTACTTGTAACAATGAAGGCATCCCCTTTTCCAAAAAATAACTACATCCCTATGATCAAGGAAGTCAACATGGGAAAAGGCATCTAAAAACTAGCTCTACAAAATATGGAAACATAGAAATTAGAAAATATAAGGAATATTCCACTCACTTGTGGAACAAGGTTCAACAAAATGTGGAGTAGGGAAAACTACACTCCCCACATCCTTGGAGCACTCTAGGCCCAAAAAATATTCTCCTAAGGTCATGTGATATCCATAAAGGGCTCCACACTCAATAATCTCCCACTTAGAGACCATTTATCTTGAATAGAATTTATCACTGCTCCATGACCACTAAGGCCAACCAAATCTAAACATAGTCTCAACTTGTCCAATGTGACCACTTTTGTCATCATATCCATAGGATTTTGGATAGTATGAATGTTCTCTAGATTCACCAAGTTCTCCTCAAAATTTATCTTGATGAAGTGATAATGTAACTAAATGTGTTTCATCCTTGAGTGGAAAGTGGAGTTCTCTGCCAAATGAATAACACTTTGACTAATATTGTGCAGTCTCCCAACTTCTTGCTCATGCCCCAACTCTCAAAAAATCTCTTATAACAAAATCATCTCATTTTTAGCCTCTGTGGTAGCAACATACTCTATCCAACTAACCATTGTATCTCTAATAGTAAATACATAACCTATCATACTTCTCTTGCTATCAATATCCCCTACCATATCTTAGTCCACATAACCATACAAAGTGATATTTGATCCACCATAACATAATGGAAATCCATGGTTCCTCTCAAATACTAAAGAATCCATTTAACTACTTGCTAATTCTCATAACCTGAATCACTCATGTACCTACTCAAAACTCCCATTACTTGGACAATATCTAGCCTAGTACAAACCATGGCATAAATCAAGCTACCAAATACCAATGATTAAGGTACCTTGGACATTCTAATATTTTTAGCTTCCATCTTGGGACACTGCTCCTTTGATAATCAAAAGTGCTCTACCAAAGGAGTACCAATAGATTTAGCATCCAACATGCTAAACCTTTCCAAGAATTTATTCACATACTCTAATTTGGATAAGATCAGCTTCCTCTCCTTCCTATCATGAGAAATCCTCATACCAAGGATTTTCTTTATAGTACCCAAATCCTTCATATAAAAGGAGTCACTAAGCTATTTCTTGAGCATATGAATATGTTGTATGTTCTTTCCTAAAACTAACATGTCATCAACATAAAAGCATAATATAATAAAGGAACCATCATCAAAATGTTTAATGTACACACACTGGTCAAAATGACACCTTTAATGTTTTTATTCCAACATAAAACAATCAAATTTATTGTACCATTGGCATGGAGCTTGTTTTAGTCCATGCAAGATCTTCTTTAGTCTTCACACATTGTTCTTCTTCCCTTTGACCTCATAACCCTGTGGATGCTTCACTTACAACTCTTCATCCAAATCATCATGAAGAAAATTATTTTTCACATCTACCTATTCTAAGTGAAAATCCTTAACTACAACTGAACCAAGAAAAATACTAATATAAGTCATTTTTACAATAGGAGAGAAAATCTCATCAAGATCAATACCTTATTTTTGTGAGAACCCCTTGACTATCATCTTGGCCTTATACCTTTTTCTTCCTTCATCCTCTTCTTTTATCCTAAATATCCACTTGTTTTTCCATGCACTCTTACCCTTGGGTAGCCTTAACAAATCCCATGTTTGGTTCTCCATGAGAGATCTATGCTCTTCATCCAAGGCTTGTTCCCACTTCAACTTGGGATCTACCTGCATTACTTCCTCATAACACTCTAGTTCTCCATTATCAGTGAGTAATAAATAATTTAAAGGAGAAAAATGTTTAGGTTTTATTCTTACCCTAGAAGATCTTCTTACCATAGGATTTTGGGGTCCTTGTGTAGAAGGTTCTTGAACTAAATCCTTGGATATTTTTCTATCGACAATGTCATCTAATACTATGTACTCTTGATGTTCCTAATCTTATTCCTTTAACTAATCCTTATGCATGAATTTTTCATTAAAAACTACATATCTAGATTGAAATATTTTCATATCTTTAATGATCCATAAACAAAAACCAAAGTCATCCTCACCATAACCAACAAATGTAAATTTATTTGATTTATCCTCTAGCTTGGTCCTATCTTCTTTCTTAATGAGAGTAAAAGACTCACATCTAAAGGCTCTAAGAAAATAATAATCAACATTCTTACAAGACCAAGATTATTTAGGAATGCTTCCATCCAAAGGCATAAAAGGTCCTCTATTAATTAGATATACTATTTTGCTAACTATGTCTACCCAAAACTATAAAGGCAATCCTGCATGTAGCCTCATGTTCCTAACACATTCCATTATTACTCTATTCGTCCTTTTAGATTCCCCATTCTACTATGGAGTTCTTAGAATTATCCTTTGCCTATGGATTCAATTATTATAACAATAGTCAAATAAAATATTACTAAAATACTCACCTTCATTATCTGATCAAAGAAATTTGAATTTAAGACCTGTTTCATTATCAAACAAGGTTTTCCATTTATTAAAAGTGTCAAATACATCAATTTTATTTTTAATACAATATATCCAAACTTTTTTTGTTGCATCATCAATAAAAATAACATAATAATTGGATCCACCAATAAAAGATAACTAAGATAGTCCCCATACATCTAAGTGTAACAACCCTAACTTGTGATCTTTCTTTTTGGGTCCAAACTTCAAGAACTTAACCCACTTATTTTCCAATACACATAATTCTCATAGAATTCTAGATCTAGATCTTTCAATCTATGCAACTTATCTTTTAATATCTGCATACCCTTATGGCTCATATGACTGAGCCTATAGTGCCATATAGTTGCATCTCCATCTACAACAACTAAATCAATAGAATAAACACTACTAGTCAAATATAAAGTACCAAATTTTTTACCTCTCAAAATTACAAGAGTACCTTTGGTAAATTTCAAGGTATCTATAGTAAATAATACTAAACATCCCTCACTACCCAATATCCCCACTGAAACCAAATTTTCTCTCAATATAGGCATGTGCCTAACATCCATAAGGATTCATGTGTTTTTGTTCTACATATTAACCAAAACACAACCTTTCCCTACTATCTCACATGGTTCATCATAACCAAGATTTAGATGTCATAAATTCTCTTGAACATGATCAGTAAAATAATACCTATGTGGGGTGGCATGAAAAGAAGCCCTTAAATATAATACCCAAGACTCAAAAAAACCATCCATAGAAATAATGAAGGCATCTTGACATGATTTACCTAATTTAAAATTTACCTTATTTGTTTCTTCCTTGTTGGCATTCTTATCTTGAAGTGACCAAAAATCCTTCTTTGAGTGCCTACTTTTCCCACAAAGCCATCATATCATCTTAGATCTAGATCTAGACTTATATCTAACTCTTGACTTTCAAAAATTGCCTTTGATCTTATCCTTTTTATTACTTCTAGTATAAATGGATAAATCATTAACTAAATATGATTTATCAGTTCTTTTCCTTTGCATATATTCATTAAGAATCACACCTACAACATCCTCAAAATTCAAGCTTCCCTTAATAGGGACTGCATAACTCACAACCATAACCAAACAATCCCAACTATTAGGTAAAGAACATAAGATTAACAACAATATAACTTTATCATCAAACTTAATCCCAACTAAAGTTATCATACTTACAACTGTATTAAAATCATTTAGATGTTTAGATATTAAACCATTCTTAGATATTTTCATGTTAAACAATCTTTTCATAAGAAATAATTTATTATAAGTAGAGGGTTTCTCATATAAATTTCCAAGTTCATCCATGAGATATTTTTTGGTTTTCTCATCATAAATATTAATTGCAACAAAGTATGAGAGGCATAACTAAATGGATCCCAATACCTTCCTATCAAGTAATGACCAATCTGTATCACTCATACTTATAGGTTGTTCTACTTTCCCCTCTAAGGGGAGATGTAGCTCCATTTAATATAGGTAATCTTCCATATACATTTTACACAAACCAAAATGGTTACCATCAAAATTCTCAACTTTGAATATGATCTCTTCTCCCATAGCTCCAACTCAAGCTAATAGCCTTCCTATAATTTACCACTTCAACAAAACACACAACCAATGGCTGTAATGAAATTACTTCAAGAATTAAGTATAATAGCATAATTATATCCAAATATGACTGGAATATATCCAAATATATGATAATAGATAAGCCACTTTGAGGGGGAAACCTCCATAAGCTTCAATAAGAGCATAATTCACAATATGATGATAAATAATTACCCATTACCTCCTATATATAGTCTATCTAGGACATGGTTACTCCATAGGCTGACCTACTAATCAAAACAAAGCATAGATAAATGTAATATAACATAAAAGAGGGATAAGTAAGCCACAATTCAGCTAATACTATCCTCATACATGTGATAGGTTAGGGGCGTAGCATGCCGTTCCCCTTCAAACTAATGTTGTCCTCAACATTGAACAAATTTGGATGTTCTTGTAGAAAATCTTCACCTTCCCAAGTTGCATCTTCACTACTCTAGTTTTTCTAGTTGATGAAATATTCCCTAATCTCTCTAGTTCTCAACCTCTTAGTATGTGTTTAGAGGATCTTCTCTAGTTCCAAAATGACTCATCATTCTTCATCTAATTCTGAGAGCTCTGTCTAGGCTGAAACTTTCTATCTAATGACCTTCAAATAGGAAGCATGAAATACTGGGTGTATGTGAGATGAATGAGGTAACTCGAGCTTGTAAGCCGCACTTACAATTTTTTTTAGAACTTGATAAGGGCCATAATACTTAAGAGCAAGTTTTTTGTCCTTTTAATGTTGCTTCAAGGACATCTGTTTGTAAGGCTACAAATGAACAAATACCCAGTCACCCACCTCAAAATTTCACTCACTACAGTGTTGATCTGCTTATTGCTTCATCCTATTTTGTTCCAAGGTCAAATTCTCTCTCAAACTAGCCAAAACCTCTTGTTGATGTTGAATGTGCTCTTCCACATCTCGAACCTTCGTGTGCAACTTTAAATAATGAGTGATGTAAGGTGGATGGTAACCATATAGTGCTAGAGATGGAGACATTTTAGAAGAGGTATGGAAAGATGTGTTATACCACCATTCTATAAGTGGTATCCATTTAACCCAATGTTCTTGTTTATCTGATATAAAACAATGGAGATAACCCTCTAAACATTTATTAACCACTTCAGTTTGTCCATCAGATTGGGGGTAGTAAGATGAGCTATGAGCTAGTTGAGTACCCAAATAATAAAATAGTTTAGTCCAAAAATTACTAGTGAAAATAGGATCACGATCACTTATAATTATTTTTGAGCTTCCATGTAATTTGAGAACTGCTTCCATAAAAATAGCTGCTACTATACTTGCTAAAAATGGGTGAGAGAGAGCAAAAAAATGGGCATATTTTGTAAGCCTATCCACAATGACCAAGATAACATTCTTACCTTTAGAACAAGGCAACCCAGTGATGAAATCCATGGAAACCTCCTCCCACCTTTGACTAGGAATTGCTAACAGTTGTAACAGATCAGGGGTCGTCATTGTTTCACCTTTATTCTGTTGGAATATCAAGCATTCTTCCACAAAATTTTATACATCTCCCTTGAGTCCTTCCCAAAATAATTCTTTCTTAATTCTATGATAAGTTTTCAAGAACCCTGAGTGTCCCCCAATTGGAGATGCATGCAACTCTGTAAGAATCTTATGCTTAAGCTCTAAATTTTTACACAAGTATAACCTACCCTTATACCATAAGACGTTACCTTTCCATTCAAAATTTTTAGAGTCTAAATTACCTTGCTAGAGATTCTGAATCAGAACTTGTGTATCCTTGTCTTGCTCCCATTCTAACCTAGCTTCATCCACCTAATCTGCTTGCAACATGGACATTGCAAAAATTAATGCTTCTGTAGATGATAATCTTTTCTCCAAAAAGTATTTGAGACTATCATGATCCATTTTCACCTTAAAGTGTCTACCCATCAGATAAGGCCTCCATTATTGAACTACATGAAGAATAGCCATCATTTCTTTCTCATAGACAAGTTTTTGTCGATTCTTACCTTTGAATTAATGACTTACAAATGCAATGGGTCATCCTTCCTGCATTAGTACTACCCCTAATCCAAACCTAGAAGCATCACATTCAATAGTGAATGTCTGTGAGAATTCTGGAGTAGCCAAAATTGGAGTGGTGCACATAGTTACTTTTAGTTTCTCAAATACTTTGGTGGCATCATCATTCCAATGGAAAACATCCTTCTTTAGTAATGTAGTGAGTGGAGCTACTATGTTGTCATAACCTTTCACAAATCTTCTATAGTAACCTGTTAGTCCAAGGAAACCTTGAAGGTTTTTAAGAGTTTTTGGCATGGGCCATTCCATTATCTCTTTGATCTTACGGGGATCAACTTTGACACCTTCATAGGAAATAATGTGACCAAGGTACTCTACCTCCTGTACTCCAAAAGCACATCTAGATGGCTTCAAATAAAGTTGGTGCTTCTACAAAACTATCAACACCTATTTCACATGTTTTAGATGTGCTTCCCATGTCTAACTATAAATCAATATGTCATCAAAGAAAAATAGCACAAAATTCCTTAAAAAAGGCCTAAAAATAGTGTTTATCAAGCTTTGAAAAGTAGATGGTACATTTGTAAGACCAAAGGGCATTACCAAAAACTCATAATGGCCCTCATGTGTTCTAAAAGTAGTTTTATGAACATCTTCATCCTTGATTCTAATTTGATGGTACCCCGAGCGAAGATCCAATTTTGTGAAATAATTAGCACCATGCAACTCATCAAGTAAATCATCAATTACTGGAATAGGAAACTTATCTTTGATGGTGTACTTGTTGAGTTCCCTATAATTTGGGCACATCTTCCATGTGTCATCCTTCTTCTGCACCATGACCACTAGTGATGAATATGCACTTTGGCTATGCTTGATGATCCCTGCCTCCAGCATCTCATGGACCATCTTTTCAATTTCACTCTTTTATGCATATAGATATCTATATGGTCTGATATTTGGTGGTTGACTACCTGGAATTAGTTGAATGGCATGATCATGTTCTCTTTTTGGTGGTAGTCCTTTTGGCATGGCTCCAAAAGTAGATGAGTGGTCCTCAAGAATTATCTGTAGATCAGGATGTTTAGATGCCTATGTGGGTTGAACTTCTATGGAGCATAATCATGCAATAATTCCCATTACCCCCTTTTTTAGCATCTTGGTAATCTGATGTGAGCTAATCAATTATGGAGATTTTGCATGTAATCCATGTAGTTCAATTTTCTTACCTTCAGAATGAAATTACATGAATAGTTCTTGGAATTTCATCTCAATGGTACCTAAGGTTGTGAGCCATTAGACTCCCAAAACAATGTCTGTGTTACCTATGGGAATAGAAAACATAAGAGAGTTGAGATTGTACCCACCCATAGTAAGCTTAATACTATGGCATTTGCCTGAATAATTAATTATGCCACCATCTACAATCATGACCTAAAATTCTAGTACTAGGTAGATGAAATAGTTCAATTGAGTGGCCAACTTATGGTTTCTAAAGTTATGTGTGCTCCCTGAATCAATCAAAACTATCACCTTCTATTTCTTGAGGAAACCCACCACCTTAAGAGTTTGTGGAGTGCTAATACCAGTAAGTGCATGACAAGATATTGTAGGTTGAGAATCTTTAGGTACCTCCTTTATATCTTCCTTATCATCATTGGAGGCATCATCTACTTCTTCATCTTTGTTTGGTCCCTCAATTTAGAATAACTTCTTCTTAGCACATCCATGTCCTTTACTCCACTTTCTGTCAAAATCGAGACATAATCCTTTTGCACACTTCTCTTTAATTTGTTGAGTGGTCAATCTAGTAGGTGAAGGAAATGTTAGTGATGATATGCTACAATCTTTGAAGTGAGTGAATGGCTAATTCTTGTTGGCTATGAATTTTTCCTTAGCTCTACGTGCCATGATAATAGAATCAGAAATCTTAAGTGGATTAAACATGCATACCTCATGTTGAATGTGGTCCTTGAGTCCACCCAAAAATAGGTCATTCAAGTTTGCTTCAGAAATTGTCTCCACACATAAGGACAGGTTCTTGAAAATGATGAATATAATCCTTGATAGAGCCAATTTGTCACAATTTTGCTAATTAGCTGAAGTAATTCTCTGTCACATTATTGCCATAGTGTAATTGTAGCTCCTCTATAAAAACTGACCAGGTGACATTGAGAGTCATCTTTTTCTTTTGAGCACACAACCATCGATACCAAATGAATTAATTAGGTTCAAGATACAAGGATGCCATGGTAACCTTATATTCACCTATAATCTGATGTAGGTCAAAATAATTCTCCATTTAGTTGATCTAATTGAGTGGATCTTTTCCATCAAATTTGCGCATATCCACCTTTGGTAATAGGTTCCTCTGTGGACATGGAGTTAGATTTGAAGTAGACTGGTTAGGAGAACCACCTTGGTGGGGTTGTGCAATAGTTTTAGCTTTATGATTTGACTAATTAATTTTCAAATCCATCATGATATCTTCCAAACTATCTTGTATGGATTGTATATTTTATTGTATGCCTTGCACCTCACTTTGAATGCCTTGCACACTATAGTCAAGCTGGCTCACTTTGTGATCTATGTCAAAAAACCCTGGTACAAAGGGTCTAGTACATCCCCCTTATGACTCCATCTCTTCCTTGTTAGGATTTTTACCTAGATTTTCAACACCCTTTCCTCGACCCTGAGTTTGTGGACCTACCATAAAAGGGTTTTATGATGTCGACCCTTATTAACACTTTTGACCCAACTTTGACCAAGCTATTTTGGAATTATGTTGGCCTCAAATAAAAATATACAAAGAACATACCATATCCAAACTTTTCTAAGATTTAAAAAAATGTAAATAACTCAGAAAAATTCTTTGAATTGTGCACTATAGAGCAATTTTATGAAAAAACATAAAATAGTGATAACTTTTGTAAAACAGATCCAAATGAGCTAAAATTTTAATTTAAGCTTAATTTGATTATTTCTCACCTCCAGTAAAAATTTTTCATATAAATTTGCAACCCTTTTTTATACATCTCAAAATTTAAAAATTTAGTGTTTCGCCCACAAGATTGCCCAAATCGCAGCTCTGATACCACTTGTAATGAAATTAATTAAAGAATTAAGTATAATAGTTGAATTATATCCAAATATGACTTAAATATATCCAAATATATGATAATAGATAAGCCACTTTGAGGGGTAAACCTCCACAAGCTTTAATAAGAGCATAATTCACAATATGATGATAAATAATTACCCACTACCTCCTATATATAGTCTATCTAGGCCATGGTTAATCCATAGGCTGACCTACTAATAAAAATAAAGCATAAATAAATGTAATATAACACCAAAGATGGATAAGTAAGCCACAAGTTGACTAATACTATCCTCATACATGTGATAGGTTAGGGGCATAGCAATGGCTCTAATACTACTTGTTAAGAATTTAAAAATTTTAATTAGATTTAATATAACCACAAACTAGGTCTAAATTATGAAAAGCATGTATCATGTAAACATTCATCAAATAATGGGTATAATGAAAGAATTAAAATGGAGAGAGAAAGAATCAATCACACAACACAGATCTAACATGGTTCACCCAATGTGGGCTACATTCACCAAGAAAGTTCTCAATATAAACTATAATCAAAACATAAGACTACAATGAACTCTCATAGAGATATAAAAAATATATTATATCAAATGTTACACAAAATGTTTCACTTTCACTTGCATCTACATAATGCTATATCTCATAAGATACTAAACCACACCCTATAACAAACACTTACACTTTGAAAAAACATCTGCACTTTGACTCTGATCCTCAAAGCCACATACTAAAAATAAACCATCAACCTCTAAAGGCCACACCACACCTTGTATATATATAAAATGAATTAAAATCCATAAAATGAGGAGAAATGTGTAATGCTTATCCAATATAAGTATTATCCAACATGTGACAACCCTCTTCCACCTAAGCAAGCTCATCCAAAATCTCATCCATGAAAGAACATGCCAAGATTAGGTCTCCACCTTTCAAGGTCATATTTACCAACACCATGTGATCAAAACCAACTCCTTGTAACAATAAAGGCTTCCCCTTTTCCAAAAAAACTAGATCCCTAAGATCAAGGAAGTCAACATGGGAAAAGGCATCTAACAACTAACTCCATAAAATATGAAAACATCAAAATTAAAAAATATAAGGAATATTCCACTCGCATGTGGAACAAGGTTCCATAAAAGTTGGAGTAGGGAAAATTGCACTACCAAAATCCTTGGAGCTCTTCAGGCCCCTAAAATATTCTCCTAAGGTCATGTGATAAACCCAAAGGGCTCCACACTCAACATAATTGGCTCAAGCGGTGATCAATGGACTTAATATTTCCTATGTCTTAGACTTTATATTATGTCTCATCTTGATCAATGGCTATCCCTTAATCATATAAAGACAATCTAGTGAAGCTTAGAGAATTCAAATTGTAAAAAAATAACTCTAAGTTAATGCATAAGTGACAAGTGTCACAATAATGGAGATTGAAAAGTTAATCTATGGTGCATTTTTAAGTCAAAATGTCAACAAGCAATGCAAGGATGCCAAATGTCTCAATAATAGGAATTGATAGCTATATACAGAAGGTATGTGCTTATGCCAAGTATCACGTTCTTAGGGGTTAGTTAGATATAAAGATCAAGATTGTTAGAAGATCTAATGATTATTAGATGATCATATAAAGCAGATCCAATGGAATGAGTAGACTCAGATGGAACAAAATTATCAATGTCTATCAATACAATGGTGAGTTAAAGATCAAGCAATTTTAATAAGATCGACAGAGAGAAAGCAATCCAAAGATATATGAAAAAATGAGATGGGATAAAGATCTCAATGTTTAAATGTCAAGATAGAAATAAATATCATACATCTTTAAATATTTAATGACACATATAAGCTCATATTAAGAAGATTGATGGATGCATTTTTAAGTTAATAAAGCTAAATTTCAAAAGCATAAAAATATTAGATGGATAGCATGATCCTATCATAATGTGATTGAATGGATGAGTTTTAAATATGATCCATTTAAATAGAAACCAATAGGTCATGGTTCCAAGCATAAGATCAATAAATGATATTTAAAGTTATATCTAGATAAATGATTAGTTGTAGGAACATGCAAGAATTGGCATGTAATCTCTATATCTCAACATAGTCAATGAGATTGATTGATCTAACTGATCAAATATATATTAATGAGCCTATAAATCAAAACTTGAGTGCAAAAAATTTTATAGATAATAATAAGACTTCAAATTATGATGATGATGCATGGAATCAAGATGTGGTAAATAACAATTCAAGTCATAATGAACTAGAGTCCAGAATTGGTATGATGTGTTAATAGTTTGAGTGTGAACACATGAAATAAATGAAACCCTAGATTATTTATTTTATATATGATATCTAGGAAAAAAGGAAATAGATGAATTATTAATTATAATTGTGTCATAATTAAAGAATATCCAAACACAGGTAGGTGTGTAGAAAGGATGAATTGTTGTTGATGAGTTATGTCAAAAAATAAAATATGCAGACATAGTCAAGTAGGGAGATGAAGTGTGTCAGATAAAGACATATCCAGACATAGGACAATAGGAATAGAGAGGAGTAGGGAGGAAGAAAGGCACTAATAAAATGCATAGAGTATGATCAATTTTGGATTAGACCTATAATAAAGAACATAGATTTGGATTCATGTGTGAATCTAATTTATAAATTGGAGTTATAACTCCATATTAAAATTTGATAGGTTAGTGCCATTAGAAAGATTGAGTTGGTGCTTAGATTAGGGAGTGGGTCTTTCCTTAGATTTGTATCTCTTAAATTAGTGGATTGGTGTCTCCTTAGGATTGGTGTCCTTAAATGTGTAACCAATGAAGTTTGTCAGTGAGACTTTGAACTATGAGCATAGATTAGAATAGTAGATTCTAGAAGTTATTCTCATCATAGATTTTCCCTTTGGTTTTTCCATGTATAAATCTTGTGTCATGTGTTTTTTGGTATATGTGATTTTTACATAGTTGGTGTGATTTTCATATATATTTTACTCTACATTAAAAGTATTGAAAGAACTAGATTTAATTGATATATTGATCACCCCTCCCCTATTAATATCTAATTATGTTCTAAAAATTGGTATCAGACCAAGGTTCCTTAGGAGAAGTTTAATTAGCTTAGGTAGATATTAGAACTATGAACACAATGGCTAGTCAAGAAGGATCTTCATCAAATAAAGTAACTCTCTTTGATGGATCTAGATATGCATTCTGGGGCATAAGAATGGAATCTTATTTATCATCATTTGGGTTTGATGTATGGATGTCTATGGTAAATGGATATATATCCCTTGCTATAAATCCTAATGATTAAGATGATAAGAAGGCATATGAGAGAAATTCCAAGGCAAATAATGTTATTCTTTATGGATTGTCAAACTCAAATTTTGTCAAAGTGATGCATTGCCAAAATGCTCAAGATATATGAAACAAATTAAAGAGCATCTATGAAGGAGATGATAAGGTTAAGTAGGCCAAGATAAAAACTTACAAAATCAAGTTTGAGATTCTAAATATGAATGAAGAGGAAAATATTTATGACTACCTCCTTAGGGTAGATGAAATAGTTATTACAATTAGAGGCCTTAGAGAAGAAATGAAAGAGTCAATCATTTTCAAAAAGGTTATAAGATCTTTTCCATCAAGATACAATTTTAAAATCTCTAGAATAAAAGAAGTAAGAGATCTAGATAAACTCACTATTGATGAGTTACATGGGACCTTCGCTGCCTATGAGATGAGAGTGGGAGAGATATACACCTTCAAAAAATAAGCTACATTCAAAGTTGCCAAGTAAGAAAAATTAGAAGCATCCTCATCTGGATCTGAGGAGATCGATGAAGAATAAGAATCCAACTTTATCAAGAGATTGAAGAGAGGATCTAGAAACTAAAGAGGCAAGTTACCCTTCAAATGCTTTAATTGTGGTAAAATAGGACATTTTACCACTAAATGCCCTCATTATAAAAAGGATAAATTTGAGCAAGTAGAGAATAGAAAAGGGTGAAACACTATTATCCCAAGAAGAATAATTTCTTTAAAAATAAGAAAGGTCTATACACAAAATAAGATAGTGACTCAATGGAAGATAGCGATAGTTCAAATGATGATCATGACTATGCTTTTGTGGCTAAGGAAAATGAATCCCTATTCATGTTAGTAGGATTAAATTCTATAGATCTAGATCAAGAATAAAAAAGAGAATTGGACCTTGAATGTGAGCTCATATGTGCTTTAAATTAAATTTATAAGCTGAGAAAAGAGACCTCAAAACATAAAAATCTTAGGCAAAAGGAAATTGAGAAAATGTCCAAAAGTCTTGAGAAATCTGGTCAAATGATGGTAAGTCTAAAGATACAAGTTGAAGAGGATAAGAGAATAGAATATGTATTCAAACTTAAACTAAAATCTAAAATTAATTAATGTATAAATATAGAAGTAGAGGTAGTAGCTTTGAGAAAAGAGCTTGAAAAAGCCAAAGGTCAATTGAACAAAATTCTAAAGTTGATAGGAGGATCATACATTCTAAATGAATTGATCAACTCTCAAAAGCCCTCAAAAGAGGAACCATGTCTTGGTTATGAAAATATAAAGAGTTCCTCTACTAGTATATTTGCTCAACTATATGACAACTTCAAAGCAGAAGGAGAAGTTGAAGCAATGGAAGAGAAATCTAGTAAGGACATAAAGAAAGATTCAAATATAGTTGGTGTGGAGAAGGCTGAACCTAAAAAGAAGCTTGAAGGAAAAAAGAAGATAAAGGTAGTTGATGTCGATGGATACACTAAAGTGAGAGACTTGAAGAAGCCAATGTTTTGAAGAGCTCCTCATGCTACACCAAGAAATACTATGACTAGGTACTCCTCATCTCTGTATAGTTATTGTTATAGTTGTAATCAATTTGGTCATAGGGCCATTGATTGTAGAGTAACACCTACAAGAAGAAAAAATAATTTAAGTGGAAACTCATTCATACCTTTATTAGATACAAATGTAATGTGCTATAGTTACAATAATTTTGGTTACATAGCTAAACATTATGGAACAAGATTTGTAAGATAAAAAATATAGAGTAAGAAGAAAGGCATGCCTTATAGTGTGAAAAAAGGTTTGCAAGTCTCTAAGAATAAGGCATATAATAAAACAAAGGATGTGTTGAGAGTAAAAAATTAATCCATTATTGCTCAAACTACACTCCATGTCAAGGAGAAAAATTTATGGGTGATAGATAGTGGCTGCTCAAAGCATATGATTGGTGAAAAGATGAAGTTCACCAAATTGAGTAAATGTAAGGAAGGATCTGTCATATTGGGAGATAACATAATAGTAAAGATCAAATGTAAAGGAACCTTGAACATAGATGGAAAAATACCTACACATGATGTCCTTTAAGTTGAAGGATTAAATCATAATCTACTAAGTGGCAACCAAATGTGTGAAAATGGATACAAGGTCACATTTGATGCAAAAGGCTACAAGTTAAAGAGATTTAGAAGAATAGTTGCAGAAGGTAAAAGGACTGAAAGGAACATCTATAATATTGTTGAAGGAAATGAATATAGTTACCTCATGGGAAATATTGATGAGAGATGGTTATGACATAGGAAAATGGGTCATGTCAACTTTGATAACTAGTCAAAATAAGCTCAAATAAATGTGTAAGACACATGCCCAAGATAACCAAACCTATAGATACTACCTATAAGGAATGTCAACTAGGTAAGTAGACAAGGGTCAAATTTTAAACAAAGGAGTATGAAACTAAAAATCCTTTAGAATTAGTTCATACTAATCTTTGTGGTCCTACCAAGATAAGAGGATAAAAAAGAGAGAGATACTTCATGTTATTTGTAGATTATTACTCAAGAATGACATGGGTAACCTTTTTTAAGGATAAGTCATAAGACTTTGAGAGATTCAATATTTTTAGAGCCATGATAAAGAATGATATTAGATGAAAAATAAAATGCTTAAGATCAGATAAAGGTGGAGAATTCACCTCAAATGAATTCATAGAGTATTGTGAGAAGGATTGGATCAAAAGGCACTACTCTACAATAAGGAATCCATAATAAAATGGAGTTGTTAAGAGAAAGAATAGAATAGTCAATGAAATGGTTAGAAAAATGATAAAGGAGACCAAGTTACCTAATGGATATTGGAGAGAAGTAGTCCAAACAATAGTATACATCTTAGACAGAGTTTAATTAAGGGTACATAGTGATAAAACTCCCTATGAGCTATGGTATGGAAAGCCTACCTTTGTTAAATACTTTAGTGTTTGAAATCAAATGCTACATCAAAAGAAAGGAAGACAAATTGGGAATCTTTGAATCAAGATGTGATGAAAGAATATTTCTTGGTTATTCCATGCAAAGCAAAGCCTACGTATGTTACAATAAGAGGATACACAAGATAATGAAGAGTATCAATGTTATGGTTAAAGAAGGCATAAAATATGTTGAACCTAATAAGGAAATCAGTAATGAATAATCAAATATTGAAGAAGTAGATAATGAAGAGGTTAAGGAAAAGATTAAAAAAGTACCTCCAAGATTTGTTCAAAAGGATCATCCTAAATATTAGATAATTGGAAATAAGAATGAAAGACATCAAACAAGGAGAAGAGCTATAATGAAAAAGGAGTAAATAAGTTTTGCTCTAATGTCTGAAATAGAACCTAAGAGCTATGTTAAATCCATAAAGGATGAGAATTAGCTTAAATCCATGGAAGAAGAAATGAACCAAATTAAAAAAATAAAACTTGGTATTTGGTTCCAAGACCCTCAAACAAGAATGTGATAGGTTCAAAATGGGTCTATAGAAATAAACTCAATGAATATGGAGCTATTATAAGGAATAAAACAAGATTGGTGTGCAAGGGATAAACACAAGTTGGAGGTATAAACTTTGAGGAAATATTTACACCAGTTTCTAGATTGGAAGATATAAGAATGTTTATAGCATTCTCTATTTACAAGAAGTTCAAAGTCTATCAAATGGATGTCAAGTATTCTTTCTTTAATCAAAACCTAGAATAGAAAGTCTACATAGAACAACTTGAAGGTTTTCAGTTGTTTGAACAAGAAGATTATGTGTGCAGACCAAAGAAAGCACTATGTGATCTAAAAAAGGCACCTAGAGCATGGTATTCAATATTGGACTATTATTTGCAACAATAAGGATTCAATAAAGGATTTGTAAACAATAATATATGTTTCAAATAAAAAGGTTATCATATATTGATTGTTTTTGTTTATGTAGATGACATCATCTTTGGTGGTAGCAATAACAAAATGTGAAAATAATTTGCTACATAAATGTAAAGTGAATTTGAGATGTCAATGATAAGAGAAATTTCTTTCTTTCTAAGTCTACAATTAGCATAAATAGATGAAGGGATAATCATATCCCAATCCAAGTATGCAAAGGAAATGCTCAAGAAATTTGGAATGGAATATATCAAACTAGTTATTACTCCCATGATAACTAGATGTAAGCTAAGAAAAGAGGATGAGTCCCTTGATGCAAATCAGATAATGTACAGATCAATGATAAGTATTTTTCTATACCTAACTGCATCAAGACCTGATATCATGCAAACTATGTGCATGGTTTCAAGATTTTAAGCTATTCTTAAAGAGTCACATGTCAATGCAGTGAAAATGATCTTTAGATACATCAAGAGAACAATTGACTATGGCCTATGGTACACTATAAGTGAAGATTTCACTTTTATAACATATACAAATTTTGATTAGGTAGAAATTTTAGATGATAGAAGAAGCAATAGTGGTGGTGCATTTTTCCTTGGAAATGGACTTGTTTCATGATTGAGAAAAAAACAAGAGTCAGTTACTCTTTATACAATATAAGCAGAGTATGTAGCAGTAGTGGCATGTTACACTCAAGTCCTATGGATGAAGAAAATACTCAAGGACATCAAGGTTGAGTACAAGACACCTATTTATATTCTTTGTGATAATTCAAGTGCTATAAATATATCAAATAATCTATTGATGTATTTTATAAATAAGCACACATCAATCAAGTATCACTTTGTAAGAGAGAGGCTTATAAATCAAGAGGTCAAAATGAAATCTATGCTAACTAAGGACTAAATTGTAGACATATTCACCAAACCTCTTTCAAAGTAATACTTTGAGTATTTGAGATAGAATCTAGGAGTGGTGGCTCCTACATCACATCACTATTTCCTAGTGATAGGGCATGAGTCCAAGGGGAGTCTCATAGAAGCTTTATTAAACCCTAAAAGGAGATAGAAAAGTCAACTCAGGTATCTATATACACATAATATTTTTAAAATTTTATTGATTATTGATTCTTTACATCTTACAATAATCTATCGAGACTCAATCTCTCTAAGCACATGCCCTAAGGGGTGCACCAGGAAAGGGGTGGGTGGACCTTTGGTGCTTTAAAGGATTATTGTCCCTTATTTCCACATTATTACCAATCTAACTATCTCCTAAAACCATTCCCTATTATATTTCTCCTCCCTTGACATTCCTCTAGTATTTTCCTCTTTCATTCCTCCTTTTTTAATCTTAAACTGCTTTTTGATTATTGGTTGTACTAGATCAACTAGGTCAACCCAGTACAGTTTAGGGGTGTACTTTACTTTCTTAGCTTGTTATCCCTTTGGCTAACCTAACTCATACTTGGTAAATTTTCCTCAAAAACACATTTAGTCAACTGGCTTGACCCTATATAGTCAATGTTATCAAAAGGATTTAGGGCAAGATCTACCTATATATACAAGATCATTTCAGTAATTATTTATATGTGAAATCAAGAGTTATTATTTACCTCCACTTCTTTAGAATCTACTCTTCCACCATTCTACTTAAGGAGACTTAGCTTAGGTTTCTTATTTTGGATAATCTAGTCTTGTGGATAAGTCTTAGATTATTTGGAATTTCTTAGTTATCCTTACAAAGCACAACAACCTCTTGTGAAGCCCCTTTAGCCAAGGGAGAGATTGAGTCTCTATGGGTTTATATCTAGGTAAGTAAATTATAAATTTATTCTCCTCTCTTTTTATAGATAAAAGTAGCATAAGTGTTGGATCAAATAATACTATCTTTCATATATAATGCATTATGATGTTACTCATACTTACTTTAATTGAAGTTCCCTATACATGTTTGTTTTATTACTTCTAACCCCCACTTTGTGCCACAAGCTTTGGTGTGCATTAGATTAGATTTTAGTTTTTTGTTATTAGAATAAAGTGAACATTTAAAACCTTAAGACTCCATTAGGGTTGTGAAATTTTATTAGACTCTAGGATTTTGAACCCTTCCTAACATGATGTGTTGTGACAAGTGATACAAGTGACCCCCTAATCAGGTCTAATAGATCCCTATATTGGTCATGCTCTGACTTAACAAGTGTATCCCTAATCAGAAGTATATGTGTGATCTATCTTATCTGATCTAAGATTAATTCATAAACATGATGCATTTTCAATTGCATACATTCTAGTGAACTCGATGTGAACTAATCTTTGCAAGATTTGTTCACTTTTCCTTTAATTTATTTCATATATTTTTATCATATATTTTTGACATTCTAGATCGATTCTATCATCATAGATCATTTTATCTATGCATAGATTTTAGGAATAGGCAAATGGATCAATGTAGTTGACTCATTATAATTTTTTAGCCTTTGAAACATCTAGTTCAGCCTACTAGGTCAACCCAATTGACCCCTTATATTTTTGGCACTTTTTAGTAGATTCTTGAATATATTGATCGATACTATCAACCTAGTTTATAGGTTTTTCAAGCACAATTATAGGTTCTAGACTATAAATATTATTCATTACATCTCTAATCCACCAAGGTTCTTTTTTAATTCTTTGTTTCTATCTTTTATATCTTTTCATTTCACAAATTTTAGTCTTTATAACTGCCCTTGTATAGTCAAATGGATCGACATTGTCGACCCAATTCTATGTTTTATGTGCTATCTAAAATAACTAGATAAATACTATTGACCTAGTTCATTTCCAAACTTTATTTCCATAGTAGAAGTTTAAGCATGTCAACCCTATTTTTTATTTTGTGCATATAGTGTCAATGTTATACCTAGTTTCAAAGTTGGAATTAACATCATATCTATTTGTAATTAGTTCATATTTATTTTCCTATTGCTTGCATACTTAGAATAGTACACATAGTCTAATTAAGGGATTTTCAATTAATCAGTTAGTTTCACTATTTATATTTTATGCACACATCACCAAATCACATAGCATAAAGAAGAACTTAAACATTGTCTACACTAGGCCAACCTACTTAGATTTCATGACCAAGGGGAAACCTAACTTGATGCTTTGGTCAATTATAAATCATGGTTAATGGTATATTTTGCCTAAGCACATGACACCATTATCACTACAATGTGTGAATTGAGGGGGAAGGCCCTAATACCAAGATTGTAACATTTCCACTATAGTTCTTTTCATCTCAAACTATGTAAAACCATCCTTAGATTGATATCTAGTACCTTGCTTATAACAAACTTCCAAACACATTAAAATAATCATTCTTAATAATCTAATTAACATTTTAGGTTGACTAATTAGTTATATTTACTTTTCAAGTTGATTTCTTTTTCTTTGTTCAATTATGTGTGCAAAAACTTGCATTAGCTAGCATTAGTTCAAGGTTTTGTTTTGTGTGCTTCAATTGGATGGGCTAACATTAATCTAATTGATTATTTGTTTCTTTTCAGATCTTACATTCCTAGATTAGCTACAAAAATAATCTTATTTCAATTATTAATTTTTTATCATCTTATTCTTTTTCCCTACCTACTATACTAGATCAACCCAGTTGACCTAGTGTGTTTTCAACCCCAATTAAATGTACTAGATTAACCCATTCAACCCTGTATAGTCTATAACACCTTTTACATCTTTTTTCTACCTCTATTCACTATACTATATTGACCCAGTTGACCCTGTACAATTTACAGACCTTTTTCCTATAATTAGTTGACCCATTTAAACCTGTAACATTTTCTACTTTCCCTGTTTGTCAAGCTAGTTCTGTATACTTCCAATTTTGTATTCTATTCATCCTATTTAGTTAGAATGAAATATCCTATCAAAAGATTTTTGGATTTATTAAATATATTTAGGTACTATATGGGATGTTCATTTCTTCCTCTCTTTTCATCCCAAGAGCACCATCACTCTTGGGGCACCTCCTTTCCTCCTTAATCTATGAACTACAATATGGTGCAAATAACATCTCAAGATTAAGTTGATACATTTGATCCTTTCTAAACTTACCAATAAACTTCTCAAAATCTTTAAACTAAAGTGGGATTGATTGATACAAGTTTACTTAACAATATAACTAATATTTCTTTTAGCAATCCTCTCCCTAATACCAATATTGGGAGTGCTCCTACAAACAACAACCTTCCTCCTAATACAACCTAACTATTAGCCCAATTTATTCAACAAATGAACATTGAAAAATTATAATACCAACCAAATGATGAAAATTCAACAATACTTAATCAATGTGGCTAATCAACCTCCAAATATTCATCCTCAAGATAATCCTAATTACATTCATCCACCTCTTAATGATTCCTTGTGTAATGTTATTACTCAACCCATAATGAATAACAAGATGCTTCAAACCATTTAAAATGATCCTTTAGTTCCCTTCACTATTTCCATTGATATTGGTAACATATATCCAACTATCAAATATGATGGGAATAAAGAACTTGTGTCATTTCTTAAAGCCTTTGGAAACCTTTACAAAGAGTGGATCCAAACTAATACATTCACCAATACTAAACTCAGTCAAAAATTTCTCTGGTGATCTATTATAATGGTATAATCAACTAGCCCAACATTCTATTTGGCAACTTAAATATTTGGTTAATCCTTTAGTTAAAGATTGGTTAATCCTTTAGGTAAAGAGTTTCAATAAAATGATCTTCATAAAAATTAGAAACTTTATCAATGCTAATCAATCTCTAACTTAATCAAATCATGACTTTATAAAAAAATGGAAATCTTTATCTCATAAAGCTAATCACAATATGAATAATGATAACTTATTCAAACTCTTTATCATGGCTTTAATTCCCACTCTCCAATATACCTTTGCTCACAAAACACTTAATGAATCTCTTGATCAACATAGCATGAATATTTTCTTATGAAGCAATTTAAACCTAATCCTAAACTCCTCAAAGGATCTTTCTAAACATCTAATGCTATCACTAGTAATGCTCCATAAACCAAACAAGGAGTTGTCAAGACTGATAATCCTTCACCTTCTCATACACCTCTTTCAGTTCAACAAATGAAATAATTTTTACCACCCTCAAAACCTTTCATCTATCCCAATGATCCTCCTAAGTGATATGACCCTAATCTATTTTTTTGGTTCCTTGTCGACATTAGGCATTCTCATGAATCTTGTAGAGGGATCCATAAATTTATTATTTCCTATATGCTTAGTGATTCATTCAATCATGAAGCTATGATAAAACATTGTCATCAAGAATACATTATTGCCTCCCACAAATGATAAAATTTTAAAGGCTCTACCTCTAATAACCAAAAATCTTCTTCTAATAATCAAGAAATTGTCAAGGATATTTTTGCCATCGATGCCAATTATGATAAATATTATAATAGCTCTCAGTATGTAACACTACTAAGGTCACTTATCATCATGAAATGACTCACAAAGATCTTATTACCAAGCCTAAAAATTAATCTTTAGAAGAAAAACTTCTCAAAGATACTACCACCTCTAATATTGATTCGAAAGTACCTAAGGAAAAATTTCCTCCTTCCAATCCTCCAACCAAATCTATACCTTCTAAGACTAATTTACGTTATAAAACTTATGTTGAATCTTCTAAATCTCATTGGAATATTATTGAAGAACTCAAATATATGCCTTGTAATATTCCTCTTATAGAGTTAGTTCATACTTCATCCTACTATCAAAAATTACTTATGTAAGAACTTCAAGAAATTAAAGATCCATCCTCCATTCATGAAGAACCACCTTTTATTAAATCTCAACATACTAATGTCAAAACCATTGAAACCTCATGTCCCTCTTCCAAACCTTATATTGAATTCCTTGAAGAGGACATGATTAATAATGAAATTATTTTTTGTGTTGATGATCCACCACTCTTTATCAATATGTTTTAAAAGTGGGCATGCTTTTTTTAAATTTTTAAAATGATTAAGGAGCTTGTCTAATGATGGATTTTTAAAATGTTTCAGGAGAATTATTTTGGGGAATTTTCTTAAGTCTCTCTAGCCAAAAATTTCACAATAAAAGTTCTGAAGAAATAATATTTAGATAAAAAACCTACAACAAAAGTTTTAAAGGGTTATTTTGTATGAATCGAAGGGAACCTCTAATGTTTTGAAGGACACTCTAAGAAACACTGAAGCATATATTTAAAATTTCCATAATGCACTTTCTATTTTGATGTTGATTAGATATAGCTTGGACCTGGTAGCTTAAGCTATTATTTAAGCCTTTGTCATCATTGTAAAACTAGCCCCTTGACCTAGCAATTACCAGCTCAAGTAGTGATCAATGGACTCAATATTTACTAAGTCTTAGACTTTGTATTATGTCCTAGATTGATCAATGGCTAGTGATTAATCATAAAAAGATAATCTAATGAAGTGTAGAGAAGTGAAATTGTCAAAAAGACCTTCAAGTTGACATGCAAGCGACAAGTTTCATAACCATAGAGCCTAGACAGTTAATCTATGGTGTGGTTTTAGGTCAAAATATCAACAAGCAATGTGAGGATGCCAAATGTCTCAATAAAAATAATTGATAGCTATGTAAAAAGGCACTTGATTATGCCAAGTGTCATATTATTAAGGGTTGGGTAGATATAAAGATCAATTTTTTTAGAAGATCTAATGGTTAATAGATGATTGTATAAAGGAGATCCAGTAGAGTGAGTAGACTCAGATGGAATAAAATGATTGATGTCTATCAACATAGTGGTGAGTTAAATACCAAGCAGGTTTGATAAGATCATTGGAGTAAAATTGATATAAATATATAGGAATAAGTGAGATGGGATAAAGAGCTCAATATTTAAATGTCAAGATAGAAATAAAGATCATGCATCTTTGAATATTGAATGGCATATAGAAGCTTAAATCAGGAAGCTGATATATGCATTTTAAATTTGACAAAGCTATAGTTTAGAAGCATGTAAAGATCAGATGGATAGCATGATCCTATAGTAATGTGACCAAATAGACACATTTTAAAGCTGGGCCATTTAAATAGAGACCATTAGATTATGGTGTAAAGCACAACATCAATGACCGAAATTTAAAGTTATATCTAGATAAATGGTTAGTTGCAAGAATATGTAAAAATTAGCATGTAATCTCTATATCTCAACATAGTCAATGATATTGATTGATCTAACTAATAAAATCTACATTAATGAGCATGTGCATCAAAACTTGAGTCTAACAAATGCTATAGATATTAATAAGACTTGAAATTATGGTAGTGATGTGTGGAATTAAGATGTGAGAACTATTAGTTCAAGTTATAATGAACTAGAGTCCAGAATTTATATGATGTGTTAATAGTCTAAGTGTGAACACAAAGAAGAAATAGAATCCCATATAAATTTTTTTATATATGATATCTTGGACAAAATAAAAGAGATGAAGTAGCAATTAGAACTATCATAATTGAATAATATTTAAACACAGGTAGGTGTGTAGAAAACATGAGCTATTTTTGATGAGCTATGTCAAAAAGGAAAATATATAAACATAGTCAAGCAAGGAGATGAGGTGTGTCAAATAAATACATATCCAAACACATGACTAAAGGAATAGAGAGGAGCAGAGATGAATAAAGGCACAAAGAAAATGTGTAGAGTATGATCAGTTGCAGATTAAACCTGTAACAAAGATTAAAAATTTGGATTCATGTATGAATATTATTTTTAAATTAGGGTTGTAGCTCCATATTGAAATATGATAGGTTAGTGTTATTAAAAAGAATTTATTTGGTGCTCAGATTAGGGAGTGGGTGCTTACTTTAAGTTGAAGCTCTTAAATTAGGGGATTAGTGTCCTTTAATGTGTAACCAATGAGGTTTTTTAATGAGAATTTAAATTATGAGGTTTGATTAGAATAGTAGATTATATAATTTATTCTCACCATGGTTTTTACCTTTGGGTTTTCCACGTATAAATATTGTGTCATGTGTTTTTTTATATGTGTGATTTCTACATAGTTGATGTGATTTTCATATATATTTTACTTTACATTAGAATTATTGAAAGAACTAGATTTAATTTATAGATTGATTCACTCCACCTTAGTATCTAGTTATGTTCCAACAATAGATCTAGAAGAAAGGAAAATAATATAGAAAAACATCCATCAATCTCTTGGCAAGCTCATAAGGGCCATTTTTAGGTGAATGGTATGGTCTGTATAAGCTGAGTCAGATCCCAAGATATTGGTCAGAGGTAGATTCCCTAGTGGGCTTCTAATTAGTGGAATTAGTTTGTAAATTAAATCTCTAGGCTTTATAAACAATCATTAAGATCCTCAAGTGGTATTAAACCCTCTACAAACCCCACATGCTTGGTTATAGGTAGTTTTGAGAGAGGTTCAAGCTCATTGTAATAATCTGAGCATGGGGGAAGATATACAAGGATCTAATGAGTATCCTAATCTTATCTAAGCATGCTATCATGACACCTATAAGGCTAGATCAACATTAAATCTCCCATTGTTGGTGAGTTATAGGATTTTATATTAGAATCTCTATGTTTCAAGAAGACACAAAATAATCTTGCTCTCATGGTAACCAATATCAAGGTTCCAAGTCTATGGATGGTGCCTTATTTAGGTTTTAGGGGTGATTCAGGAACATGGAGGAGTTCATCTTTCAAAGGGGATAAACTTTCACATGGCACTCAAGACCAAACCTACAAATCAACTCCAAATGAGTTCATGTGCTATTTATCATAGTTTAAGGTTTTTAAGGATTCTTAGGTTTCATTTTCTCCATTGAGATGATTTATTCAACCAATCAAATGTAGTACCTTGTTGAATATCTAGATGGAGAATAATTAGGTCTCAATGGGTAGAATCAAGTAGAGAGAAGTAGTTCATATGAGGTACCCCCAAAAAATCTAATTCATAATGACTAAATCAATTCATTTTCACCTTATAGTGAGCCTTTTATAAAAATTGCAAAACATAAATACACCTATAGATCTATTCATGATGATTTTAGAGTAGGTTGCCTAAGAATTCAAGGATTATGGGTGAGATATATGGCTTCTAATGCACTAGTTTGGCTTGGTTAACACCTGAATCATCTTCAAAACTCTAAAAGGCTCATCACTAGTTCACATGCTTGTCCTTTCATTTGTATAGATGTAGGTAAACTTGTAGTTTTGTATGGTTTTTAGGGTATAAATAGGGTTTTGATAAATTAGGAAACTCAATACCATTATAAAATCATGTGAGATCATGTATGGAGGCTGATTAGATGATCAAGAGTCATCTCTAAGTATTGAGGGGTAGGAAATTGACATTTTGGCCAAATAGACCTCCTCGAGCTCTCCCATCACAAACCTACCACCTGATAGGTAGATTAAGAAGCTCAAAAATTTTAAAAACAATATACATGGGTCCTAGTGCTCTTATGAAAATTTTAAAACCCCTATGTAATTATCATCCATGATAGAGAGATTTAGAATTAGGTGGATAACTTTATGAATGATCCTTAAGACTATAGTTATACCCAAATTGCCTAGAAAATCTTGAGACGTACTAACTTTTCTCATATCTCATCAAATAGGGTGCATTTGGGAAAGAGATATTATGGAAATATTAGGGGGTATATACACTCAATATTCATGGAATTAAGTCTCTAATCTAGGGACTATGATTTATGAACCATCATTAAGATGGTAGGCTACTCCAAACCCTCCAAAACCCTCATAGAGAACTCGATGAATAAGAAAATACTCTCAATGAATCTAGTGTCCCTAAAATACCTTGATAACATCAATAAAACACCTATATTTCCATTTTCCCCTTGTGAATCAATAATAATGGCATGTGTGGGAAACAATATGAAGGGAAAAGGCTTGAAATGTTTGATTTTGAGACTATTTTCCTGATTCCTAAGAATGTTTGAGCTCCCGAGTGGGTTGGAAGACCTCTTGGACCTATGAAAATATGGAATGGTCTCCAAGAAATTATTATTGAATCCCTACAATGACACAATCAATCCTAATGATCAAACTTGAATTCAAGTGGAGAGTAACCTTCATTTGTATTGAGAAGAGAGTTTTTTATGTCTACTCACATGGTAAAAGGCTCTTTAGAGTAGAAGAATAACTATATCAACCTATCCAAGTAACTATCTATCTTATAATGTACTTGAAAATGTCTAAATCTCAGGTCTCTTTCTCACTAAGGTGACAAATGCATTATATAGGTTATAAATGGCATGAAGGATGGCAACTAGGTGAGTAATGGCCATGTTCAAAGGACCAAAAATGTAACTGCCTTCCAAAAATATGTTCATGATTTGTTACTACATATAAAGGAGTAGTGAACCAATTTTAATGTGTATTATGCCTTCATGAAGTCAACTATGAATATAAATAGATCATCCACAATACTTCTATGCCCAAAATGCTCATTAAAGACCCCAAATCATGCTAAGATAATACATGGGATAAGGAGTGTGGGATATTATCTACCCCTCATTCATGTTTGTAGTTATTTATATATAACTTATGGCCATTATGGCCTATTCACTCCATCTCTATGCCATATTATCTCTCATTTTCTTTAAATTGTGCTTGGAAAGACATTGTACACATCCCTCTACTGGGTATGACAAAACTCTACCCATTTATATCTTGAAACCTTTGAGATAATACAAGGATTGATTAATTATTATCCATACTAGTTTATAGTGTGTTTAATACTTTCTTGATTTGCATTAGTAGTTGAAATTTTTATCCCTTTACAGGTCCTTATCTGTCACCTAGATGTTAGTGGATTGGTCTTATGCAGGTCACATGGTGTGTGAAGGTCCTCATGTTTATGATTATAGTGGAAACTAATTAGTAATACCTTATATTATATCTTTCATTCATCACCCTAAGGTTATAGGTATTTGGCATGGCTTCCATGTATAATAATGATGTGTAAGAGTCCTTTTAGAGAGACTGTGTTAGTGATTAGCCCTGGTTTTATCCATAAGTGATGTTAAAAGATCAAGTATATGAGACCTAATACATTGTTACATCACCATTTTTAGTTTAGAGTCTATTTTTAAGTCTTTTTATATCCTTTTTCCTTGGAAACACATGTAGACTTAGTGATTTGAGCATAGATGATGCATCAGGGGAACTATCTCCAAATTTAGAGACTTAGCTCATTTATTAGGATACCCATACCTAGAGGTGATTCAATTGTATTAGATGGATGAGTTAAGTTAAACCCCTACCTCAAGGGTGAAATCTAGTCTAATAATAGGAACCAGCACCATGGGGGAAAATTATTTACCCACCTCTCTAGTTCCCAATTCAAATTAGTGCATCATTGGCACCAAAAATAATAACACCTCCTCTTATGACTCTTTCACCTTTTATATCCAAAGACCAAGGTCCAAATTAAGAAATAAAGGAGCTTATTGTTCTCTATTTGGTAAAGAAAATGCAAAATATAAAGGATGAGAGACAAAATTTGATCATCATAGAGTTACCTATAGTATCTACATAGTTTAACAAGAAAAGTGGAACCATCCAAAGAGTAAAGAAGGGGAAGGATTTGAATTTTAACACTAAGGAGGAAATGGAATTTGAACAGAAGGAGATTCTATTTTCCCTATAAAATAAGCCCATGATAGATCCTAATGTTCCCATTGAGTATAATGAAAATTTATTTACTTTTTTTGTTACTTATAATGAGGTTATGAAGTAAATGTATCAAAGCAAAGAGGAAGAATATAAAAGACTCCATCTTGAGAAATAATTTATGATGTGCAAAGTAAGGCTACTAAGCTTTAAAATATTTTGAATAACATCTAGGTTTCCATAAATGTAAACCAATGTAATAGGTCAAATGTAACCAAGTTTTGGCATCAAATGAGATAATTAGAGAAGAGGTTAAATTTATTGGTTCAATGTTCAAGAACTAGTGCATTCAACCAATTAAACTTGATGACCACTATAGATGTATCTTGGTGCCTTAACTATGTAATTTTAAGAAGGGATGTTTCCCTTAACTAGCATAATTATATGAATACTTTACTAAGACTTTTTTTTGGTCATGAAAATGAGGACATATATATTTTGAGGGACATGAGAGTCATGAATGTGATCTCTCCTACATATGAGCTAGTCAACATGTGAAATTTTTAGAACCTTATCCTAACAGTTACAAACAAATTAAAACAAGAAGTTGAAGGTATAATATATATATATAACCAATGATGAAGTTTTACAATTATTTAATTTTTCCAAAGATAGGATGGTAAGAGATGAAGTTATCAAAGTAAAATTTAAGAGCTCAGAAGCTGAACAAGTTAGGTTGATGGCTAAATGCATCAAACTCTTCAAACCTTAACTACTCAATTTTGAAAATAAATAAAGAGTATATTTCATCACAAGAATAATTTGAAGAACTCAAGGTTAAATATGTAACTTATGGATTAAGAGCTACTAATAAACCAACTATCAATTTTGCCATGACAACATAGGGTGCCCAATTTTCAAGATTTATGATCTTGTACACTCTGACAAGCCCATTTTTGATCCCCTAAGGGACCCCAGTGGTCACTTTAGTTATAATAATAGTTATTGCATATACTTATTCATATAGTAGTGCCACATTAGTACCCACCTAAATATAACTATGTAATTGCATGATTTTTTATTTAGTGGGAACTTTAGTTCCATACATGTGTCACATACATATCTTGTAGTTTTAGTTGTAAAGAGTCTGTTTTTAATTTTATCATTTTACATGCATGATTTTGGACACATTCTATTTTTAGTCTTGTAAATTTAGATGGTGATTGGGAGATGAGGCCTTCCCCATCCCAATATTATTTATACATGTAACTTCGTAGCCCCAAAGGGAGCAGTATTTTGGTTATTAATATTAATAGGAAATTATGAGAAAGTTTGCTTGGCTTAGTCTTTATGTGAAAATATTAATTATTCTCCAATTTTTGGACCATGTGGGATGTGTTATCATTTGAGTATCTTAGTTATTTAAGTATGAATGAGTTATATTTCTAATAGAATTATTAATTTTAATCTATAATTGATTTGGATGCCTTTTTCATTCTAATTATAATCCCTTGTAGATGTGTAATTGTAATCTAATGAATGTGGCAAAATTTAATTTTACATGTTCAAGTTTACTATGTTTTGGTTCCCTTTAACTCCCTAATGTGTTTTATTGTTTGTGTTCTACAGTAAATTAAAACAAATATTGGTCTTCTAATTTATTTTTTTGCCTTAGTTCAAGTGATAGTATTGAAAGGTTTTCATTTTATGTGGTCCACAAGCCTTTTTTATACCCTTCCTTTCCCTCTTTTTGAGTTTATTTTGGAAATATTGACCACCTTAGTTAAAACCATCATCTTTCCACCCATCTCAAATAGATTTAGGTTCATCCATAGATGACCCATCCATGGTTAACAACCTTCTTTGCTCATCATTATTCTAGCAACACATTTTTATAAAATTGAATACCTTAAAATTCATCCCTTAGAGTTAAATAATTTCACTAATCCTATAAAATTATAGGCTACATCGTAAAGGTATTTGTGGTGTACATCAAATCCATATCAACATGTATTAAATCTATTACTAGAAGGAGGGCCTAAAACTCTACATCTATTCTATTTTAAGAAAATCACTTGAAATACACTAGAAGTGTATACAAGGGAAAGCAAAGTTGATCTGCAAATCAATACTATCTTGGAGAATATAAATCACACATACCCTTCCACTTGTTAGTACAACTAGACAATTAGGGTCATGATGAATATGGATCCACTAGACCTAACCAAACAGTCCCTTACCACACTAATATCACTCGAGAGGGTTCAAAATCCTCTAGTCAAATAAAACCATGAAATATCCCTAGATAGGTCCTATGTTTTCTATATTCAAAAATTAAATACAGAGTAAAGGAAAATATAGCCTAGTGCTTACCAAATCTTTTGGTACAAAATAGGGGTGACAAAAATAAAAGTGAACATGCATAAAATAATTCTAATTAAGCTAGTATAGATATAACCCTAATGCATGGAGAGATAAATACATTCAAAATACATTACTTATGATAATTTTATATACTAAAATACTAGAGTAAGGGTTATAAATACTTACCTTGAAGATGATCCCATAGAGAATCAATCTCTCCCTTGGCCAAAGGTGCTTCACAAGAGGTTGTTATGGTTTGTAAGGATCAGAGGCCAAAACATCCAAGAATTTTCCACAAGACAAGATTCTTCTTCAAGTGTAAACCCCAAGCAATGACTCCTTAATTATAAAGGTGGAAGATAATATTGTAAAGAAGAAAAAAGCAATGATTAATTATATCTCCCTCTAATAAATGGAGAAAATGATATGTATATATAGTTGGATATAACCATAAACCCTTCTAAAAGTTTAGATGATAGAGTCATCCCAATTGACCCTATATAATTAATTAATAAAATAAATTTAGGTTTCAGTCTAGGTAGTTAACCCTGACCTATATCTATACTATGGTAACATATTTTAAGTATATGATCAACCTAGGCCAATATTGTTCAATAAATTTCAAAAAGAGTTTTTGGCTTAGATATGGGTGTTTAAGGTGGTGAATCATTTAGAGGAGTGCATAAGGTGGGTGTAAAATATTAGGTAAGTGTTTATGAGAGGGTTATGTTAATTTTAAGTGGTTTTTAGGGTACAAAAATCTTACAAAGAACCAATGGTTTGCCCACCCCTTTCTCATTTCACCCTTTAAGTCATGCACTCAGAGAGATTGAGTCTTGATGGGTTATTGCAAGAGAGAAAGAATCAACAATTGATAAATTTTTAAAATATTATGTGTATACATATTACCCACTCAAATCTCATCACATGTCACTTAGGTATAATAGGGGATGGTATTTATAGAAAATAACATAACAACACACAATGCTAAAGTTAAATAAATTATAGTATTTAAAGCATAAAATAACTAAAAGTAAATAATTAAAATGAAGTAACTAAAAATTAAAGTAATTTATGTGTACCTTGAATTACATTTATCATTGTATGGTTTTCTATTATGTTTTTAGTTTTTATTTTGGAGGGCACAAATACTGCTTTGGACAAACTGAGAGATACAAAACTAAAGAGAAAAAATAAACAAACATGGGAAAGCCAAGATAACTAAACTATGTAGGCATACTATAATTAGAATTTTGGTAAGATAGGGTGATAAATTCTAAGTTAGGACCAAATGATGAAGTTAAAAATTTATATTAAACTAAGTAACTAAAAATATAAGGCTAGTGAATGACCAAACAACTCAAACAAGTATACCTTAAGTAAGAAAGGTAAATAAAATACGTCAATTTAAGGATACAAGTGAAAATGGTTATCAAACATAAATTTGAAAGTAGTAATAATCCTTAAATAAATATGGGAAAAAAATGGTAAAATAACATTGATGACTCAGCAACAATAATCATTACTCAACCATTAATGGAAAAAATACATCAAAGTGAAAACAACATTGGTGAGTGAGAAGTAGCAATCCAACCTCACTCAATAATGTAAAACATACATAAAAGTATAAATAAACATAGTTATCAAAATAAAAAGGACTAATGAAAAAAATATTAAACCAAGGAAATTCTATAAATGTAAAGCAATGGTGTAAATAAAATAATCCATAGTCAATCAAGCATATTTTTTTTGTTCTAAAGATAGATAAAACCAAAATAAAGTAATGCTAACATGTTTTATGATATGAAGAAGAGGGAATATATAAGTGGGGAATTTTATTGATAATTTTTAGTGAACTCAGCTTGGCCATTACATTGTGGATGGTAAGGCATGGAAAATTTATGGGATATTTTCAATTTAGCACATAACTACTTCATGCCCTTATTTTTGAAATTGTTGCCTTTTATCAAAAATGATAGCATGGGTAAATCCAAAGTTATAAAAAATTTGTTTAAGGATAAATTTATAAATATTGATTCCTATGACATTGATAAGAGTTATTTCTTCTACCCATTTGGTAAAATATTTAGTAGTAGTAACATGACTAAATCAGAGATATGTGTGTGCAAATTTTTGATTTATAAATGAGGTCATCCATATAAGTTTCCAAAATTATGTATAAGTTCATGAAAAATGTGAGTTATGGAACATTGATAGGTAGTTCTAGAATTTTTTAGGCCTAAAGACATTTTAACATAGCAATAGGTACCACATTCCATAGTGAATGTTGTTTTGTGTTGGTCTTTGGAGGATATATGGATTTGATTTTAACCTAAAAAATCATCCATGAATAATAACATTTCATGTCCAATAGTGGAATCTATGATGGAATCTATTGAAGGTAATAGAGATTTGTCTTTGGGATAGGCAAGGTTAAGATTAAAATTTTTGATGCATATGTGAATAACCATGGTGAAATTTTTGAAAATGGGAACAATGTTTGACACCCATTCAAAATAGTCAACATGTTTAATAAAATTTGGATCTAATAGTTTGATAATTTATTTATGGCATTGGATGGAAACTTTGGGTACAAATTTCCATTATTTTTGGTAGATGGGTTTGGCATCTAGGTATGTAATTATGTTTTGCACAATAGTACTAGGGTTAACACATATCATGTCATCATATGACCAAGAAAAAGTCTCATTATATTTATCAAATAATAATCTAAAGTTGTCACGATCAGTCGTGGATAAGTTCTCTAGGGACTGTTATGGGTCAAAGATATGAGGGTGTGTTATATTCTCTTCAATGAGAATAACCTTTATATATTAAAAATGATATGGATCATTGGGAAGAGAATAAATGTGATTTGTTTTGGGAATTATTCTAGAAACAAAGTTATTTAAATAAGGAGCCTTTGGTCTGAAATTCCTAATTTTGTGATGTTTCCATGGAAGTTGAGGTTCTTTAGCATAAAGTAACTCAAATATGGATTCATTTATAAGGAGCATGGGTAAAGGTCTATAATATTCCATGTTTACTTAAATATAAATAATTTTATTACCATGGTGATCATATTTATAATGTATTTGATATATATTTGTTTCCTTGGCATCAAGGGTAATCTTAGTTAAAGGTAGAACTGTTGAGGAAGGTTGATTGGATTTAATTGGATTGATAATAGGTGTATCTTAAAAATCATTGGCAAGGAGGGGATATGTTAGAGTGACTGTTGATATAGAATGTATATAAGGTTTTATAAGTTTATAATTTATGAGAGGTGATATTTTTTCAACAACCCAAGAGGTATCAAGAAGTAGAGAATTAATTGGAGGTACATGACCTTCAGGTTCTAACTCACTATACATGCAAATGTCATGAATATCATAGTTAAAATCATGTATTTTAGATAAGGTTTATTGAAAGTGTTGAACATCCAAGTCTCATGAATGATATTGGACATGATGTAGTTATCATCATAATTGTGAGAGATAGTACATCCGTGTGTCTCTACAAGAGCATCATAAGGAGATACACCTAGATCACTAAATCTATGAGGTGACATGGTTAAAGGGTGTTGGAATAAATTGGCAACTCCATATTCATTACAAGTGAAATAATATTATGTGTAATATATTTCATGTGAATTACATGGAGGAGGGAGGTTAGTGATCTCATCAATGAGAGGGATGGTATGATCACAAGGTAACAAAGAAGGAGGGAGCCATTATAAATGTAAGGGCGTATCTTAGTATTATTTTAAGTGTTTTAAAAGTTGTTTGGCTCATCATCATCATAATTGGAAAGAGTGATATGTAAATATGGATTAATATTGATGAATTTAGGTAAAGGTGTACTATTAATTCATGGAATATCTAGAATCTAATATAAGATTTGGGTTAGGAAGCTGAATACTCCATGGATGAGGATCAACCTCATGTTTATAACATTTGCCATTTTGAATAAAATTAATGCATTGGCTACCAAAATAGGTAATATCCCTCATGTGATGTGTCCATGGGTGACCTAATAGTATATTATAGGATAATGGTAAGTTGAGAACCATGATCCTAGTATATAGAGTTTTGGGTCCAATAGTAAGAGGGAGCCAAATATAACCTAGTGGGTTTTTAATGGTCTTTTCAAATTCATGACATTTTAGATGATTTTAATTGATATTATCTTTGTTATACCAAAGTTGTTGAATTATCCAAAGATATGCCACATTAATCCCTAACCCTTCATCTTTTAAGACTTTTTGAATAATGGTGGTACTAATGGATATTTTAATGAAGAGAGGTGGGTCATTAGCTCAAGAGATTATTTAATCATTGATCATGTATTCTTCAAGGAAATCTATGGAAGTTTAGAAGGACAAATAATTTCAATAGAATGAAATTTTATCGGTGAAGTCTCATGAAAAGGTTTTTTCACTTCTAGGGAAGTTGGTTATGCAATTTCTTATAGTTGTTGCATTAGGAATTTATGATGATATGGACAAGTGAGAAATGAGTCCATGAGATTTATTTTAAAGGCATAGATTTAAGTTACAATAATAAATTCCAATGAGATTTTGAAGATGAAGAACCACCATGAGACTTGAAAGGTAAAATATTTTTGGTAGGAAGAGAGAGAGTTTGAGGTTTTGAATTTGGAAGTGTTTCCTCATTCATGTCAGAAGGTATATTAGTGGTAGTGGTATCTTTGATACTTTGATCTTAGAGTGATGGTTTATTTGGATTAATGATGGAATATTTTTGGGTGGGTTTACATTGATAATTGAATTTATCCACATTCACATATTAAGAATTGGTATAGTATTGATCATAGTCAATGTCAATTGCACAAATATCCTTGTTTTAATGTTGGGGTTGGAGGTATAATTTTTTTTTGGGCTGTTAGAGTAATAAGGATTAAAAGATTTTTTTTTTAAGAAGCATTAACATAATCATGATGATGTATTTTTATCATGTCATCATGATTTAATTTATCTCTTAGCATTAAAAAAATTGATTTTTTTAAAAGCCCATGACATGTTTCATAGACATGACCTATAACAACATGAAACCAACAAAATTTATTTGGTTCATACCATATATGTGGGTTATTAGCATACGTGAATGGTTTAGAAGGCACTAAAAGTTATTTTATTTGTTGAATAGTTATCAATGTATGAAAAGCTTGGGGATTATCCATTTTGGCTACTCCTAGTTTTGATGGAGGAGGATTTAGAATGATTAAATTAGTGGAATGTTTCAAATATCCCTCGATGTTTTTAGTGTTGGGTTTGAACTATTTCATTATAAATTATTGTCACTTATCTTGATTGATATCATCATTTAGAGTTTGGGGAGAAAATTTTCAAGCTTTTTATTAGAGGGAAGATGTTAAAGTAGTTATGAAGATTTTGAACAAGTTATCATCATTCATGTTGTGATCAAATCTATGATCCAAAGATTTCCAACATTTGATAAAATCATAAGCTGATTTGGAAGAGGATTGTTTAGCATTAATGAAATGACTAAAATAAGTTTTGGGAAGATCATTATGTTCGAATTCATTAACTAAAGGATTGACTAAATCCTCAAGTTCTCATATATAATGTTGAGGAAGTTGGTTATAACATTATAATATGTCAATTGTGCAAGATTTAACTAAACTTTTGGTAGTGGTGAAGGTATTAGTTTAAATCCACTCTTTATAAATATTATCAAAAAATTTGAGAAAAGATGTATGGTCTTTAGTCCTATCATATTTAATAGTTAGAGATATATTACAAGTATCAATAGATAAAATGAATGGGGATAAATGTTCATTTTGAATGTGTTGAAGCATCTTGTTGTGAATAATAGGTTTGGGAATAATATTTCTCATGACATATTTAAGAGGTGGAGGGATGAAATTTTGGTTATTTTGGGGAAGAAGAATAAGAGGCTGATTAGCCATGTTTATCAAATGATTTTTAGTTTCATCATTTGAGAGGTCTATATGGTTGCATGATGTTCATTTTTTTCACTATTTGTGCAAGAATTTGAGTGGTATCAATTGGTGTATTGGTGTTGGGATGAGGATTATTAGGATTGGTAAGAGGAATATTCCATAAATTAATATTAAGGGAAAGGTTTTTAGGTGGGAGATTACTAAGAGGTAGGTTGTTGGTGTTGAGAAGGTTTCTTATGGGTTGTTTGTTAGGCTTGTGTCAATTGCCACCATGGTGTAATAAGGTTCCTTAAAGAGAGAATTATCTTGAGAAGTATAGAATGGATTTGATCCATGAATATCATCACTTGGAGCAGTTTGGACCATATTATAGCCCAAAAATTAGGGATGATAAAAAGTGATCCAAGAGTGAATATCATCTTAGGTAGTAGTGGTAGGGAGGAAATAACATCCCATATAACATCTAAATAGATTTGGGTTATCCAAAAATATTATAATAATGGATTTAATGATTCTTGAATGTATAATATGAGATTAGAAATTAAGGAGGAAAAATAAGGACAAAGTTGACCAAATATATAATAGTATCACCCAAGAGGTACATAGTTAACTAGGTTGACATAATCTATAGGAAAGACCAATATAACAGGATGAAAAAGTCATAATCAAACTACTTGACTGGGTTATACAGATGGTAAAACTAAGGCAATCAAAAAAACACATTATGATAGGTTGATATTATAATGAATAAAAATGAGAAAAGCAACCTATAAGAGATTGAGTTAATAGGGTCGACTATGTTATGAAGACACAAGCAAATTTAATTGAACATACAAGTAATTAGATCAATATGTTTGATCTAATTAAAAAATATAGAAAAAACCTTGTACCAACACTAGCTTGTATAAGGGTTGCAATAAAAAATGAAATTTAAAAATTAAAAGTAGTAAAATTAGAATGTAAATGCTAATGTAAGTGGTCATTCCTAAATGTTTTTAAGTTATTGTAAATTTTGATACTAATGTGATAGGGATTTGGTTATAAGAAGGAACTAGAAAAGTAATTTATGGATAGTTTTAATTAGTTTAGGCTAAAAAGGATATATATTGGTGATGGCACTAGCTTAGTATTCTATCTTACCCTCTCACTTCATAATCCCACAACAATAAGGGTGTTGAGTGATTTTCCAATATCTACCATCAACCACATGTTTATGCTTGGCCAAAAACACAAGTCAAATTCCCTCTTGGTTATGAAATCCAAGTGGATAAACCTTGGGAAGAAATTGTTTAATGATTTTTAGTGTTAGGAGATTTAGAAGTGTGTGCAAAAGAGAAAAATAATGTGACTAAATCAGTAAATTAAAAACATGCTATTTATTCTACATTTGTTACTCTAAGAAAGTAAGAAATATAAATAAAAAGTGTATAAATCAATAGTAAGATAGGTTAATTCATTTATTTATGAAGAGTATAGAGTCAATTCAAGTGACACTATATGTAAACATTATATAATAGAATCGACAAGGTTTATACTATCTACATAATCAAGATCCACAAGAACATAGTTAAACATGTCGATTGAATTTTATAGATAGAAATTAAGGTACAAAACTATTTTAATGTAGTCTAACAAGTCCATTGTAGGGTTACAATTTTATAGACTATAATCTATGAAAAATAAGTCTTTAAATGAAAAATATAAATGATAGAGAAGGTAAGATTGAACCTTGATAATTTTTGAATATGTTTAATTTTCTAATTTTATGTTGTGTTACTTAAATGCTGATTTTTATATTCTTCTAAAAAAATTATTTGGGTCAATGAATTATTCAAAACCCATATGTTAAAAATAAGTTGTGAATATATTTAACTAGGTTAAATAAGTCTACAAACTTGTGGTTTAAAAATAAAACTATGTTGAGTTAATCACTCTAGTTACCTATTATTGGAGAAGACCTACGTAGAAAAAATAAATTCAATTTGGAGTGACTATGTGTTAAACCTATACAAAAAATGTTAGACTATATTTATAGGCTTGATATAGTACTATAAAAATAAAAATATATAAGATTATAATAAATGAATGTGTGAAATAAAAACTAAAAGGGTTAAATTCACATCAAGTTCACTAGAATGTATATCATAAAAAGTGAAGTTGATCTACAAATCAATCCTAGCTGAGAGAAGATAAATCACACTTACCATTTTTCTTGCTGGTATATTTAGAAAATTAGAGTCATGACCAAGATGGATCCACTAGACCTAAATAAAGGGTCCTTTACCATAATAATATCACTAGAGAGGGTTCCAAAGCCTCTAGTCAAGCAACACCATGAAATAACCATAGCTAGGTCCTATGTTTTCTATATTCACAAAGTAAATATAAATTGAATAAAAATATAATGTAATGCTCACTAAATCTTGTTGCACAAAATGGGGGTGATAAACATAAAATTAAACATACATAAAATAATTATAATTAATTTAGTGCATATATAACCGTAATGCATAAGAGAGAAATTCATTCAAAATCCATTACTTATACTACTTATATCTACTAAAATAGATGAATAATGGTTAGAGATCCTTGCCTTAAAGATGAACCTATTGAGACTTAATTGTCCCTTAGTCAAAGATGATTCTTAGGAGGTTGTTGTGGTTTGTAAACATCACTAAGATAGGCCAAAACATCCAAGACTTTTATAAAATATAAGATTCTTCTCTATGTGTAAACCCTAAGTAATGAATCCTCAAGTATAATGGTGGAAGATTAGATTTTAAAGAAGTATAAATTAATGATTATCTTTATCTCCCTCTAATAAATGGAAAAAAATATGTGTATATATAGTTGGATCTAACCCTAAACCCTTTTGAAATTTTAGCTAGCAGAGTTGACCTAATCAACCCTATATCATTAATCAATAAAAATAAGTAGGTCCCAATTTGGGTTGACCAAAGCTAACCTATACCCATAATGTGATAATATATTTTAAGTATAGGGTTGGCCTAGGCTGACATTGTTCAGTAAATGTCAAAAAGTATTTTTGGCTTAAATAGGGGTTGTTTAAGGTGGTGAGTTGTAAGGAGGTGTCAAAGCTTATGAAAGTGTCTAGGAGAGTTTTATGTTGATTTGAAGTGGTGTTATTGAGTATAATAATCTTTTAAAGAACTAATGGTCTACCCAACCCTTCCCAATTACACTCCTTAAGGTGTGTACTCAAAGAGATTGAGTCTTGATGGGTTATTGAAAGATAAAAAACATCAATAATTGATAAACTTTGAAAATATCATGTGTATACAAAAATTACCTAAAAAATTAACCAGGGCTACCTCAAACAAGAACTTTTTACTCCAACCTTTAGATATCTATATAAAAGTTATGTATGATAAGGGAGTTATGAGAGATCCCCAAGCCCAATCATTCTCTATAGGTAGATAGCCTCATTTTTTATTACTCCTGATGGTGTAAAATTGAGTTCCCCGTAAGGATATAACTTGGCTAAGTAATTTTTATATCAATTTTTTTTGAGTTTTCCATGATTTAATTAAAAACCCTAATACATATCTACCTTCCTTTTCTCCCTTAGGAAGGAGGACTACATAAGAACATATCAAGGCCTTCAAAACTACTTTAGGAATTTTAAATCTAATCCATGAATATATGACTTACATACTATTTCCATTCAAAATCCAAGATGTATCCAATGACTAGTTTTTTAATATCCTAGAGGGTTCCCTTACATCTTGAACCCATTGCCAAGACACATTTTTGGCATAGTTTGGTTAGGTCACCAGTGCATGTGTTGTTTATTAACATTTCACTAGTATGAAGTGATAACCTAATTAACCAATATATAAATTTAATTATATATTTAAAAAGATGTATATAAGGCTTTAAAACACTTAAAAAATTGAAGATTCATTATCTCTTGAAAGTTACAAGAATGACCTAGACCCCATGACTATGGTTTTCCTCTGTAGAGTAGCTAATGTTGGTATACTTCCCTTGGCTTATGTTGAAGAAATCAACATAGATAAGAAATTGAATCCTTATTTTTAGTCCTTGTCTCCACTTAACTTCAATTTTTTTTCTCATCTTTTAGTCTAATTCTAAATGTAAACTACAATATTATATCCCAAATCCATAACCAAATGTATATTATCTACCTTTAACCTAGGTTCCACCCAATCAATGCCTAGTTTTCCTAAATAATTCTGACCCTAACTAAAAAAAACTATATTAGTCATTAATGCTAGTTAATACTTCTACAACATAGGGTAATAATTATGATTATAAAAAAATAGAGTTACAATCAATTTAGAGGATGGTGTAGAAATTGAGTAATGAGTTTCTAAACATGTAGAAATGCATGGGTAACACTAGAGGATAGAACACTAATTAGAGATTTGTATTCCAAAGGTACAATAAACATTTAGATAAGTCTATAAATAATCAATAACAATAGGTTCCATCTAACAAAGGACTAGATATGAACATCATGGAAGTAGCCCTTCCTAAAAAGTGTCATTTGCATAACACTATGTAACATGGTGAGTTAAATTGCATCAGGTTTTGTAAAACCTTTAGAATATTTTATATGGAGATGGATAGGAAAAAGGGTTCCAAAAATAAGGTAGAATCATCTCCCTTTACTAATTTATGGCATCCAAGCATAACCAATGTCTTTTAGAATTAATATTTTCCATTTCAAGAGAAAGATGATAATGAACCAAAATATAACACTGACAACATCCATGCTTTCCTACAATATCATCAAGTAAGGAACAATTACAATTTAAGGAGTAAGTATCCTATCAGTACTTAGATGCTTCCAACTAATAACACTACCGCTCTTCTAGATCCAAATGATAACAATGATCCATCACCTCTCAATAGAGATGAGTAGTTGTAGACTACAAAACTATCTAATAGAGAAGGGATAAAATCATTAAGGATATCAATAAAATTGAGGCTAACATCAGCCTACATGAATTGGCCTAGATTATTAAGCAAAGAGAGATGCCAATTAAATATCCAACTAGAACGACATATGACAAGTCCAAGGTTGACCAAAATAATATCATGGTATATGAAGATTAAACTAAATTAACACCATTCTTGATAACTATTAGAATGTTTTGAAATAATATACAAAACTATTTGGTTGACTCAAGAGCCTCAACCAATGTGATGTGGAAAATTATCTACCACAAGTTCGGTCTAACTCTTGGCAAGTCAAAGAGAGTCATCCTTAAATTATATAAATATTCCATCCTATGTGCCATTAAATTAACAAATGTGTGCATCTAGCTAGCATCTGAACCACATGTGAAACAAACCATCAAAATATTAGTCATTAACATTACACAGGCTTATGGTCTCTTGTTGAGTTATGATTGGTACAAAATGTTAAATTATATCAATGAAATTAGTTCCTTACCCTTATATCTGAAATAATGTGTACAACTTCAAATTATTTGAGGATGGTCAATAGATCATATAGTTCATGAATAATTTTGGGTCCCTTGAAGCCAAGATAATAAATGAAGAATTTATTAGGCTAAATAAAATTAAAGACTTGGGAAAAAATGGTATTTTTAAACTAAATGAGAATCACATAATTATGGGCATTGTCTCCTTATAAAAATATTTTGATGTATATCCACAAGCCCAAAAGTAAAAATATCTCAAAGTAATAGAGTTAGATTTCATTAAAAATAATCTAGAAACTGACCAATACCCTAGTTTGTGAATGTGGGTTTGAGTTTCATAGAAATGGAAAGAAAAGGTTGAATATATTTATTTTAGAGTAAAATCATGTCATCACATGGACATATGATGAACTAAAAGTATTTGAATCTAGAGTGGTCACTCATATCATTCCCCCAAAGCCAAAACACAAGCCTTTTAGGCAAATGCAGAGGCCAGTGAATCCAATCCTAGAACCTATCATACAAAATGAATTATAAAATATATTGGATGCTAAAACTATTATCCCAATTAGATATTTGACCTAGGTATCTAGTCTTTTATAACAATAAAAAAGAATAATGGATAAATCAGACTCTGTGTTAATTTTAGAAACCTAAGCAAAGTGCTAAAAAGGGATAATTACCCTCTACCATTTATATGAGTTGATTAAAATCATAAGTGTATATATTATGATTTCTTTCTTGGATGGATTCCTAGGATACAATCAAGTAATGGTTGAATTAGAAGATAGGATGAAGATTGCCTTCACCACCAAGTGGGGAGTTTTTACATATAAAAGGATGTCATTCGAGATAATTAATAAGAGAGACACATTATAAGGAGTAATGGATTTTGACATTCAAGGATTGGTGGGTAAGTGTATCATCATCTACATGAATAACCTTATTATTTTTTCAAAAGAAAGAGCTAATCATATAGAACATCTCCAAAAGGTCTTCAATAAATGTAGAAGATATGGGGTCTCTCTAAATCTAAATAAAAACATCATTAGAATTATTAAAAGAAATATTTGGGTCATATTATCACCAAATTTGGGATATCTATTGATCCATAATGTGTTCATGCCATTTCTAAGCTGACCCCACCTAAAAAATAAGAAAGAAATGAAATCAATCTTTAGTAAGCTTAACTTTATAAGGAAATTTATTTTTGGTTTTATAGAGATTGTCAAGCCATTAAATTCTATGTTGAAATAGAATGCCAAGATTGCGTGGACAATAGAAGCCATGCAATCCTTCCTAGATATCAATACTTCCATTCCTCAAGCTCCAATTTTGATCAATCCAAATTTTAGTAAGGATTTCTATCTTTATTTATTCACCTCTAAACATATTATTTATATAGTACTTACAGAAAAGGTAGAAGATAATAAACATCCCATTGCCTTCATGAGCACCAATTTAAAGTATGTAAAGTTGAAATAATCCATGATTGGAAAATAGATATATGCCTTGGTCAAAGCTATCAAAAAAATTAGGCATTATATTCTAAGGAATAAAACATAAACCATCATCCCAGACCTAGCTATCAAGATCATACTTGGCTATAATTATTTTGGCAAAAAAAGAGTTTTATCTTGAGATTAGACCAACAAGGATGGTGAGAAGCCAAGGAATAATATAGCTAATGGCCAAAACTGATCCACACATTAGCATTTAATAAATAAATGAAACTTAGGTAGTTGGGTGTGAATGGTACTCATAGATCATCCATTACCTACTCATAGGTTCATATCCTCTTGAACTAAATAAAAAGTAGAAGTGAGCCCTAAGGCTAAAATTATCTCACTAAATGATCAATAAATGAATCCTATACAAAAATAACTATGAAGGCATATATCTCAGATGCATATAAAAATAAGAGGCTAAGGATATAATAGATAACTTACATTAAAAGATTGGTAGTGGACATCCATTTGACAATACTACATCTCATAAGATTTTGAGGATGGGATACTATGATCCTATAATCTTCATGTATGCCCAAAATCATGTAAGGACATGAAATGAATGCAAGGTGTTTAGGAAGAAAGAAGAGAATTTTTCCATGCCATTATTACCTATCAATGAAAGATGTCCCTTCACCTAATGGGGTTGATAAACCTAAATTCATTAGCATGGCATAAGTTTATCCTCACAACTACTGATTATTACACCAAATGGATAGAAGTTTTAACCACTAAAATTTCAAAGTAATCAATATCATCAAGTTTTTGGAAGAAAATAGATTGACCAGGTTTGACACACCCATTTCTTTAATTTGTGATAGTGGTCAATATTTTTAATATTCTAAATTTATAGAATGAACCTATGACAATCAAGTCATAATTAATTTCTCTTCAAACTATTATCCCCAAGGAAATGGAGTAGATGAGTCTATTAAAAAAAATTGATGGATGTCATTAATAAATCAACACAAGATAAACTAAGAAAATGGCATCTCTTATTGAAATATGCACTATGGTAAGACAAAACTAGGCACAAGTAATACCTCAAGGCTTCACCTTTTCTACTGGTCTATGAACAATAACCAATCTTACCTATTACTTTAAAAATAATAATGTACCAATTCCTAAAAAAGTATATGGGTGAAGATTAAATGATTCAATTTAGACTACTTTAGATAGTCTAGTTAGAAGAATAAAGAATTGAAGCACTACCCAACTTCAAAAAACATTAGGATATTGTCAAGTGATGGTTTGACAAGAGATCCAAGATCAAGCCCTTGAGGGTTTTAGAATTAATTCTTTTATTAGATAAAGTTCATGAAAAGAAAGGACTATAATCAACGAATCCAAGGATGATGTTAGTCTAAGTGTTATACAAATCAATGAAAAACACATATAAAACTAGAATTTCAATCCTAGATACTTAGGGGAGCAAATAAAAACAAACAAAAGATAATAAGAAAATAAAAACAAACTCTTTTTCATTCCTTCATAATTTGATCTTCTTGTTAGTATAAGAGTGGAATGTGCACAACTTATGGACAATGGGTCTTCATCAATGGTGCATGAGCATCATCTTCCCTTATTCACTTTGGAAATTGTCTTGGCATGATTTGATAAATGAAGCTTCTCTTAATAATTCTACATATTAATTTTGGCTTAATAAGCTTGTTGAAGAATCATCATGACCTAGGTATTTATACTTTTCCAACTAACTCCAACCCATGTGTGGTTAATCTCGAGCTAGGTTTGCGAGGTCAAATGCATTTATGGATAGATGTTTTATTTATGAATTAAGGCTCAATATTATTGATATTTATCTTGTTTATGTTGATATTTTATATTTTTGACTTTGTGACCACCTATGTCATAATGATGTCACCTTTTTAGATATTTATTAAATTTATGAATTTAAAAAAATAGAAATTAATTATTTTGATATGGATTTTTCTCTTAAGAATTTAATTAGTTAAGTGAATTTGATTAGTATTTTTGCAATTTTTAGAATTTGATTTTTTTCATGTTCTAATGGCTGAAAACCTCAATTTACTAGGGCCGAATTTGAGTAGAAGTGAATTGGCAATATTTTATCAATATGAACATGGTATTACCAAAAATATGGAAGCATTAACATGATTTAGGTAATTTACATCCAATGTGTAGACAAATTTAGGCATTTCAATGATTTTTAGGCTTAACGTGCATTATTTACTAGAAATCAATCTGATCTTTGTTTAGACATAGAATTGGACAAAAAGGTGTTTAATTTTTCCTCATATTTGAGAAGTAATTGTAATACACACTCATAATAATGTCTTATAAAATAATTAAAAATTTATTTAGTGAAAATTTTTAATGTTTTCAAAATGACATGTTGATAACCATTGCTTGTTATGAGACAACATGTATAAGTTGATGCCCTAGAGGGAGATTGATGAGCCCAAGATGCCACCTCGAGGGAGAAAATGGAAACTAATTTTGTTGGATAATCCCTTTAAAAAAATAAAAATGACATAGTCAAATGGTAACAAAGGTATAAATAATGATTTTCCCTAACAAGGTGGTTTTAATCATTGGCACATTGATTTGACCCAACAAGGTGGCTTGATATTTTTAATTTTTCCATAGTAAGTTATAGTGGATCATTGATTAGTCTAAATAATTTTCCCCATATAAAAATTTGGCAAAGTGATATTAAGTAATGAACCCAAAACATAGATTAGTGATGAGCTAGTACAAAATAATAGTACAGATTTGGGGTACCTACTAGTATGGAGATGCACATCTAATTAGTATGTGGTAAAACTAGAAAATAATCTTATTAAATAGAACTCTAAAAATATTTAATAACATGGTATAGTTATGAAAATGGTTTGAAAATAATGAAAATAAAAATAAATGGCCTAAAAAATGGATCATGGAGTAAAACATAAGACCTTCTAAAATGAATAAAATGATATTTAGGAAGTATATGGTGAAAATTTAATCACGCCTTGGATTTTTAAAAAAAAAATCACCCTAACACTTAAAAAATTATTTATCTCATTCTATGAAGAAAATTAGGGAAATGTGTATCGATGACCAAGATAGAGGTATGTGATTGATTGAGTTTAGCTGCATGGGCAATCTCCACATGATGGGTAGCTGGTAAGTGATCCCCTCTTGAGAAAGTTTATCATTAATTACATATTTAATGTTAATTTTAGGGAAAGAATAACAAAGTCACCATTTATTGGCAGGTAAATAGGAAATAACACCTAAATTTAAATGAAAAAAATACCCATTTTGGGTGGAAATTACTAATTCAATGATTTTACCAAAATTAGCAAAATCACCATTTTTGTAAAAAAAGGAAAAGAATGAAAACAATAGTTTTCATAGTAAACACCAAAATGGTGATTTTGTTAAAAAAAATATTGACTTCACCCTATTTTTTTAAAAATAATAAAAAATCACATAACATAAGCCCAAGTAGGTTGAGCTTCTAGGAGAGAGGGGCACATTGGTTTTAGGCACAGAATAGATCAAGTATAATAGGTATAAGGATAATTTGAAATAGGTATTTACTTAGTGGCATTTTTGACACACGCACGTACGCGCGCGCACACGCGCACACACACACACACACACACACACACACACACACACACACACATCCTAAGATATATGTGGTTGTACGAGCAAATCAATGTCTTAATGGCATGGGAGTGATGGTCATACTATTTACTAATGACCCAAATCTAGAATGAGGAGATGTGTGCATTCTTAGAGGGCCTTAATCTAATATATGTGGCATGGATGCCTGCTATTAGAGAAGATCAAGCTTACTTGATTACATTGGTTGAGCATTAGCACTCAAAGACCTCCATGTACCTTACACATGTTGATAGGGGAGGTTAGAGTCACATTTAAAGACATGTGGTTTATACTAAAGTTACCTATGAAAGGTTGAAGATTATTCTAGATAGACCCAACACACCATCAAGTAATGTTGGATGACATGGTTAGCTACTACAACATTCACATGCCACATGGGAAGGTCAATATTAAATTATTAGAGCTATGTATAGACATTTAGCCTGATAACCTACCACTTGAGGAGATGAAACTAATAGAGTTGACTCATAAATAGGTCATGGTTATGATGGTGATTTTTAGTGTCATATTGTTGTCTGACAAAAATGGCTAATTTTTTCATATGGGCATAAGACAAGGTAAATTTTAGTGGTCCTTATAGAAATTTAATTTCATTTTTTTTAATCTCTAAGTACATGTTTTAAAATTTTGGTGAAAGTTAATAGATGGTGTCTAGTTGAGAATTCAAATAGACATGTGAATCATAATAGGGTGTAAAAGGTAGACTGACGTGCAACTATATAGAAAACATATAAACACTTCTTTCATCCTTTTTATACTAATTAAAGTTGTCATTATGAGTATATGGATAGATGTATATTTACATATAATGGTGAATGAGCTCATATTGACATTTGATAGAGTGGAAAAATATATTTATATGTATGAAATTTATTTTATACAGTAGGTGAGTCAACTTGGAAAAATAACTTACACCTAGATAATTTAGGTGAATCCACATTATTCACCACCCCTTAACATAGCCAAATTCCAATGTCTAAAACCTAAATATTCCTTAAATAATGAACAATAGCCACTAAAATTTAACATATAATAGGAAGACTGATATGAGCCATGATGGATGATATGTCTAGGTTTGTTTGGGGTTCAATAGTATTGGCATAGTTATACATGGATTTACACATAGTGGCCTACTAAGGAGGATAGAGTATTGGTGTCATGAATTTGCTCCAGGTTAGGGGATGGGAATATATAGATATAGAGTGCCCAGTAGGGTAGAGATGAGTATGGGTCCCATATGATCCAATATCAAATGGATGGGCCCAGATAAGTAGAGGTCGTAGAGGACATCATGGTGAGATTTAGCACTATTGGTGGATTTTAGATGAGTTGGAATTTATATATTTAATTTGGTGGCCCTACTTGCCACTAAAAAATTAGTAGAGATTTGATAGATGGTACACTAGCTATATTACTTTTAGGTGTGCTTT
>JARHVA010004883.1:1132500-1337500 GCA_037957365.1 Torreya grandis | reverse complement strand
GGAGGTTTGGAAGATTAACCTCTTAATAAATCATACTTATTAGGTCCCATCTATGATATATCATCATTACCCTTATGTTCCCTTAGCAATCTGGCCTCTAATTTGATGTTATGTTTCTTTAGCCTTACCAAGACTTTGGTGAATGAATAATCCTTGGGATACATTGGGTCATAAATGCAAGGTTGATTCTCATATGTCATACTGATCCATTTTACCTTTAGATGTTTTACCACCTTCTCATTGGGGTCCTAGTGTCTTAGTTCATCATGCTACAAATTAAAATAAGTTCTATGCATGGAGGATACCTCTATATTGTCCCATTGGGAAAACATGGTCCTAAAAATGGGTTAAGGGTAGGTTATGAATTATTCCCTTCCTCTTTATTTTACACAAACACACACACACATACCATCTATCCCATTATATATCTGAAAGGTTATTTCTTGTTTAGCTAGTTTACTAGGCACATGAATTAGTAGTCTAAGCAAGGTGCATTATGTTATTTCAATATTGATTATGGTATAATTAAGATATAACCATATATCTCCTATGGATTTAACATATTTCTTAATTAGAGGGATGAACTTCATCATTGGGTTTCCTGTTATAGTCTCAACTAAGGCTAGGTATACACAATCACATATGAACCAAATATGGTCTATGTATTTGAATATATGTAACTTTGAGTAGTATTGGGAGACTATTTCCCATTAGGTAACCATTCATTAATGATGGAAAATTTGGTGGTGGCTAGAAAATCATCCAATAAATATGACATCATATAAAACTAACCCTTAGTCTTATTCTTAATTGTAAAGAATTGTCTCTTCAAATATTTACTAATCATCTCTCCCAAAAGGGGAGTGAGTTTTATCTCGACTATGAAATATAAAAAAGGTACCCATAGTTTATAGGTGGTAGAGGGATTTTGACAAAATCTATTCAATAATTTCATGATCATCTTAATTTCCACCCTAAATTGGTTGATTGGGATGTTTCCATTGAGGTTAGAAAATATCTAGTTTCCAGAATATACCCATGGGATAAGGATGGTATTTAGGTCATTTTTCTTGGACCATTAATTGATTGTGGATACATCAAATTGGTGTTTGTGTAACTTATATTAATTTTAAAATTATATAAGAGAAATATAGGCAACCTTCTTAAAGCTATGTTCATGAACTAACATACCCTGATCAATTTTACAATCTTTTAAAATAAGAAAGAAGACTTAAATGTAATACAATACCTCTAGTTTCACTATAACATAATGAAGGCTTGTCATATGAATGGAAAACAAGTCATAGTACCTCCTCTTAACTAATTTTTTCCTCTCATTTTTCTTTGTGATGACTGGTAGCTCTTAAATATCTTAGAAAATCTTAGACCAATTGTTGTCTCCCATGTTTAAAGCCATGGCATCAAATTTCATGTCCTTAAAGAATCTTACCTCTAAATTTGTGGTAAGATAGATCTCTATATATTTTATGTATTTTTTTAAGGATTCCATGACTATTATTTTGATAAATTGCTCCTTAGTGGTCTATAGTTTGATTCTAGATCAATTTGCACTTACTTAGGTGATGGTTCAATATCCTAGACTCAATTGTGATTAATTATGGATAAAATTAGGGATTTTATAGATGTTATGGATTTTCTTTAGGTATTTTTAGATATTTAATGGTGATGGACTTTTGCACTTAAGTGAGCTTTGTGCCTTATATTTCATTTAGATCCTTGTATTTATATTTTTGCCTTTCTGAGACCATAAAATCTTTAGTTTTGTCACTTTATACCCATGTGGCATCATATTGACATGTATGTGGCATTTTCATGGTAGACTTGTTCATTAATGTTTAAAAAAAATTAAACTTTACTTCTTAAAATATTTCTTTGATATCACACCATTTTACTCTTTGCTTTGATCAACATAGTTCATTGATTTCAATATTGAGAGCCAAATGCCATTGGCTACTATTTGTGCTTGGTCCTAAGGTTGTCACACTTATCAGTCCTATTAGCATTTTAACCTTTGAAACCTATTGGTCTTACTAATTAATATGTTATCACCACATGGAAGTCTTGATTTTGCTTGAAGGTCCATTGAAAACTCTACCCTTGTCCCACATCATCTAATCATCATCATCATCTAAATGAATGTGGGCCATTCAATTATGATCTATCTAATAGACCACCATTGGATATTCATTGTTCTTTAGTCAAAACCATGACACTTGTCACTTCTTTATCATCTTAGAGGCATCATTTAAACTTTGACTAGTTACGCTTCATTTGATCATATCTATTTGAGCAAATGTGGATCATTGATCCTATAAATATGAAAAATGTTTAAGTAATGGTTGGGACACATAAAGAACTTAGGTTAAATAATTTAGACTATGGTTTTATTTCATGTTTAAAAACATGAAATAAATGCTAGGATAAAATTTTTAAGCCAAACTTATAATATAATAAAAGGGGGACCTCATGACTAATAATAAAAGGACTTAACATAAGGTTTTTAACCTAAGATTTTATCATATTAATAAAACACCAAAAATTTAGGGTAAAATATCTAAGATAAGCTTTATAACAATATGACCCTATAAATAAAAGTCATGGCATAAGGTTTTATTTTAAGGTTTTATTGTATTAATAAATATAATTGAAACCTTAGGGTAAAGTCTTAGGCTAGGTCTATATAATAAAAAGGAACCTTTTTAGTCTTAATATTGATCTTGTGTCATTGGATATTGGTCATATGAAAGAATGCAGATCATTGATCTCAATCTATGGGGTTGAGTGAGATTGGTCCCGTGGATCAAAATCTTAGACTTATCAATCCCATCTCTCACCATCTAATTATGTTCACCCACGTAAACATGGGTCATTAATCCTACAAACAAGCATAATGTTTAAGTTAGGCCTTAGAGGTATATGGAACTTGGGATAAAATCTTAAGACTAATGTCTTTTTTATGTTAATAAACAAGAATGAGACTTTAGGACTAAGTTTTTAGTCCAAGTTATAACAAAAAGACCATGTATTATTGAGACCAAGATTAGGAACATAATAAAAGGACCATGTAATGATAAAGTTAGACCATGCTAAGGTAAAAAGGAATAAGGTACTTTGGACATAAAGAGGATGAAACATATAATTTTTATACTAAGGTTTGGTCATGTTTAAAAATATGACTAAGCCTTAGTATAAAAATTGAACTGAGTCTATGGAAATTTTAAAGTGTTCCCACAAAAGTTTTTCCTACCAATTTTGAATTTGGTCCAAAAGAACTTGTGCTAGGGTCTCTTGAATGAGGGTTTCAAGAAGCTTTTAAAATGGATTTAATTTTGACTTTATTCAAACCAAAGGCTTGTAAAATCCCAAGTTGGGATTTAAACTATAAAATCTAGGCATAGTTTATTTAAGGAGGGTTCTGTTAAACCTACAACTTAAAAAATGAAGAGAAAACGTTCAAAAACTTAGACAAGGTCAAACCAAATCCATGAATAAATAATCCAACTAAGTCAAGGTGTAGATGATCTTGAAATAAAAATAATGTGTAAATATGTTAATGACACTTTCATTAAGTAAATTTTCAATTTTAAGGTACAAATCTACACATTTTATCACAAATGGTGACTTATAGGGGTATGTTGACCTCACCAAATGATGACTTAGAGGGGAAACATAAAAATATATTAGAATTCTAATACTGGTTCAAAAAAATAACTAGATTACTTATTCCACTTTATCAATGTCATTATCAAGATTAGTTCATGCTTAAAACAAGTCTTATAGCTATAGAATTATGATCAAACGTCAAAATCTATGTTTTGTGTGTGCTTTGATTACACTTACTATTTTACATGGGATTTAGGGAACAACTTATAGATTTCATGACTTTAACCATTAACATTGACTTAAAACATGTTTGGATATCTATCAAGAACCATGTTTTATCTCAAAGAAGGCTTGGGTATTGCTTTGCTACTAGCCAAGAATTCATAGCCCTAACATAGATGCCTTTGGCTCCACTCAAGGTCTTACTCCACTACTAGTCAAGCATCTATAGATCTGATGGAGATTAATAGAAGTGCCTTTGCTTGGAAAGATTTTTATTTTACAATAAACTCTCCTTTTTGTATATTTAAGATCATTTTAACTTTATAGCAAAGGTTGGGAATTAGGCTAGCTAGGCTTAGGGATTTGGTTAAATGTTTGATCTTCAAAAAATAACATATGGTTACAACCTTTGTTCTAAGAAAGGATGTGTATTAAGTGCTAGCATGACTGTGTCTTAATAATTCAAGATTTCATCTCATATGTGCAATTTCTCTTAAAACCAACATTATATCAAAACAAGGTTTAAAACATTCTAAAATAACTAACCTATCCATTAGTCCTTATAAGTTTGTCTAAATTGTAACATTAAGCTCATATTTTAAACCCATGGTCAGTATACATTTATTATTCATACCTACATTTATGAACTATGGGGTTCCTGAGTAATTAATGTGAACTTTGAGTTGAGGTTTGTCCAAAAGGACTTATTATAAGCAAGGAATAGAGTAGAGAAAGTAGAAACACAAATAGAAAGAAGAAAGAAAAGCGAAAGAATATATATATATATATATATATATATATACATATATATATATATATATACATATATATATATATATATATATATACATATACATATATATATATATACATATATATACATATATATATATATATATACATATACATATATATATACATATATATACAGATATATATATATATATATACATATATATATATACATATGTATATATATACATATATATATATACATATATATATATACATATATATATATACATATATATATATACACATATATATATATACATACATATATATATACATATATATATATATATACATATATATATATATATATATACATATATATATATGTATATGTATATATATATGTATGTATATAGATGTATGTATATATATGTATGTATATATATATATATATGTATGTATGTATGTATATATATATATATATATATATATATATATATATATATATATATATATATATATATATATATATAATGTAAAAAAAAGGGATAGGAAGGAAAAAATAGAAAGGAACTAAACTTGCCTACCTACACTAGCTCTAACTATCCTTTCAGTCATTCCATGAAGACCCTAGGGGGAGTAATAAAAAAATATTACTTAAGGTACTACCCATTGGTGGGAAATGTGAACTGTACTCCTTGTAGGTCTTCTAGCTTAAAGGTGTTATCTCTAAGTATTTTGGAAATCTAGTAAGGACCTATCCACAAAGGTGTGAGCTTCCCATGTTTACCTTTAAGCTTGGATGCCTTATCCCAAACAATAACTAAGTCTCCATTCCTGAACACCTTTATCTTTGATCACTTATCAAACCACCTCTTCATTGTGATTTGGTGCCTATTAGAATTATCAAAATCCTCTTCTCGTGCATCTTCTATCTTAATAATGTCAAGCAACCTTGATCTTGTTAATTCTTGATCCTCCTCTATTTATTATTATATGAAATTGTATGTTTGTAACTTGAGGGTTATGGGAAAGATAGTCTCTTGGACATACACTAGAAATAATGGAGATGCCTTGATAATACACTTGAGTCTAATTCTATCTGCCCAAAGGGCATACTTAAGTAGATTATTCCATATCTTAGGTTTGTCTATAGAAGACTTCTTTATTTCCTTCATCAAGTTCTTATTAGTAGATTTAAATACCCCATTACCTTGAGGATGATTCTTGGATGAAAACTTGATAATTATTCTATTATCATATGCCCATTCTGTCATCTCTATGGATATAAAAACAAATCCATTATCATAGACTAGAGATATAGGTGTCCTAAACCTAGTGCATATGTTTTCTTTTATAAAAATTAATCACTTCTTCAGTCCTAAACTATTTGATTACCACTACCCCAATCTATTTAGTGTAATAGCTAGTATCAATTAGAACATATTTGTGACCTAATGAATTTGGGTTGATAACCCCCATGAAATCTAGTCCCCATTGAGAAAAAGTTTTATCTATCATAATTGGCTATAGTGGCATGGCTACTTTTGGCTCTTTTATGATGAATAATGGACATGAATGGCACTACCTTAATTGGTTATGGGAATCCTTAAAGATTTAGGGCCAATAATAACCAACTCTTTAAGGATTTTATGAGTTGTTGTCCTTCCAAATGGATGTCCACTTCCCAACTTCTCATGAAAAGTACTCATGATTTCAATTACTTCTTCTTTGGATACATACCTCAAGTAAATGCCTTCAAAGTTTTTCCTATATAGCACTCCATCTTTAATTAGGTAGTGAGATACTTTGAGTCTTAGGGATATTCCTTTCTCCCAACTCAACCCTTTAGTACAAGTGTCATTGATTAGCAGATGGATAATAGGATCATACTAATAATTGGATTAAAAACTTTGATATTCAACTTGCATGACACTTAGATTGGGGTTAGTATTAGAAATCACTTGAATTATGCCTTGGCACCTTAACAATTTTATAGTCCTCATTTCAATGTCATATTATTAAAGCACATACATTCACCTACCTCTTCTTTCTTCGAGCTCATTCTAACTTAGCATGACCTTGGTGGCAAGGTATGGTAAGATTGAATGCACCTTATTCCTAAGAATGTAGTGCCTATATTTATTCACCACCTTAATTAATGCACATGCTTGCTTTTCAATTAAAGAATAATTTAAATCAGTATTTTTAAATTTCATGCTCATGAAATAAATTTAATGATCACATCCATCAATTTTTTGAGTTAAACCTACAATAATAGTATGATCAGAAGTAAAGGAATAAAGGTAAAATTATTTAAAGAAGTCTAGAAGTATCAGGACTAGAGCTTGTTCAATTTCCTCCTTTATGTCATTAAAAGCCTTCTTAGTTTATTCATTCCAAGTTATTTTGACATCTTTATTCAACATATCATTCAATGGCTTGATAATTTCTATAAATCCAGAAAAAAGCTTTCTTAAAAAATTAATTTCACCAAAGACTGAATTTAGTTCTTTCCTACTATTAGGAGGCTCTATATTAGATAGTTAATTGACTCTTTTAGGTTTTATAGAGATTCCCTCCTTAGTTATTACATATCCTAATAGTTTTCCCTCAATAATGTTAAATTTTTTTTTCTTTGGGTTGAGATAAATCCCATACCTCCTGCATCTTTCAAATACCTACTATAGGTGTATAATACGATCCTCCCTATTATTATAAATGAAAGTTAGATCATCCATGTATATAATAATTCACTTAACTAAAAAACCTTGGAAATCATGATCCATAGCCCTTTGGAAGGTTGCACCTACATTTATCAATCTAAATGGCATTATTTTGTAGGTGAACATGCCCCATTTGGTAGTAAAATTAGTTTTCATTTTATATTATTGATTCACCAACAATTGGTTATACCTTGAAAAAACATCAAGAAAGGACATCATGGTAGAACCAAAAATTCTTTGTATTACTTGGTCAAGAGAAGGTAGGGGTAATTATATTTCTTAGAGGCTTTATCTACGTGTATAAAATCAATGCACAGTCTAATTTCACAATTATTCTTCCTAACTAGGACTAAATTAGCAACCCAAGTGGAACCCCTAATGGGAAATACAATCTTGGCATCCAAGATCTTCTTGACCTCTCTATATATTAGTAGTTCTAAGATTAGGTTGAAAGTCTTCTAATTTTGTCTGAAAGGTTTACAATTTTGTTTTAAAGGTATGGTATGAAGCATGACCTTTGGATCAAATATATTTGGGTCATCATAGGACCATGCTATGATATCTTTATATTTGGTTAGGATTTCTTTAGCTCTTTTATTTTCCAAACTTATACATTTTGTACCAATATTAACCAACTGAGGTTGACCTTGAAATCCAAGATCAATTTTGTTGTAATATTTCCCACTTACTCTGGGAGTCTTGGTAGCTTTAGCTAATTTATCAAAATCAAAGAGTCTCTCCTAGGATATCATGCCCTTAGGGATCTTATTGTCATTCAATTGAATAACTTTGTCTTCAAGTTTGCTTTCAATGACTTCATCATCAAGGAGACTAGCTTCATCAATAATGTAAACCTCAAATACTCTTGAACTAGTCAAAAAATCTATGATCTTTTGATCATCATTGAATACTTGCAAGTGGTTGACATTATCTGAAATTGAGGGACATGGGATTAACTCAATTTTAAGGTTTCATAACTTATAAATTTGGTTGGGTATAAGGTTTACTATAGCTGAAGCAAGCTCATTAGTAGCCTAGTTTTATTCCTTGGGGATTGACACAATGTTAAAAGCATCAAAACATTTGATTAAGTCCCATACTCTAAATTTATATTTCTTGAGATATGATAATTTTCATTTATATTTACTCTTGACTTGATTGACCACTATTTTAGAATCACCAAAAACTAGTAGTTCCTTGGCCTCATGCTTGATTGTAAATTATAATCCAAGAACTAGTGCTTCATACTTAGCCAAATTATTAATGCATGGGAACTAAAGTTTGTAAGAGGCATTATATTTTTTCATATTGGGATTGATTAACACTAATCTTACTCCAAAACCTGATTTATATCTAACACCATCAAAATAAAGTTTCCATAATCCAGGTAAAGCATGAAAAGTTTTAGAGTTTAATACCTTTGTGGTGTCAAGAGTGTAACTACTAAGATATGAGATAATCATGTTGAACTTCTCATTGATTTAATTATATTCAATAATCATATGTTTCATTTTAGGCTCCCTTTATATCTTTAATTTGTTGGGTACTACCTTCCAAGGCAACCACATATGTGAATAATATATTGACATATAACCATTCAAGATTCTACTCTAGCCTCTATTTAATAACATCCCATAAGAATCAGGGACATCCACCACTTGGATATCAATGAACTAGTGGATCCTTGTATTTGAGGCAATCTACATGTAAACATTCAATAATTCACCAATCACTTTGACTCTTGATTTTTTTAACTGAGTTACAACTCTATCAAACTTGATAGGAGTCAAACCTAATTGTTTACAAATAACCTTAGGCATTATATTGGTAGATGAACTAGAATCTAATAAATAATTATGTAGACTTTTATCAAAGATCATAACTATAAGTAGGAAATGAGGAACATCTAGCTTACTTTTTTGTATTGCAACATTAGCATGTGCAAAATTTTTAGACTTAACAAGTTTTTTGGACAAATATTCCATTAACAAATCACTCTATTCAGTAATTTATGTCAACTCATGCAATGTAATGTTATCCTTTATCTTATTCATGTCCTCTACTATGGTATACCTTGTCTTATTGGTAGAATTAGATTTATCATCACTAGGTTTAGAATTACTTCCCTTAGGAGGATCCATATTATTGTCTGAGGTAGTATCAGGAGGAGTCTTGAAGTTATTTGGAGGATTTCAAGTGGTCAATGGTTGCTTCTTCTCCATATTTCTTAGAGGATAAGTATTCTTCAAGAATTTTATAAAATCACGAATCTCTTTAGGAATATCCTCAACCTCATTGTATTCTTGAAAAGGGAACTCAAATGTCTCTACCATGAGCATTGAATTAGTAAACCTAGATGACCTTAAGGAATCATATGTACCTACATCAAAATAATTATTAGGTACAAATTCAAAAGTATCTAATTCTTTGTATAAGGATTTAAATGCATTAAAAAATTCAACAAAATCTATTTCCCCATGTTTATAATTATAATGAATTCTACAATAGTTAGGTAAAGAAACATCAGTAAGATTTATATCAGGCACATTTTTACTAGTAGATGACTCATTATTCTTATTGTTTTAGTAACTATAACTTTGAAATATGTTAATGGGCATCTTGAACCTTTGAAAATATTAATTCCTACTAGATCTCTCTCCAATATTTCTTACTTGCTTTTGCAACTAAAGGAAGTCAGTGTTAAGATTTTGAACCATCTTAAGGATAGAGTCGATCCCATTATTTAAGGCCTTAGAATTATGAACCTGGGTGTTAAAATTATTTTTAGGCATTAAAAATTTTATGATCCTATGGATGGGATCCATCCACATCATTATTTAGGAATCCTAGGCTTTGAGTAGGATGAGCATCTCTCGAAGGTAGTTGTTTCATGACTAGCAGTTGGTTTAGGGTAGGCACATTTTGGTTAGGACTGGGAATAATATTTAGAATGGGTAAATGTGGATTGGAATTATGAATGAAATATTCCAATTATCATTGGGGTTTCATTTGGTCATTAATAATCATATTCTTAGTATAGGCTAAACCTAATGTGTTCATGGGCCCAACAACTCTCTTTATAAATATAGAAGTCATAAGATCTAAGGAATCATTATAGATTTATATGGCTAAAGACTCATCAAGTCTATTAGAAAATATTATCCTACTAAATATTTTTTATAACCTAGCATTTAAATATCTTATGGGTTAATTTTCATCCCTTTTCATTGTGGTGAATTTCTAGTACAAGACACAAGGACTAATAATTTTACCAAACTGGTCAATGAAGACATTGTGAAAATCAACCCAATTTGTAATGTAATTTTTAGGGAGATTTATAAACCATTCATATGGATCATATTTAAAATTGAAAGGAAATAGTCTATATGCTACATATTCATGAGTGACATTTGATAATTTCAAATAATATTTGAATGATTTAATATGTTCCTTAGCCATTATAATTCCACTAGACTAAATGTTGGCAAATATTTTTTAAGATTACGAGGAAGGTCATGTACCACACCTGGCACATTAATTTAATATCCACCTATCAAAGCCATACCTTGATAAGGATAAACATAAGAGTAGCCTAAATTGGTGAAGTTGTCAAAGATTTTGAAATCCTATGCTTACCTTTGTCCCACCTAGTTCTTCTATGGACTTCTAATTCAAGCAGAGGTTCCCTAGTCTCTAAACATGACCTTGTTCTAATTCTTGGTAATTATAGATTTATAACTTATAATCTTATTTAAAATATGATGTGTCAATATTATTTTTGTATATAAAAATGATTAAAAATGTACATTAAGTAAATTTTGCAAAGATTCATACAAAGGATATTGATGTTTAATTAGGTTAGCTCAAAGATGTGTCCCAGTACATGAGGATGACTAATATTTACACATTTGAATTCAAATAAACTAAAATTTTCAAATTATCCATCAATCTATAATCAAAATTTTCATCACTAACCTCACACCTATTGGGTTCATAAATCTAAATCTATCTTTACCACAATTCAACATATGTCTTCAAAGAATATCAATATTTGTGTAAATAAACATAAGGACTAGTTTGAAACCATGAAGACCAAAAAAATTTAAACTATTATTCTAAAATAATAAAAAATATACAAATATTAGAGTGATCTTTGAATACAATTCACAAAAACCAACAAAGATGCTACAAATCTATAAACAATTAACATGGCCCTCCTTCTAGTGCTAGTGAAGTTCCACCTGTTGATGCCTAAATTTGTATCATAGGTGATCAAAGTGTTTAAATAACACTTCCAATTTTAGAATTTAGTGAATTATTTTTAGGTTGTGATAATCCTATTATCTATTGATGGAATAAAGGTAAAGCAAGTGGACTGTTTCACAATATTTATAAAGTTTGGTGGTTAGGAGCCACCTTGGCCTATATCTTTGTAAATAATGAAGAAATATTAGACCATATTAGTGAATTATTATCAAATTATAATATATATACTAATATAAAATGAATATTTACTATATAAATTAAACTAGAGTGATTTTGTTTAAAAATGAGCAAAAGGAAGGGTATGGCAGAAAAGAGATGTTGTTGATCTTTATCCCAAACATCATGAAAAAGTTAAAATGTCTTCCAAGCATAAAATTAACCAATGTATACTATGAAATATTATGAGCTAAAATATTACTACACATTAGGAAAACATCTAAGGAATGAAAAAATTGCAAATAAGAATTAAGTTCACTTTAAAGATTTACCCTACAAGTAAACAACTTTAGCCCAAATGCAAGAAGAGTAAAAGAAATGAAATGAACATAAGAACTTTTAATCAACCTAGTATTGGCACAAGTTAATAACTCTAAAATTAAAAGATTCATACTAATAATTCATAAGAACCATTCAAATCTATAACTATTAATAAGCAAGTGAAAGAGAAACCATAATAATAAATGAAACAAATGAACATGGAAAATCTTAGCAAAGTTACTCATTTTAATTAATTGATCAAAATTTTACACAAGTTTTTATCTCAAAAACTCCCTCTCCTTTTACAAAATGACAATACTCCTTTTATAGAATGTAAGTATGTTAGCTAGTCATATCCAATTACAAGTATATAGGTATAAGGATAGATTTCCTTTCTACAAATGTTCTAGAATACACTAAATTTTTCCAAGTGGACTGACCTACAGGAAATGCTCTTACACGTTGCACATACCTTTACAAAAATAAAAGAATATTATATTTTTAAAATATTACAATGTTTATACAAAGAGAATATTCCTAACTAGGTTGGACTTGACATCTTTGCTCTAATGTATCCTTTTATTTCCCTTGCAAGATATTCAACCTATAATGTTATTCATTGATGAGCTACATATTCACCATAGGTCTCATGAAAAGCTCCTTTTCTTGAACTTTCAGGTTCTTGAATTCTTTCTTAGCCTTCTCCAAATATTGCTTAATTCCCCTAACATCTCCCATTTAATCTTCTAATGATAACAATAGTCCCATTATTTTATTGTTATCCTCCCCTCTCTTGCCTTGCCCTTGGTTCCTCACTTCTTTGATAAATTGAGTAGTTCTATGACTAAAATCCTCATCTATGATAAGGCCCAAAGAGATAAGTGAGGTGGGTTATTTGATAAATCTATCCAAGATGTGAAAAAACTTGTCCTCCTACTGCTTGAGGTCAATAGCAATGTCCCCCAATTGCTTGGACCAACTTCTTAAGGCCTTGATCTTGTCCACCAATAGCGCCATAACCATATTCAAATGGGCTAGACTAATAGTTTAGAAGTTAGGAATCTAGATTTTGGTCAAGGCTTTTATCAATTCCTTTATTTGATAGCTTGTAGCCTACCATTATCCAAATTGGCCTATAGCTATAGCAACCTACTTCTTTACCACTCCCTATCTAGTTTTGACTGACTTTAAATAATCAAACAAGTTAGTTATATTAATCTCAAATTTCTTGAATCGGTCTTCATGCATTGACAAGATGGATTGTTCTTTTAGATTCTTGTTCTACTGTAGGATACCTTTGATCATTTTTTGTAACTATTTTGACTAAGCCTAGGCTACATTAAGGATTTTCTCATTAAAAATTCTATCTTCTCCTAACTTTTGACCTACCACTAGTTTCAGACCTATGAATGGCTCTATCTTTTGGAACATGAATTCCTCCCCACTGACCATGGTTTCCTTTTCAATCACTCTTTCTAATATGGTAGTCTTTAGATTAAACTAAACCCTGACTAATGATTTTATGATTTTTGGGGCTAGGATCTCCAGATGTGCTCCACTTTCTAGGGGAAACCATCATATTCTCTTCTTAATTTTATAGAGCCACAATCTAAGGTTTGAGCTCAACATGCACATGGATATTGATGTATTTTGTAATGGTCCAAGGATGGTGCATTATGGGAATTTTCTATAAACTCTCATATATAAACCATTCAAGAATGGTTGGGCCATGAATTAGATTATCCTCACTAAAATGGTTGACTTTGGATTCTTTCCACCTAATAGGACCAAGGATAGCTCATCTTTTATTTTGGGTTGGGTTGTAACAGGGACCAAGTCTAAAGCTACTTCTTTCCCCTTATCTTCATTTTCTTCTTTAGCTTGAGATTAATTTGTTTGGACATATTCCTCATATGATTAATAGGCACTAGATAGTTATTTTATGGAATATTCCACTATTTCTTCAAGATCTAGTGTTATTATGTCTATCTCTTCAATAGGTGACTCTTATTCTTCAAGCAGGGCAGAAGATGATGCCATCTCACTAGGTCTTCTTTCCTCTATCCTTTGCTCAATCTATAATTTAGGCCTTTGTATGTTTGTTTATGGTTAAGTTATAGGATGTATGGAAGATAAAAGTCCTAGAAAATAATATTTCCTATGTCCCATCTACCATATATCATCATTGCCCTTATATTCCCTTAGCAATCTAGCCTCTAGTTTGATATTGTGTTTCTTTAACCTTGTCAAGACTTCAGTGAATGAATAATCCTTGGTATACATTAAGACATAAGGGCCAAGATAATGCTCATATGTGATATTGATCCCTTTTAACTTTAATTGTTTTACCACCTTCTCGTTGGGTTCTTAGTGTCTTAGTTTATCATGCTTCAAATTGAAAGAAGTTTTTGCCTAGAGGCTGCCTCTATATTGTCCCATTAGACAAACATAGTCCTACTAATGGATAAGGGTAGGGTATGGATTAATTTCTTCATATTGATTTTACACACACCAACTATCCTATTATATACCTAATAGGTTATTTCTTGTTCAGCTAGTTTATTAGGCACATGAATTGGTAGTCTAAGTGGGGTACATTATGTTACTTCAATATTGATTATGGTTCAGTCAAGATATAACCATATATCTCCTATGTATTTAAAAATTTTATTAATCATAGGGTTGACCCTAATCATTTTGTTTCCTTTGATAGCCTCAACTAAGGATAGGTATATACAATCACATACAAACTAAATATGGTCCATGTATTTGAATATATGTAACTTTTAGTAGTATTAGGAGACTATTTGTTTCCCATCAGGCATCCATTATTTAATATTATGAATTTTAGTAGTGGATAGCATAGCATCTAGTAAATATGACATCATATAATATTGACGCTTAGTATTCTTCTTAATTACAAAGAATTGCCTCTTTAAACAAGTGCTAATCATCTCTCTTAAAGGGGAATGAGTTCTTTGTCGACCATGAAATAAAAAAAAGGGACCCATATTTTTTCAACATAGGTGGTGGAGGGATTCCCATAAAATTTATTCAACAATGTCATGATCATCTTATTTCCTACCCTAAATTGGTCAATTGGTATGTTTCCATTGAGGTCAAAAAATATCTAGTTTCTAGAACATATACATGGGGTAAGTATGGTCTTTAAGTTATTTTGATTCAAAAATTCATTAATTGTGGCTACATCCACCTAGGTTTTGGGAAACTTATAGTAATTTTCAAATGTTATAGGAAAAATATAAGCAACCTTTCTAAATCTATGTTCATGAACTAACATACCCTGAGAAATTTTATAATCTTTTAAAATAGGAGAGAGGACATCAATGGAATGTAGTATCTCTAGTTTGCCTACAACATTATAAAGTCTTGTCATTTGGAATGGCATCCAAGTCATAGTACCTCCTCTTAACTAATGCATTCCTTTCATCTTGCATTGTGATGACTGGTAGCTCTTTAATGACCTAAAAAAGCTTATACCAATTGTTATCTCCCATGTTTAAATCCATGCAATTGAATTTTGTCTCCTTGAAGATTCTTCCCTCTGAATTTGTGGTTAGATAGAGATCTATATCTTCCCTATATTGTTTTTTGGTTTTCATGACTGTGAGTTTGATAAATTTCTCCCTAATGGTCTATAATTCAATTCTAGATCAATTTGTACTTGCTCAGGTGATGATTCAATCTCCTAGACTCAAATATGATCAATTATAGATTGAATTATGGATTTTATAGATGTTATAGATTTTCTATAGGTATTTTCAAAGCTTTAACTATGATGACCTTTTGCACTTAAGTGAGCTTTATGCCTTAGATTTCATTTGGATCATTGTATTTATACTTTTGCCTTTCTAATCCCACAAAATATTTAGTTTTATCACTTTATACCCATGTGGAATCATCATGGCATATATGTGGAATTTCCATGGTAGACTTACTCATTAATGTTTTAAAAAATTAACCATTGACTTTTAAAATCTTTCTTTTATCTTTCACCATTTGATCTCTTTACTTGGATCAATATAATTCATTGATCTTAATATTGAGAGTTGAACACCATTGAACACTATTCATTCTTGGCCCCAAGGTTGTACCATTTTACAATCCCACAAGCCTTCTAAGATTTACACCTTGTTAGTCTAGTTAACATATTTTCACCATGTGGTAGTCTTACTAGTGCTCGGTGGTCCATTAAAAACTCTACCCTCATCCTGTACCTTCTGATCATCATCATCATCATCATCATCATCTAAATGAACATGGGCCATTTAATTATGATCTATGGGATTGATTTCCATTGGCTATTTTTTATCCTTTGGCCATGACTGAGACACTTGTCACTTCTTCACCATCTCAAAGGCATCATTGAAAATTTGACTAGCTACGCTCTATTTAATCATATCTATTTGAGAAAATATAGATCATTGATCCTAAAAAGATGTATAATGCTTAATTAATGGTCAAGATACATAAATAATTTAGACTATGGTTTTATTTCATGTTAAAAAACATGAAATAAACCTTAGGCTAAATTTTTTAAGCTAAGCTTAGAATATGATAAAAGGGGGACCCCATGAATAATAATAAAAGGACTTAACATTAGGTTTTTAACCTAAGGTTTTATCATATTAATAAATACACAAAAAAATTAGGGTAAAATATCTAAGCTAAGTTTTTAGCAATAGGACCCTTTGAATAAAAGTCATGGCATAAGGTTTTATCCTAAGGTTTTATTGTATTAATAAATATAATTGAAATCTTAGGGTAAAGTCTCGGGCTAAATATATATAATAAAAAAGGACCCTATTATTCTTAATATTGATCTCACATCATTAGACCTTGGTCATCTGAGTGAATGTAGATCATCAATCTCAATCTATGAGGTCAAGTGAGATTGGTCCCATGGATTAGAATCTTAGACTTATCAAGCCCATCTTGCACCATTTGATTATGTTTGCCTGAGTAAATGTAGGTCATTGATCCTACAAACAAGCACAATGTTTAAGTTAGGCCTCAGAGGTATATAGAAACTAGGATAAAATCTTAAGAATGAGATCATTTTTATGTTATTAAACATGAATGAGACTTTAGGACTAAGATTTTAGTATAAGTTATAACAAAAGGACCATGCATTATTTAGACTAAGCTTAGGAACATAATAAAAGGATCCTACAATGATAAAGTTAGACCATTATAAGGTAAAATGGAACAAGGGACTTAGGACATAAAGGGGACCAAGTATATAATTGTTACACTAAGATTTGGTCATGTTGAAAAGAATAACTAAGCCTTAGTATAAAAAATAAACTAAGTCTATGGCATTTTTAAATTGTTCCTGTGTAATTTATTCCTACCAATTTTGAATTTGGTCTAAAATAAACTATAATAGGGTCTCTTGAATGAGGTTTTAAATAAACTTTAAACATGGATTTAATTTTGACTTTCTATAGACCAAAAGCTAGTAAAAGCCCAGGTTGGGATTTGAACCATAAAATCTAGACATAGTTTGTTTACAGAGGGTTATATTAGACCTACAACCTAAAACATGAAGAAAAAACATTAAAAAATTTATACAAGGTCAAACCAGAGCCATGAATGAATAATCCAACCAACTCAAGGTGTGGATGATCTTGAAATACAAATAATATGAAAACATGTTAATGACACTCTGATCAAGTGAATTTTTAATTTTAAGGTATAAATCTGCATAATTTATTACAAGGGTCCCCACTTTTAAAAAATAGGGGTATGTTGACTTCAAAAAACACCTAACTAAATTGAAATAAAATGAAGTAAATACCTATGGTGTAAATGCAATAAATAAACTAATGTAAGGAAAATTAAATAAACAAATTAATCTAAGGAAAATGCAACAAATAATAGAATATAAAAAAATAATGAACTAAAACTACTTAATGAAATTATGAGTATATATATAAGAGAAGTGTTATTCTTGTAAAAAGTTATCCTCTAGGATATAGGGAATAATGACATATGTATGATGGTATAGGAACAAAAATTGGGAATAGAAGAATAAGGAAAGGGTGGCTGAATTGACTTTGAATTCCCTAGGCAAGTGGCCATTGCCTACATAGTCCAATGGACACTAGGTCCAACATGGACTATAGGACAAATGTAGTTCTCCAAGGATTATAAAGAGAATAAAAATAAGGAAAAATAAAAATGATTAATTATAGAATAAAATAGGAATGGGATCATAAATGGCGAGTGCATGGAGAAAAAGCGGTTGACAATCATAAGTGTCAGGCACACAACTTGTGAAACTCCCAGAGGATGGCTTAGGCTGAAACCAGACTACATGGTAAAAGGCAAGAGTGAAAAAATGAAATAAGTTGGTAATTCATAGTATCCACTACATCTAAGGATTGAAACAAGAATGAGCTCATATAATGATTAGAGTGAAAGACAATATGGCTCATAAAATGATGAGAGAACTTTGAGACAAACCTATAATAAGGAATAGACAATGAAACTAGAAAATGAAATCATTCAATAATATTGGTCAAGCTGACTCAAGATGCCCCAAACATCCAATCACTACCTACATAGTTTTTGTGGACCTCAGATTGATGTAGTTATCCTAGGAATGAGAGGGAACACAATCAGGAAATGGTAAAGGCAAATGGAAATGGTCATGGTCAGATAAGAGGTTACTACATGGTAAATTTAATGAACTACACCACTCAAAATAGAGGTAAAACCATCAGTGAATAGGATGACAAAACAAGTGAAATATTTTAGGCTTAATATCTCTTATGCATTTTTTAAGCCTTTTTCTAAAAGTTTAGATTTTTATGTTTCTTAGAATTTTCAAAATTTTAGTGTTTTTGGCATCTTAACTCAATGGAGGATTATAAGATATAAAATGAGTTAACTCATAAAATGGTGAGAGCATTAGCTTAGGTTGTTCACAAAATGGTGAGAACATTGACTTAGGTTGATAGCAAAATAGTGAGATCATTGGCTTATGTTGTTGGAAAAATAGTGAGATCATTGGCTTAGGTTGCTCATTAAATAATGAGAGCATTGGAATAAGGGTGGTTGATCAAACCTTAGAAAATAATGAGCACTATCTACATAGCCCAAATGGACCTCAAGCCATTATATTTCACCCTACAATAAAGAGTCGAACTAGATAAAAACAAGCTTGTGAATAGTCAAAAGGCATAAAGTAATGGTATGATAAGGTAAAATGATACAAAACATGGAAAAATTAAAGAATGCAATTTACAATCTCATGTGCATGATGCTAGAAGAGATGTTCATTGCAAGGAATGCATTTAAGAGTCTAAAGTCTAAATTGTCTACTTAAAATACATCTAAACCCAACCAATGATGTTTTCTAATGTACTAATGGATCAAAACCAAGATGAAAAAGGGGAATTGTTAAAGAGAAATAAATCAATGTCTAAGAAAGCCATGGTGGGAAATAAAACATGGGATGGTACAAATAAAGATATGGTATGACATGAAGTAAGTAATTGTCATAGATAATACTCTAGGTCTCTCAATTAAAAAAACACTTGAGATTTATTATGTTCATTCATTCAAAAATTTCATGCCCTTATGGCATAGCCAACATGTATTCCTTAGAATGATAGTTAGTGGTAATGATATAGGGCCCTAACTAGTTAGTCTTAAATTTGCCTTTTTTCTTGTGTTTGGCATTAGAGTTTTTCTAGTTTTATTTAAGTACAAGATCACCAAGATCAAATTCTCTATGTCAAACATGCATGTTTTATTGACCACACAATCAATTTTGATATGCTTGAAGGTTATTTAAGGCTACCATTCATTTTTCATCTAGTAATTCTAGCTCTTGTAGATGAGATACTCTATAATCCTCCTCATCAAGGTTATGCTTAAATTAAATTTATATAGAAGGAAAATCGACCTCGATAAGAAGAATGGCCTCAATATCATAGACTAAGGAATAGGGTATGGATCCTGTTGGATCATAAAAATTAGTTCAGTAACCCCAAAGGGAGCAAAAAAGTTTACAAGTGCCACCACAACCAACATCATTGATGATCTTCTTAGGGATATTTACAATGGTCTTTTTATATGCCTCTACTTAGTCATTACCTTATAGGAAGTATGGAGTGGAATTTTTTTGGGTAATATGGTATTAGGCATAAGATAATTTGACATCCTTATTTTTAAATTAACCACCATTTTCATATATAAGGTTAGAAGGAATACCATAACAAAAGATGTGGTGATCAAAAATTAACTTGGATATTTATTTACCGGTCACGTAAGTTAGGGGAATGGATTCCATCCACATAGTGAAGTATTTTATGGTAGTAATGATATGTTTATGGCTATATGATAATGTAAGATTAATATTTCCTATAAGTTAAATTCCCCACATTGAAAATGGTCATGGTGTAGTAATTGGTTTGAGTGTTTAATATGGAACATGTATTAGATTAACATGTTTCTAACATTGTACACACCTTTTAACATATGTAGTGGCATCAACATATATAGTTGGCCAATAATGACCATTATGTAGTAAATTTTTAGCAAGGACAAGCCCACAAGTGTGGGCCCCATAAACCCCTTTTTTAACTTCCCTCAATGTTAATCTATATTATATTAAGGTTAAACAGTGAATTAAAGTTCTATAAAAGCTTCTATGATAAAGTGTAGGTCCAATTAATGTGTAATGGGAGGCTTGATGGATGAAGTATTTTTTATTTTTATGAGATGTAGACAACTAAAACTAGCCACCAATAACCTCTAATGAGGCTTTTGGCCAATTTCCACTTAAAATACATAATTTGGATTAAAAACACTAAAATCCATTAAATGAGTTGAAATTGACATATTCAAATGATAATTTTTTCCAGCATATCACTAAATGGGACAATGCAATTTATGGGCCAGCTAACTTTGGTCAAATCATTCTAAGTCAAAATGCCAATTTTACATCGAGGTGCTCTAGATTGCTCCTTCCTATCAAATATCTTACACAAGACATTTGCCTTCATTATTTTATATTGAAAACATCGTAAATGGGATAAAACATCTAATGTATCTGATAGTGACTTATAATTCCAATCTAGTCAAAATTTATACTAATAATAAGGCATTTTGATCAATTTGAGTAATTTGTGCACAAAGTGCTTAATCATGCGTAAGAGATAATTAAACCAAATTAGAGCCTAATTAATAATTATATGGAAACTTGTTGAATACTTATTTTTGGAAATGAATATTGAATATCAACATCATTAGGTGACCTCATTTCTAGGGAAGACATCCATAGGCCATAAATGCCACAAATATCAAGATTCATGCCTCACATGCCTCATAAAATCCATCCATGTCTTTTAATTGATCCTCTATCCCAAATATTGATGATCTTATTTATCAAATTTAATTACATAATTGAATTAATCCTTAGCCACACATCTCAATCCTAAGATGGATGGTTCAAGTTGATTCTAGACATTCTAAAAAATCTATAAATAGAGAGGCTATGAACATCATTATTAAGTCTTGATAATGAAAAGTTATAATGCATAAATGATTACAAAATCCATTACAGTTAGTGTCACCATGCCAAATTTATTCCAATCCAAGTCAATCCAAAGCCACAAGGTGCTAAGGAGAAGAGGAGATAGTCAAGCCTCTTTTAATGAAGACTTCATGAGCACAAACCAAGTAAGCCACTACAACAATAATTTTGGAGCATCCAAGGAAGGTAAAAGAGGGTTTATTTTTCATTATAGTTATGTGTTTTATTCATGTTTTTAAACTAAGATCTCCCTAGTGTCTAGGCCTAGAGATGTTATGCTAGTTAGTGTGTTTCTTTCATTTTGTTTTCATTTCGAAACTAACACAATACTAACCATCCTCTCTTTAGTCAAATTCTTTAGATCACATATGGCATGTTTGGTTGGACTAGATGCATCCCACACATGAAGAAGATAATTTTTTAGCTTTAAAATCTTCATTTGGATCATTAAAACTCTTACAAATTAATTTTTTAACTTTGTTTTACCATTTTTGTTTGCCACAAGTTTACATAGTAATCAACGTCATTTAGTAAAATTGACATCAATTGGATAGCTTTCATCAGTCATATTGGTATGACCAATGTTGGTTAGATAACCATCATCAATTATAAAATGTAACCATCATCATTAATATAAATGACATCAATCACTATGTTTTTCTTAAAACACAGACTTGAGAGCTCTTTTTTTTAAGTTCATTGTTTTAAACCTAAAAGAGCTTCATGGATAAAGGACATGCTAACATTTTTGTTGCAGGACCAAGCTTGAGATTTGGCAAAAACATGTTTAGATCACCTTTTTCATGCTTAAAATTAATTAGGAACATTATTTTGGGTGCTTAAAATAATATTTAGGTGCTTAAGTGAGTTTTTAGAATTAGTTTTCAAAGTTACAACTAATACCAAGGGGTCAAATGAACACCACCTCATTTTACATTTGGGTTTAAAAATGAACTCACCTTTCCAAGTTTCTGTACTTACTTGGTTGTTTAAGTTAAATATTTATTTGGCAAAAAGAGGGGTGCCACGTGTATGTTCTTCCATTTGTCCCCTTTAGGGAACCCTTGGAATCAAAATTGCCATTCCTATTACAAGTAGCCTAGTCAGGGGCTTAGAGAGAGAGTCATTTAAAGCACTCCCTAAAAAATCATCAAAGTTTGGGTGACCTTGAAAATGACCCTAAGTCTTTCTAATTTCATGCTTTCTTTGTTTTTATGCAAACTTGGCTTGTGAGAGGGACTTCATCACCTCCCATGAATTTTTTAGGGAAGCTTTGACCCAAGGTTTCACCTCTCAACATTGACTTCATTTGGCTTCTAATTGGAGTCATACATGGGATGTATCTACATTTGGACATTGCATGACACTCAGTGCACAGTAGGATGTAGTGGTTGTAAAAAGGACTAGACATTTTTATAACTAGCCAATGTTGTGGACACCCAATTTCCATGCTTGTATTTTGTATCATTTGATGTGAAAGTCATAATGCAATTGATTCCCCTAGAAATGTTTGAAATATTATTATTTTATTCAACCCAATTTTTATATACCTTTGTTAGGATTTTGATGATTATCCTTTGTGTATTTTGGTCATTTTTTCTTGATATGTTTTGAGACTAAAACATGTTTGTTTGTTCATAAGCCATATCAAAATAATGCATTTAAGTTGAGGAGGGTAGTATTATGCTACCCAAATCATATCAAACCATTTGTGATTTTGAGTCTATTGAAACATTGCAGTGATCACATCATTTAATCATGATTACATTGTTAGGCTACTCAATTTGTTTCAACACTTGTTTCACCTTGTATCAAAAACCATTTGTTTCAAACCATTTTGTGTATACCATTTAGACATTTATCTTGTGTTGTATTATTGTCCAATATTATCTAGCCTGTTTGGTCAAATCCTAGTTTTCACCATTAAATTTTCAATTAACCTTGTTAAGTTTGGATAAGTTTGGATCCAAACATTGATTTATTTCTATTTAAGACTTAACTCATGAGGCTGATACTTAGATCTTTCTCTTTTGGGTTACATAACTTCAGTTAATCGATTACCCAAATTTGAAAACTATTGATGGTTTTTTGTTTAATGCCTATCCTCATCATTTTTTGTAAATTAATTTTAGATAACACACCCTTTATTAAAAGAGTATTTTGACTCATGACTTATGCCAATTAATCATGTTTATGTTTGATTATGTGTGTCGAGTTTATGTCAAAGTTGTTTCAAAACTTGTTAGATTAAATCAAATCACATCAGCCTTTGTTTCAAGTCTAGATTTTGATGTCATTTGGCCAAAATTCCTAATGTATGCCTATTTGTTTGAGCATATATTTTGACTCCACATTTGGATAAAATACCTTGTGACTCAAATTTTCCCTTTCCTAGTTTAGACCTTGTTTGGAACACTTTGACCTAGACCTTTGACATGTTGAATTTTATTCAGATGCTTAACCTTTTGTGTGTATGACATTTGACGTTGGACATTATAAATTAGGTTGTTTTATGCCAATTTTTAGTACAAAAAATTTTGGAGATACAACTCCACTTTCAAACCACATTGGAGATACAGTTCTACCCCTTCGACCAAGTTAGACCAAGTTTGAACCATTTATCCTTTGTATCATTTTTCATAGTTTGTATAACTCTAATCCTTTTTGTTTTCAAAGATTTCATCATTTATGTGGATATGTCTAGCTACACTTATGTTGGAGTAATGTACACTCCAACTTATGATATAATGGTCACACAAAATCCCACTAGGAACCCCTATAAAGAAATTTTTTCTAAGGAGTTTTATTATTCTCCCTATAATACTCTATATGGGGAACATACTAAAAATCCACAAAATCTAAATTGAGACCTTGATTGCCATGAAGTGGCTTGTGAGGAATAATTTAAAGACCCAAATATAGAAAATGTTGTTTGGGATACAAATCCATACCCTCTTTTCAATAATCAGTACATGGAACACAGTCAAGAACTAGCTCACGAGCCAACTCACAACTATGATGATATGGTTTATGAGGAAGACTTGGATACTTTGGCTTATGTGAGTAATCAAGCTCCACCACAGCACACCATTTATATACCAATACCAAAATGTTGCACCATTCCCATATCAAGACCTCATGCTTTGGTTTGTGTGAGCAACCAAGCTCCACAATGTCCAACTATTTCTATACCAGGACCTCATCCTTTAGTTTGTATGAGAAATCAAGCTCCAAAACACCCCTTAATCATTATAGGACCTAGTCCTTTGGCTTGTGTGATAAATCAAGCCCCACAATGCCTTATCATTACCATCTTAGGACTTTATGCTTTGGCTCATGAAAGAAACCATGTTCCCCAATGCCCTAGCATTATCCAATCATAAGTCATTCCTCATATAGTACTAATCCCATCCAAACCTCAACCCATCCAATCCTTGGAATACAAAGCTATATTCAAAATTGGTATTTTCTAACTCATTGGAAACCAAATCCAAGAGAACCAACCAATCCAAGATGTTTTTGTTGAACCAACCACTTATGCTAAGTCAACTTATGATGAATCACCTATTGATCCTATACCAATTGTCAAGGAGTCTCACTCTAATGAGCCTATATTTTTTGAGTCACTTCTTAATGATTATAACCACCATTGGGAAAATCATTACCTCAACCATGTGCCTATTTTTCAAGAACCTCCTATTGACAAGCTAGTCTCTGAGGAGTTATCTCTTGACCTATTTCCCATCCTAGAGGAGTCTCACTTTGACAAACCAATTTTTGTGGAGCCCATTATGCCATCACAGGCCATCACTTGTCCAAAAATAAACATTTAACAAGACATAATTATAACAAAGTGCCCATTAGATGAAGAATCAAAGTTAGAGTTAGGTTCCATTCTTGAACCAACATTAGATTTACCATCAACATCTAAATCAAAATCAATCTCAACATCATATTTAGAGTCCCTTTAGTTAGAATCAGATTTAGAAGTAGAATATTTTTTTGGCTATTACAACATTGGTTATGCATGCCTTGTAGATTAATTTTAATATATTTGTGATCCTTCTACAATTTTTAAGTATTAGTACTTTAGATTTGACACAAGTTATCCTAGTATCTTCTACAAGGATTGTGTATCCTCTCCCCATTCCATTACCATTCCATAGGCCATTACCATAAACCAAAATAGCCATATCATTAGCATTCCATCTCCCATAAGTGTCACTTGGGATTCATAGAATCACACTTTATTAAAATGCATCCATGGTGACATAGTAGTTGAAGAAGAGTAAAGAGTCCAAGACCACATTCATGTAGTAGAACACTCTCCTATTGAAACCTTTTCAGAGGCATTAGGGGATAATCAAAGTCAAAACTTATCATCTTCTAATGAAACTTTTTTGGAAGTGCTAGAAGAAAATCAAAGTCAAAAGTAAACATGCTTAGTGAAACCTTCTCAAAGGCACTATGAGACAATCGAGACAACTTCATTGGTTAAAACCTTTTTGAGGCACCAATAGCTGAGCACAAAAGTTATTCACTATTAGATAAAGACAAAATCAAAGATTAAATCAAAATAGCTTCCTATCTATAGCCTAATCAGATATTAGTTACTCTTAGGCCCAAACAACAACAAAAATTGATGGTCCTATCGATAGAACAAGTCTCTGGCCCTGCTAGAACCAAAGTTATGTTGAATATAACATCATCAATATTATGTGTGACTAAATGTCCTGATCTTCATTTATTTCCGCACCATTCCAAATTCCATTATCATTTACCATTCCATTTCAAAATCAAACCTACCATCCATTATTTGTCCTTGTTTAACATCCATAGTTGCACTTTCCTTTGTAGAGGATACAAAGATACCTTATCTTCATGTTTGAAAGAATCAAAATCAATGACCAAAAAAGATCACAAAAGCATTCTCGACAACCAAATTTTCAAACCATTTTTGATAGAGTATCTATTTAAAAAAGGTTTGGGCTAGTAATTAATATGATCGAGTATTCTATTTATATCATTTGTTGATTAAGATGTGCATATCCCCATCAACACAAAAAATATAATAAAAAGCCACACCCAGGCCCATAACATGTATTATACCATTTCACATTTCCATTGTTACATATCCTTTTTCCATTATCATGTATCCTACCATTCACCCCATCACTTGGGGAAAATATTCTTACCATTTTATCAATCCTATCATTCCATTCCTATTTAGACCAAAGCCTATTTTTAGTCATCCTACCCAATCTTATTTTGATCTTGGTTCATTTAGTTCTTCTCACACATTCTATGGGGTCATTCCAATCAGGTTTCAACAATCAATCCAATCTGTGTTTATAATGACAATCTATGAAAGTAATGTGACAATTGATATAAAAAGATATCTTTCATCCTATCCATGTTTGTTTATGTGAGCCTTATTATAACCACCTATGGGCAAATCAATGTCTCACCAGTCTTGATACTAATTATAATCACCTATGGGAAACTTAGTATCATTAACCTATGTTGTTGTATCCTAGTTATAACTAATTATGGGAAAACTAGGGGCAACACTTGTTTATCATGCATTTTCGCATCACCTTGCCATTACTATTTCATTTGACTGGCCATTTTCTAGGTTTGAGAACTAGTTGGTTTTTCACCACCTTTTGTATGGATGGAATTAATATGACATGAGGTCATTACAAGACTATATGGGTCATAATCAATTCATGTTAAGGTCACCTCAGTCCCCCTTTCTATACGCTCTCATCATTTTGTGAGCAACCTAAGCCAAACACTCTCGACATTTTGTGAGTAGGTATTTTGTCATCTCTAATGAGTTAAGATACCTTAAAATGCCAAAAAAAATTATCCTATCTAGGCCTAGTCAGATATCCTTAATATACCTTATTGGGGCATGGTCATTATTAGGATGCTTTCATTTGATTTTGTTTTCAAGATTTTTTTTTATTTGTTTATTTCAGGTTGTTTGTTTATTTGTTTTCCTATTTGTTTTCTTTCATCACAGTTGCCTTGACTCAGTATATATGTGTTCATTGGGTGATTCCTCAGGCACATTATTCTTGAGTCCATCCATATTCATCTATTAACATTATCATCATGGTTTTTATCATTGGTACATTATTTTCAAGCGTTTATTGGATCGAGAGTCAGTCTTTATGCATATTATGGCCAAGTCTTCATCACATTCTATCATGATGCCTAACATCACATGTTATAACATAAATTAGTTTCATGAAGGTCTAAAACAAATGGAACTATATAAGTTTTTCCTTAACACTTTGGCAAATCCTCCCATCCTACCCTTGATCAAATTAACTCATTTGACCATTCTAGTTGTATCATTCTTAATCAAGATGAATATCTCCTTATTGATAGGTATAACTAGATCATTTACACTAACCAATCTTATTCATCCATCCATCTCTTTCATTAATTTGCACCTGCTCATATTTAATTTGTATTCTAGGTTATATCCTTGAGTTGTGCTTACTAATTAGCCCTAATTGAGGCACCATAATAATTAACTAATCCATGTCCTCTTAATGATTATAACCACCTATGGGCAAATCATTATTTTGAATTTTATTCCTAATTATAACTACCTTTGAGAAAATCAATATCATTTTTAAATCAATGCATGCAAACATTTTCTCATTTTGATTAATCTCAAACATGGGCTAATTCCACCTTTCTTCTTTCTTCTTTTCAAGGGACCCTCCATCAATAAATGTGATAGACACTCCCTCAAGGTGACATCATCATAGGCTTCCCAAACACCATTTGTAGCTTTGTTCTTCAATCATCATATTACTTTTGACATACAAGACATCTCTCATTATTTGAGAATAAATTTCTTTTTCTATGGTTTGCAACATCTTCCCAAATAACGGTATCACTCTACTATAAGGGTTTATAAGAGGGTTATGACTAGTTTACATTATTAGCGAATGGTCATAAAGTTTTATACCTAAAACCACTAAAACATTATATGGAATAATTATTAAAATATTTTATACCTCTTATAAAAGGCTTAGTTTACCATGTAAACTCTAAATGTGCCAACGAGCATCAGAAACTTCTTCTCGGGCTTGGAAACCTCCAATTTGCATGTGCAAAATAATTTCTAATGCAATTTCTTAGTTTTTCATCATCCCAAAGACCTAAAACTTTGTAAAAAAATTAAAACCAACCTATAACACCTCATTCCATGATTACATGAGCTATGTTACCTTGTAATCTCAACTTGACTCTTCATTTAGACCTTACTAGGTTATTATGCATACTCGGTCTAGGACTGTAAGTCAAACTTGGATATAGAAAGAACTTGGATCCTTATTATACTGATTTCACCACCTTATAAACATGTCATAAATATTCATTCCAATCTCAATATATACAAAACTTCTTCTCCCTAGCCTTAACATGCTCAACATACTAGGATACCAAGTCTATGCCAACACACTATTCACATACTTGTCTTCTCTCCTGAACCTTTCTTAGCCTTATTAGACATTAATGACATTGATGATACTATTATATCACCACTTTGTCATTATATTTGAAATAAATGACAACACACTTGCCAAAAAAATCTAGAACCTTATGTTGTGCTTAGAAAACTTGATTGTGTATAAACAAAAATTCTCCTTATAAGTATGGTATGAGAAATAAATGTGTGTTCCTTAGTAGGATAGGATGGACATCCTCAAAAACCCACAATAAAGATAGTTGCCTACATACTGATATATTAAGGAGGGATCAAGTCCAATGTAGTTCTCCCACCTAGTGTTTGGTGCAAGTGTAAGCGAATGATAGAATGAGAGTGGAATTGGATGCCTTGAATGTGTTTGAGATTTTAAATATTTAAAATTTGGGTTTATGGGTGATTGATATGGTATTATATGAAATGAGGGAAGAATAGGGTCAAATACCTTAATTTTTCTCAACTTGTAAGTTTTTTGAATAAGCTTTTACATATATTTTCCATTTAGTGAATAAAGGTCAAATATACTTGTATTTATAGAGATCTATAGCTTATGAATATAATAAAATGTGCTTAGACCAACCTTAAGAGGGGTACACATTTGAAAAAATTTACATTCAAGAGAGTTAGGTCAAAGGATAATAACACCCATTTGGGGACAATAACACCATATGGCTATAATATCCCAAATGTGGTGATAATTTCCACCTAGCAGACTGATGAGAAAACTAGGTTGGGATCTAGGAAATTTGTCTTAGGACTGTGTTTGAGCTGATTATATATGTATTTGGTCTATAAAATGGATTTAAAAGTGAAAACATAATCTAAGATAGGTCTAGGGCTAATATATGAATAGGTTAACTCAAGTAACACTCTTGGTATCCAAATACCACTTTTAGGTGATTATATTTGCCCTCATTTATGCTATAAATGTAGCAAAGTCAAATGACTAGTATAAAGGAAAAATAAGCATAACTAGACTTACCTTAATAATGAAACCTATGTACATAAGTCTAAGTATGTGAAACATGATCCAAAGTAAAGACCCATAATGAAACATGCAAAAATTAGTCCTTACTTAAGAGATGATCAAAATCAAAAGACTATGCTAAATAAAGTAACTAAGTAACATTGAGTAAAGAGAGAGGAAAGGAATGAATATACCTCATTGAGAATGTAAACTAATACATGAACATGATGAAAACCTATGTGTGTGAGTGTACATATTAATCATATCATTAAATATATTGGACTGAGTTGATGGCTTGCTCAATATTCATATGGGTGGATCAAGAACTTAATATAGTTTGGACTCCATCATTTCCCACCCTTGCTTGGTGGATCATAATTTATGAATATCTTATATAAGAGTGTAAATTTATCTAACACTCTCATGTGGATGGATCAAGAAATTAATTAGACCATGAATCCATCATTTCCCACCCATGTGAAGTATATATATCTATAATTAAACTATGAAAACTACTCAAATTATCTATTTGAGTATATTTAACTATGTATGTCATCTCCACGACTACTCAAGTATATCAAGTGACACTAGGCCACTCAAGAATGCAAGCCATTGTAGATAAAGAAAATAATTAATATGGTGACAACCTATAATATGATATCAAATGCATAAAACATAGATAATGACATGGATTTTTCCATTCTATCTAATAAACCTGTGTGTAGCTAAGCATATGGAAACTATGTGATGTAAAAATAATCCTAATCTCATATTTGAGTAAACTAAATCTAAACTAAGTATGTAATAATTGAATCTATTTATCTAAATTGAATGTGGGAGTAATCATTCCATGGATGATGCCTCCAAATCTGAGTAACTAGTAGGAATTTGAGTTGAAATGAGTGTATCTAAGTAAAATCTAAACATAACTATCAAACTTATGAATCTATCTATGCAAATATATACTATATTTGGTGTACTAGTTTGGCTAATATGGATTGTATTGAAATTGAGGATACTAGATAGTAGTGCCCTATGGATCTAATGTCTCAATCTGGGTATCAATGTCTATTTAGTCCAAAATATAGTGATCTAAACTACTTTTTGAGTCCCTATTTTTTTCTATGTGTGATCGATCTATGTCTAATCTATAAAACTAATCATGTTTGTTGAAATATAATTTGTGAATAATAATGTAGGAGCCTAACCTCTATGACAAACCCCTGTGAATGCCCCTTCTTTTGATGGTACTTGTGAACCTTATGTAAAAACTATCCTAAAAAGAAATAGCTCTATAAAATGTGTTAGCTAGATCTTATATATGATAACTGTGTGATAGTCTAATATAATGTATAAATACAACATCAAAATGCAAAAGTATCTTAGCATAGGTAGGTAATATAACATCTATGTTTTAATCTATGATTACACAAGGTTTTCAATATAGATTCAATCTATGTGTATAACAAAAAAATTTGAGTAGCTACTTAAGAGGATGGGCATGATGTCCATCACAACACCCAAGTAGGAAGGGTAGATGCATGAGGTCCCTCATGAGATTAAAAACTAGTGTTTTTATGCAATAAGAAAATACAAGTGTCATGGTGAAGAATCATACAAGGAAACATACATGAAAAAATGCATGAGGCATGCAAAAGGTAGGACAAAGGGACACAATACAAGGGACAGGCAAATTTCACTAAATCTAAGAATGAAAACATACAAGGACATGTTTAAATGTACACATACATAAGCAAAAAGCAATTTGGATTAAAGCCACATAGAAGGACATGTTCAAATGTCCACATATAAAAGTAAGAAATCACACACAAGGGACATGGGCACATGTCTAAATCATACAAATATAGAAGTGGCATAGATCCAAATAATAATGGCATATTAAAATGGCCTCGAATATGGAAGAAGCATAGGAAACATAATCAAGTCTAATCTAGGAAAACTAGAAATGAAAGCATGTATAACTATGTAGTACAAATCTATATAAATGTTAGGATGTAAATATGCTAAGTCTAACTAGTGATAGTCAACAAAAAATTTGAGCAATAAGAAGCAATGATCAATATCAAGATATATCAATGCATAAATTGAAATGTATAAAATTTAAAAATAGGACCTAGTAGTAGTAACTATGTATGAGATGCCCCTAAATGGGTGGATGCATCAAATGAATAAACCTAGATCAGTGTGTATGACTCTAATCAGTAGATGATAGCTAGTTTGGGTCAATGTAGTAGACTAGGGTCATGTATGTAATCTACAAGCACTCAATAAAAATAATTGAAGAATATGTGTATGATAAAATTTACTATACTAAGATAGATAAAAATATGTAATATATAGAAATTATTTGAGATGTAAACATAATAGTTCATATAATTTCTAAATTTTATATTTTCAAAATATTTGAATGTTTTTGTATTTTGACATGTTATATATTTTTTTGTGTTTTCTAGATATAATCTATGTATAAGTAAATGAAAATAAGCTATGTACAAAGAGTGAGAGAGATAAGGGAGTATGTACAAGGGTATAAAACATACTAATCAATGAGTCTCATGGGAGAATCACTATCACTATGACTTGTGTCAAAAATAGGAATGATAATCTCTCATGTTATGTGATTACTATGCTGTAATTGAATGTTGTTGCAATAGGAATCTGAGTATTGGTCATCATCTAAATCATAATAACATGGTTTTTTGGAGGTAAGTGACTTATAATATGGATTTTACCTTTCTAAGTTGTGATTTTGAATATTTATAGTGATTTTTCCCTTTTAAACTATGCTTATTATAGACATATGGTGCTATCGAGGATTTTTTACTAGAAAATGTTGTTTGAGAATGTATGTTGGCTTAGCATGATTTTGATTATGAAACTTAAGTTTTTTATCTTTATATAACATTTCCTATGTATCTATATGTTTTTATTTTATAAATTATATCTACTATTGATGTGCCTTAGGATGTTTAATAAACCCCAAAACTTATTGACCAATATTATCAACTGCTAGAATAGGAGAAGTGATGTCTTAGGCCTATTTAACAAAACCTTGACCCTGATAGTCAAACTATTATAGATATTTGTGACAAAATTATACCATATTAAATGTTGATCCTCTTTTTAGAGAGGTATTTTTTCTTGATTTATCTATGCTTGTTGTATTGATTCTTGTTATGATTGTGATTTTTGAACCTTTTTTTGTTTTGAGTTATGATTTGGTAACCATTATTGTATTGTTTCAAAAGTTTACCCTTTTTGAATTAGTAGATGTACTATTTTATATTATGTGGATGAGGTGTCACTATGTGAGTTGTTTATATCCATTATCTATTGTATTTTCCTTTTCAATGCTAAACATGAATCGATGTGGTACCTATGCATTTTATGATATACACAAAAAAAATTGGATCCCCTCATTGGGTGTAGGGAAGGTATGTTGATAAACTAAGCTTTAATAATTTCCCTTAGAACATCACTTGAACTCTTATTTTACCTTTAAATTATTTTTTAATCAGTAATTCTATATGTATTTTGTCTTGATTTATGATCTAGATATGTAACATTGTTTTCCATAAATTGACTAGGTGAAGATGTGTATACATGATTAACACTATTATGTCGTGGAAGTATTTATCATGTAAGTTGATTTTATAATGTTTTAATATTTTCATGTAATAATTTATTCTAATTTTATAAACTTAAAATTATCTTTCTCATATTGATAACTTGATCATATAGAGTCTCACAAGTGCAAACCCTAATTATTTTTCATTGAACATGTAAGCACACACCTTGTAGGGAAGAGGTGTGAATAGGTTTAATATGGGTAATAGTGACATTAGTATAGGTTGATTCATCTCATGGATGAATGGTCACATGGACCTAGTTAGAGTAAAATTATCTATCACCCTCATGGAGATGAAGAGGAGAAGGAGATTAATTTTTGTACATAAGATATGACACTAAAATTTGAAACATAGTTGTTAGCTTATGTGTTAAATCCTCTATGTGTGTATGGGTTTCCTTGTTAATGTAATTATACATAAGACAAAGATAACATATATTAGATATGACATATATTACAATTGATAGAAAGCATCATCTATACATGTGTTTGTCTTTTATGAGTTTATTCCAAATTAAAGGGAACAAACATGTAAATGAAAATATTAGACTTTGCAAGAAAAAGTGATTGGTTTTTTATGTTATTATGATCATGATTATATGAATTATAAGATATATGAATCTAAAATTTTATTATGAATATAAAAAGGATATAAACCCTAAGTGTGTTTAGGGTTAGGGTTTTTTGAATTTAGGGTTTATTTGCAATAATTTAAATTTTATTCACATAAATTGAAACCTTAATATTAAATTTATTTAATTATCTAGGTTGTCTAAAAAAATATAAAATAATAAGTATTCATCCTTGACTTATTGATTTTTTTTTGGATTAATGCAAACTAGGGTTTGAATCAATATTATAAGTAAATTAGGTTCACTAAATGATTTAACCTTTTAGGGTTTATAATGGAAATACTTATGTTTAGATTAAATGGATGAGATGTATAAATAAGTAAAATAATATGAAATAATTAATTATTGATTTATTATAAATTTTGACCTTCTTTTACTTTCTAAAAATAGTAATAAATATGCTTAAATAGAGACTTATCTAGAAAGTGACTGTCATGGATGATCTAGGTTCTAAAAAATGAGTTCTACATAGGTATGAGTGTCATAAATAGGGTATCAAGATATATTTTCTCACTAGATAGTAGTTCCATATTACTTTAGTGTCCTCAAAGTGGCATTGTGTACTCTTTGCAAGATTATTCCTATTTTATGGGAGTAAATGTGCCTATGTTTTTAAATCTTGTTCTTACATGCATGAAATCTAAAAATCTATGTTATGTCTTAAAAACTTGATTTAATGTGAAAATCCTAATCTTCTTTTCAATTATTACATGATAAATAAATGTGTGTTCATTATTATGACATGATGGATATCCTCAACACCCCACTATGAAGAAATTTTCCTACATACCAATACTCCGAGGAGGGATCAAGACCAATGTAGTTATCCCACCTATTTCTTGGTGAAAATGCAAGTGAATGATAGAATGAGAGTATACTTGGATGCCTTGAATGTATTTAAAATTTGAAATATTTGAAATCTAGGTTTTGGGCTAATGTAGATGGTATAATGCATAAGTAGGGCGGAATAGGGATCAAATACCTTATTTTTTTCAACTTGTCTTTTTTTTTAATAGGTTTTTGCATCTATTTTCCATTTACTAAATATAAGTCAAATATACTTGTATTTATAGAGATATGTAGCTTATGTGGATAATAAAATGTTCTTAACCTAACCTTAGGATGGGTACATGATTAAAAAAGTATCTATTCAAGAGATTTAGGGCAAAGGACAATAGTGCCTAGTTGGGGACACTAGATTCATGTGGCTATAATCTCCCAAATGTGGCACTAATGTCCACCTATAAGATTACTAGGAATAGTGGGTTGATAGATGGGAATTATATTTTTGGACTATGTCTGAGCTTACTGTAGATGTTTGTGTTATGAAAAATGGCTAAAAAATTGTGGCAAAAGGCTCTAGGATAAGTCTATGGATAAGCTAGGAATATGATAACTCAAACAACACTCTTGGAATCTAAATACCACTTCTAGGTGATTACAAATACTAAGTCAAGCATAACTTCTTAAAAATTACTATTAATTTTAGTAGCCAAAATTATCCTCCTTTTTGGGCTAGGAGGTTACAAGAATAAATAGGATTGTGATGGGGAAGGCCTAATCTCTCAATCACCATCCAAATTTATAAAGAGTGTGTCCAAAATCATGTAAAGGATGAATTTACAATGATAACATTCAAAATGGACTCTTTAAAACTAAAAATACAACATATTCATGGAAAACATATATGGAACAAAAGTTCCCACTAAACCCAAAAACATAAAATTACATAGTTATAATTAGGTGGTTATTGATGTGGCACCAATGGATGAAAAATTCTATGAATTAACTACTTTTTTAATTGAAGTGACCACTAGCAACCCCTGAGGGATCAAAATTGAGCCCAATGGAATTTACAAGATTATAAATCTTAAAGGTTGGTCACTTTGTGTTGTCATGGAAATATTAATAGTTAGTTGAGTACTAGGGATTGATAAAGAATCTACCTATTTTGCATTGAGTTATTCAAATAACATGTGTTCTATATATAAATCTTTATTTGTGATGTCAAAATTGATTAGGGAAGGTTTGAAGAGTTTGATGGCTCTAGTCATCAGCCTTACTTGTTTGAATTTTGAGATCTTGAATTATACTCCCAAAGCTTTAGCTCTTACCACACTACCTTTATAAAAATTAACAAATTGTATAATTTCATTAATGTTTTTGTATATGGCACCTTCGAATCCTTATTTGAAGTTATTTACAAATGCCAATAGTAGGTTCTCAAAATTCAACATGTTGACTAGTTCACCTATATGAGAGATCACATTAGTGACCCAAATATCCCTCAAAATATGTAAAGCCTTATTTTCATGATTATATGATGTCTCAATAAAATCTTCATCTGATTATGCCAACTAAGGGAATCATCCCTTCTTGAAATTACATAGTTAAGGCACCAAGATGTGTCCATATTGGTCATCAAGTTTAATTAGTTGAATGCATAGGTTCTAGAACACTGAACCAATAAATAAAACCTCTTCACTAATTCTCTCATTTGATACCAAAAATTTTCCACATTTTACCTATTGGATTGGTTTCCCATTATATAAATCTAAATCCTATTCAAAATATTGTATAGCTTAGTAGCCACACTTTGCACATCATCAATATTTCTTGAGTAACATGTAGAGTTTGCCTTTGATATATTATTTTATATGTTTCTTATTTTATCTAATACATTTACTTCATGGCCTCACCCATAGTATCCACAAAAGTAAATAAATTTTCATTGGACTCAGTGGGATCATTTGGATCCCTCCTAGTTTTCTTTGATAAGGTAAATAAATTATCCCTTTATTCAAATTCCTTTTCCTCCCTCATGTTTAGATTCAAAGTCTTCATATTCCTTACCCTTTGGATGGTTACAATTTTCTTATTTAATTAGGTAGAGATAATAGGTAACTCTATGATGACCAATTTTTTTCTCTCATCACTTATATTTTGCATTTCCTTTACCCATTAGGGAACAATGAATTCCCTTGTTTCTCCATATGTACCTTGTTATTTGGATACATAAGGTGGAGAATTCATAGGAAAGGGTGTTATTTTTTGTGGTACCAATGATGTAATTATTTTAATTGATAAATATAGAGGGGTGTAAACAATTCTCTCCCATGGTGATGGTTCCATTATTAGAGTATCCTTAGACATAAACTTGGTTAAGCCTAGGGTCTTTGCAATATTGATAGTAGTTGATGGCATGGGTGATGAATGGGGCATTGGTAGATTTAGTTGAAATGACCATTTCTTGGGAATTGGTGGAATTTTGGGATTTAAAATGGAAAAAATAATTTAATTCTCAACATGGACTGACTTCTTATGAGTCTTTATTTGTTTATAATAAATAATAGATGAATAAATAGAAATGGACATAATAACTTTTAGAATAACTAAAGGTAAATATGTAGCTAGAATATATACATTGATAACATATGAAACAAGGGAATAAACTACCTCATTAATGTTTAACATTTGTATCTTGTGAGAATTTAATGACCCAATGTGTCAATAGGGGTTTATTCCACCCATGGGATTCTTAGACTCATGGATTTAACCGTTTAAAACTTTATATCTTCATAATTTGAGGTTGGTTATTCACTAAATTTAGGCTTAGTCCACATTATTATTTCCACATCTTATTCTTCCTCATGAGTTTAATACTCAACTCAAGATATTACCTAATTGGTCTCTTATTTATCTACTTCTTCCTCTTTCTTCTCATCATTAAGGGATTATTATATGGTGGTAAAATCAAGTGATGGATTTTCTTCTAATTTATTTCCCTTTACAAAGGTGGGAAGATCTTTAGAAGTCCTATGGTAAGTGACTATGGTGTGATTTGAAGTTGGAGGAGATGATGAAAAAGTTGAAAGAATAGTAGTGGTAGAAAGAAATAATGTAGGTGGTGGTTAAGGAATGGTTGGTGTGATAATAGTGGTGGAAGAAAAGGTGTTCAAAGTTAGAATGTTAGGCAGAGTTTGAGGATAAGTCTCATCACTAATGGTTATGGATGTTAGTGAACTTACTTGAGGAGACTTGGGAAATTATGATAAATTGAATAAATAAGTATGAATCCTTATGAACTCAAGGAGTATAACTTGGATAAATATTTTAAGGGGTGGTATAGGTGTCATAACAAAAGTTCCCTTCCTCTGTCCATCTAAAGGAGGTTTAGAATTATCCTTTATTATAGTTATTCCTAAATCTTGAGTAGTTTTAGATAAAGATGTATAAGTCAATCAAGGATATGTGAGAGATTTTATAGTTTCCATCCTTATTAAAGTGTCATAATCCCTCTAACTGCTTGACTCCCCTTATTTCAAGTCTATTTTTCCCCTATAGGAGAGGAGGGTTGATATTACACCTATGAATCTTATGACTATGTTAAAGGTCATTAATGTCTCAATTCCCTTTGTTCCTTTTATTCTATAACCTTCATATCATATTGAAGGTCTTGATCCCATATCATGTACATTGACTTATTATTTATCTTTGTCCATACCTCCATGTGATCTAATATATTTATAAAGACAACATCATGATCATATTCCTAGTGACCATATGAAATGTTCACCTTTTTTTCTCCTTAATGTATTGGAGGTATGCCTTTATCCTCTTCTTAGGATCCCATTCCTTGAATGGTGCCACCCTTAGATTGTAATAAGTATTAGCCTTGACAACTTAGATGAAATGTGATATAATCACATATTGTAGTTTCCAAATGCTTAAAGGAGTTTTAAAGTAATAATACAAGTGTTTTTGGCCTAAATATTTATCAATGCTATTGTAAATTTGATATGTTATTTCCTACTCTATAATTTTATCTAGGACATGGTGTGGTAGTAACATCAAATATATTTTTATGCCTTCTATCCTAATGATAGTGACATCAGGTCAATACCAATAGTCCCCCATTTTTCTATGGCTCCTTGTTAGGTTCTTAGATAACCTAGGCATCAAAGTTCCATGAATTTCTTAAAACACTTGAGGATATACCTTATCACATATCCTTTGAATTTTATTTTTGAACCTATATATGAACATAAAATAGTAATCTTCATCGATTCTATTTCTCAAATATTCCATTGAGGGTTAGCATAATTTACCACGGGTATTACTAATTATGACTATTACTACATCTAGTAAATAGGACATCATGTATAAATTTCCATCAACTACCCTTTGATTAGGACAAAAAATTTATATCTTCATCTTTACACTTATGATCTCTCATAGGATGACTATTTTGTTAGATGTTAGGAGAATGTATAATAATGGGACCCACTTGAATTGTACATAAATAATGATAACAAAACCATATAATTGATTCAGTAGAGACATAGTTATCCTAATTCTTGGTCTAAATTTGACAATATAATTAGATGAAATCCCTCACTTCAGCTTCATCCTCTGACCTTGAACTAACCATTCTTTCAACTTTTCCTCTATGGTACTTTGCTCAAGCCAAACATTGGTTGAGACTTGGTTATACACAGTCATAGGAATAAAAATTATAACATACCTCTCAAATTTCATATTATAAATATAATCAATTATGTTTTTAATTTTATTAATGTGTATAAAATCTCCAAAAAAAGAATCCATTAAGAAAAAAAAATTTAGCAAGTAAATGTAAGGCATTACCTATGGTTTTATCACTACTTGGTGGAGGTGTTGTGCTTTAATGGATAATAAGTCATATATATAATGATCCTCATCTAGATAAATTTGAACTTGTGTATAATATGGCACCATATATTCCACTTCATCCCATAACATTGAGTAGTGAAGGAACTTGATGTCTAGGGAAATCTTCTCAAATATAGTATCCATAAATTCGTTTCTTGATGAATAAGAATATGTAGAAGGAGCTTGAAGATGGACCTGATTTAATTAGAGGCCATGTTTTGAAATATTAAATATAAAATTTACTTTTCAAATTGTTTGGTTTTTTCTTTATAAGATTATTGAGAAAATGAGGGCTTTTCAAATGCTCGAGGGATTGAAATTGTAATGCTTAATCAAGAGAGTAATGGTAAAATGACTTTCCTTCACATAGATTTTGCATATATCACTCTTAAGTCTAATTATTAAATTAATTCATGTGTCATCAATGAAAATAATGAACTTTTTATTCAATTCCCATTTTAATTTGGAGGTGTCAGTCAGGTTTGGTAGGTTCACTTTCTGTCCAAATGGTAACATTTCATTATATTTACATGTCTAGTCATCCCTTTTTAGATAGCTATCACTTCTTTGTTAACTAGTCTTTTGATTTTCTCTTAACATTATTTATGTGTACATTATCCATGCTCACTTCATATTATGACACTTATTTGATTTTTATTTAGCCAAATCTTTAGATTTTTAGCTCTATTTTATATGCTCTAGGGTCACAAGTTAACATGATTTAGCAACATGAGCAATGTCAAGCTTGTAGGAATGTGAAAGGTTGGGGTCATTCCTGCTTGTGTATTAGAAATGTATATACCCCAGATGGCTCTAGGTAATTAAATTATGAAATGTGGCATGATATTATCAACTCAAGGAATCAGATACTTGGGGCCATAGGACCAGTGGAACCTTGAATTTGTTTTTATACTTTAGAAGCTATAATTTGAATGAAAATATGCCAAGTTTTACCTATTTAGAACCATAAAATATCAACACCATTAGACTATGAATCATCATAGTATGTTAATCCTTCCATGGTTTAATCTGACAAAAATATGCCAAGTTTTCAATTCTCAAAACTACATAAGCTTGGAACCACAAAAGATTATAACCATTAGCTAATTGATAATTATATAAAGTCCTCATATTCTCATGTTCATTAAAATGCACCATGTGGCATGTTTTCAAAACTTAGGTACCTGGAAAATTTAGAATATCCTTTGAACTTTGAAGGCTCCATGTAATGCCATAATGACATGTGTTAATGCCCAAGAGATCGAGACTTTTTAAAAGACTTAGAAATATTTTGAGAAATATGGAGGCTCTTGGTGACATGATAGCACCACTTTTCACAATATCTTGTAATAAATATGAGGCTTGATCATGGGTTATTAATTAGTCTTGATCAATATTCATATAATCATACTAAACATGTAAGAAAATTAGGATGAAAAATTGAAAAATATATTAGTATCATTATTTGATAAATTAGAGCATCAATTTTGAAAAGAAATTATGAAAACCCAAGGTTCAAATAACTTAAAATGTTCGTTCAAGCTTCGATTTTCATGATTCAAGTTTCTATGAATTTATACACGTGGAAATAACCTTAGAATTTAAATGAATAACATCATATTATGTAATTATAAGGTTTATAGGGCCCCCAAATAGAGGTTTCCAACAATGATAGGTCCTTGTTTGAAATTCTAAAATGGGGTGTGTGTGTTAAGACACTACAAATAGTGACTTATAGGAGAAAATAATCCTAAGTATTTTGAGAACCCAAAGTCTTAAAAATGTATCTGTAATCACCTACAAGTGACACTTGAGTCCTAAGAATACTACTTGAGACCACCTATCCTTAGTTTATCCCTAAACCTATCATAGGGCTTATTTTCATACTTATCCAACATTCATATGGGCCACATGTGTCTCAAGTAATCCCTAAAGTAATCTCAAACCCTCACTCTTATATCCTAGCCCTTCATGCCTTAGGTTCTTCTACTTAGACACTAGCACCATAATAAGGATAGTAGTGCCACATATTGCTAGTGTCCTAATAATTATGTTATTGTCTTCCTTCCTTTTTCCAAAAATGAATATATTTTCAAATCTTAGACCTCTTAGGGTCATCTTAGACCTATTTTAAGACCCAAAAAAAGCACTATAAATATATATATACATGAATTCTAGACCTATAACCCATAGATGGAAATTAGATGAAAATTATATATGTAAAATTAGAATAAGTTATGAAAATTTAATGTTATCAATCCCTATTTATATTTACTTATAAATGCTACCATCTACAACATTCCTAAGCTTAGATTAATTAGATTTATAGTCTCAAGCGCATTTAAAGAACTCAATTCAACTATAATATTAGCTTCACTTGAACTTACACCAACATTTAGGTAGGGAGAACTACATCATGCTTGATCCATTTTTAGAGTATTGGTATGTAGGTAAATCTCATCATAATGGGGTGTTGAGGATGTCCAACCTACCCCACTAATAAACACACTTTTTTAATTTTATCAACCATATTCCCTAAAAACATGGAGGATTTGGGTTTATTCATAAAGTCAATTGAAAAAACCATATATATGGTTTCATAACCTATGAATGTAGGAATAGGCTTTATAGATCCATACATAAGAGTACCTAAAATATTAGAATAATACTACATAGAGGACACTAACACCAAAACAAGGACACTAGTATCACATGGTGCTACTATCCAATTAGGATGATACTATCCAAGAGGGTTTTTAACACTTGCATCATGTTTGTGACACTCAAACCAATCCATGTCTCAGTTTTTAGCCTCTAAATGATCTATCTTAATCATTTTTTAGCTAATTTATTATTTATGTTATTTATTCCTATTTTTAGAAAGGTCAAAACTAGTCAATTCTATAACCAATAAGTGGTTGTATTTATTTCATATTTCTACCCTGAGTTACTAGACTTAGCTCTTTAATAACATAGGATTTACATTACTTTAATTCCTAAAAGGTTAAAACATTTGGTGAACCCAACTTACTTTGAAAGCTATTCAAACCCTAACCCTAGATTCTACTATGGTTTATATCCTTATTTTTCCTTTTTTTATTGGCTATGTTAAACTTTTTAGATTTCATACATTTTTTTTAGAAAACCTATTTCACTTTGTTTACTATATGCTATTTAAAAAATCTATCTCTCTTCCATTAAGAAAATGTTCTAGAATTAATGTTAATCCTATTGAGCATGCTTAGATTCCTTTTATTGGAGCCTATACCATAGACAAGGGACCAATTACAAATCTTGTCATTGATCCTTCACACCATGATTATGTATATTTCAATGATAATGTATCTAAATCTGAGCAATATAATCAAGATCAAGATTTTACACAAGGTGGGAATTGGGACATTCTCCCCCCACTTAACAATGAAAATCTAATTGTTAATAAGGATGAGATTATATAGATATTTAGAGATAGACTTTGAGAATAACCATATGATCATGCATAGATTTTACAAGCCATAATAGAAAGAAAGAACAAATCAAATAGTGGTCAATATTCTACTCCCCCAAATAATAACATTATTACACTTAATTTGAGGCTAACTTAACTATCACAAAAACCAGTTTTATCTTAAAAACCTTTAGTGATAGCTCCACATCCTATGGATATTTCCTCCTCTTTAGATGTACAATCCATTATGTAGGAGTTGTATAGTCTATAGGATAAGGTGTTACATATTGATTAGGGAGCCATTAAGCAATCAAATGCCTTGGATTCTCATGTTCCTTTACATAAACCTTTGGTACATCACATAACATAAACTCTTTTACCCTCCAAATTCATGGCACCTAATCATATATTATATGATGGTAAGGGTGACCCATAGCACCATATCTAAGTTTCCCATGTAACATATTTGGATTATGTGTCTAATTATTAGATCATCACTAAGTTGTTTCCATACTATCTAAAAGATTACTCCTTATATTGGTTCTATTATCTACCAAATTAGTTTATCAATTCATTCAATACATTGGTAGATATTATTCCACACATTTCTCAATAAACATTAGTGATAAGATATCATATGCTCAATTAGCACAACTAAAACAAAAATATAATGAGCCTATTACATAATATGTCTTGTGATATAAGACTATATTGGCAAGTTGACCATCCCCATGGTAGATAGAGAGATTTAGGACATCTTAAAATAAATCCTACTACCAAAATTACATGAAGATATCTTGTTTAAGAAGTTTCCAACCTTTCCAAATCTATGCCACATAGTGAAAGATAGAGAAGTCAAGCTTCTCTATATGTGAAAATAAAATATAAAAGTGGATAAAAATCAACTACCAAGAGTTATAGTAAGAATGCATAAAAGGTAAGGGACACTAAAAATAAGAGTGATCTAAAGGCTATAGTTAATGCATCTTCAGATCCATCTCCTCGCTTGGTTTTATCAACTCCTCCATGGAGAGTCTTCACCAACCTTTTAGAATTCCCAGCACATATTTTACAATAGATATTAGAATGTAATGTTGTATCTCTCACTCCCACCTAATGGGTTGATACAACATGACCTCGTCCAAGTAACTATGATCCTAATGCATTATGTGAATATCATAGTGCACAAGGCCATACTACAAATAGATGCATTAACTTGAAACATATGACACAAGATTTGATAGAGGATAAAATTATTAATTTGGGGAACACCCATAGAGGAATCCAAAGTTAAAAAAATAAAATCTAAGGCATTGTAAATATTGTTATATCTATTTCTAAAGCATACAAAAAATGAAGGGAACTTTAGGTCTTTACTACATATATTCAGACCCATACACCACCAACATCATATCATACTACTAAAGAGGATACACACCCTTTACACAACATCATTGGTATGTACCATACTATAGATCCTAGTATACCACTCATCAATTTCTCAGATTAGGATATTATTGATGATGATTAAGATTTATATGCACTTTATGTATAATCCTACATAGTTTATAATCCTATTCAGAGTGTTATGGTTGATAATGGGTTAAGTATTAACATGTGCACTATCACACCTATACAAAATGTAAGATATGTATAGTAGGATATATATACTAAAAGCATAGTTATTTATGGTTTTAGTGGTAATGCTAAAATCTCCATTAGGTAGATTGTACTTCCACTACATGTTAGACCAACATATGTGGCCATTAGATTATTAGTAATATCTAGTAGAGGCACATTTCAAATATTATTAGGGAGGCCATAGATAAAATATTTATGTGCCATCATATCCACCATGAGAAAATACCTAAAATATATACATAAAAATTTGGTGATCATAGTTGAATATCTTTCATATGAGTATCATATACCTATCCTATATGCAATTAAACCATTGTTACTAGTTAAAATATAGTTACTAGTTACAACATAGTTACTAGTTACAACACAATTACCAATTAAATATATGAGCATAGTTCCTATTATTACACCATAGAGTTTATTGGAAAAACCATGTAGGTGAGGGATACTCATAAAGTTTTTCCATGTATTCATACTCTCCCATAGAGACCATTATTAGAGAGACCAATACATTAGAGATATGTTATAGATTTTAAAAGGCCTCCTTATACTAATTTTATTCTGAGATGAGTATTATTGAGTTATTAGGTTTTTAAACATATGGCTCCTATTCCATTTAAAACATACTCTACCATATGGTTCCATAAGACCCCTATAGTTAATATGACACCACAACTAGTTTCAAAAATTCCTAGCACCACTTCAAAGGTAGTGATAAATATAGATCACTCAATATAGTAGGTTATGGGATCATAGTTCCCTTTTCATATAACATGAAAATCATTGTTCCTTTATTTTACATAAGGGACATTGATAGTGAGTCACCCATAAGACTCATCGACTAGTAATTTCCTCCCTTATTGTAAATATTTTTCTTATTTCTTGTTCTTTGTACATAGTTTAATTTTCATGTTGATTGTTCATAGATTATATCTATAAAATACAAAAAATGATATAATATTTTAAAAACACAAAAAAAATTATATATTTTCTCCAAAAATACAAAATTATAGATTGTTGCATTTCCATGTTTACACCTCCTATATTTTTTAAACACTACATATGCTAACTATCTTAATATAGTCAATTTTTATCATGCATACATACTTCACTTGTTATTTTTTAGTGATTTAATATTAATATAGGGCTAAAATCCACTACATTGATCTAAATTTTCTATTATCTACCCACTGAGGGCATGTACATAGATACATAGGTTCTTCATTTAACACATTCAACCATATGGGGAAACCCTATGTTATCAGTCTAGATTATACCCTTAAGGTAGTGGTATTTCATACCAACCTCATCCATCTGATACAATGGGATCAAATCTAGGTGTATGTAGGCTATTTTATGAGGTGAACCTTTAGTTTTAGGGCTAACTCCCTTGATGTATCATCTATTGGCTCAATTCTTAAACCTACTAATTTGATGATGAAAAGTGGTAAAGAGACGCATGATATAAAACCTAATATAATGGTAGGTGATGTACAAACATATTTTATTTACTTTATTTGACTCTTTAAGACACTTATGAACTAGACAATGACTAGTGACTAAAACATGTTCTCTAAAATACTCCTAAGCATTAGTACTGCACATGAAGGTTACGGTAGATGATTGCAACTTGAAGGTGACGAATGAGATGTATGATCTAAGACACTACCAATTAGATTTTAATTAAATTAAATTCAATAACATTCTTACACATCATATGACCTATTTATGAAAATCTCCTATAAAATAGGTGAGGATAAGGACTTGTAAAGGAAAATGAAACTCAATCATTTATGCAAATTAACAAGCATAAAACACACTAAGATAAAAATAGAATATGAATTAGTCCTTATATTAACTCATAAGGTTTACAAGGTATAAATTTCAAAGAGTTTATTCATACCCTATTGAGAGATGCATACAATGGATTTTTAGCCTCAATTTATAGAAAAGAGAAGGGAAAGAGAGGATAATCTTGTATGAAGGTGTGGAGAAGAGGTCATGATTAACCTCATTAATTTAATGAGTAATTAAAAGAATTAATAAGGTTTAGTAACAGCTCCATAAACTCTCCCATGCACTACCTTGGCTGCATAATGGCCCTCAATGAGATTATGCCATAGGAAATGGTATAGTGGAGGCTTCTTCAGTCTTGGCTGACTCTATTCACAACATGAAAATGAAAACTTGGTCAATTACCTCTCCTTTTTATAGTTAAAAAGTTATAAATGTGTTAAATATTATCCTAAATTAATTTTTTTTAAGGGTTTTTATGACCATGTATTTACTTCCTTATCAACCCTCTCTACCAAAATGTATTTCCCTTAGTTGACCAAATAGGCCTTCTAGGCAACTAGGCCTAGTCGCTTGGTGATAGATGCTTGGATGTCCATGAGACTTGAATATAACCTTAATAATAGGTAATTTAATAATTTTTAAAGTATAATAAATCATCTTACATCATGACATATGCCTTTCAAATAGTGCACACCTAATTCTTACTTATTTGGGTGACTAGGTCACCTCTCACTAGCACTACTAGACTACATCTGTACTACAAGACTATAAGAGTAGTTATAGGTGTAATTGAGAGTGTATTGTGATATTATAGGGTTGAATACATTTTAAACTACCCTCTTGAATTATTTTTAATTGTTCATAAAGATCTATACCTTGAAATCATCATTAAAACTTGCAAAAAATAGGGTTCTAATGCATCCATACAACTCTATGTACAAACTAATGCCATGAATATGACCTTATTATAGTTTAAAATGTGTTATAGGCATATAAAAATCCAATTAAATTCATCTAAGAGTAAATTTATCAAGATCCTTCCCATTGGGCTTCTATTAAGGTTTTAGAGAGGTTTAGGGAGGTTTAAAATCTTAATGATTGTTCATAGACTTAAGGGCTTGAAATAGAAAAATGGTGAAAATAAAACCAAGTATGAAACATAATTAAACTTATTATAGTATTTTAGGACCCCATGAATCTACTCCCTGGTGTTCTAACATGAAAAAAGTGCTTCTTGGTCTCAAAATCCTATAACTATGAGGTTGATGGAGAGGAAAAGGGTATAAGAAAGCAAAACATGTTTGGTTTTGAATTATAACACCTCATATGGGTCCATTCGAACCCATTTAACATATTACCATGTTATTATTTTCCATATCTCCTCCATATATCCTCTACAACCCCATTATCTTTTGCTTAGGGTTCTTGGGTCTCTAGGCCAGTTTGACCCTAAAGGTCTGTAAATTGAGCTTTATTGTTTTTACTTGAGTCCAAAAACTTCATGATCTTGTTTGAAATGTTTTCAATCATCCTCATGAATATTAAAATCTTCAAACACTCCCAAAAAATGGAAATGTCCATGATTTACCATGTGCAAATATATACATGTCAATTTAGGCCTAATTAGGCCATTAGGCTCTTCCCTATCTCAAAGTAATGAAACCACCAATAGGAATTGTGGAATTTAGATTTTAATTTACTATGTATCTTCTCATACCTTCAATTTTCCTCCAATGTTTTCTAAGGTTCAGTCATAACCCTATTTTATCATGATTGGCATGTAAATGCCCAATTAGGTTCACTAAAACCAACTAGTCTATTAGGATCCTCATGCCTTAGAGGACTCAAGTAAATCAGTGAATAACCATGAAACTTTAGAAAATAATTCAAGAGACATTTTTTTTCATTCTTTCATCTCACCTCTATGCATTATACCTCACTCACACTTTCACTCTCCTACTCATGACCCTACCTAAAAGTGGTAGTTGTGTGTTTTTTGACTGTGTGAGAGGTCTCTTCCTCTGTTATCATATTGAGGTCCATTTATCATGTAAAATATATTAAATAAGATAATATTAATTATAAAAACCTCTGAGTTTCTTTCCTAATCCATATTCTACTTAGCTACCTTGCCTTCTCATGCTGACCTATAGGAGGCAATTTGTGATATTGACTATTTAAGAATGTGAGTCTCATCTTCATGAAAACTTTTTTATAAATTATAACAAATCTCAACTTTTATATTAATTTTAAAACCTATTTCACCTCATACACTACCAAGGCACCCTAAAATGGACTCTTTTACCCAAAATGCCCTTCTTCTATAATCAAGCTTGTAGATGTCAACTCTAATTTTCTTGATTATGAGTGATCATTTAAAAGGCAAGTTCCCTTTTATTTTAGAATTTGAGGAATATTATCATCATTACAGACCTTTTCATTTCTTATAACATCCTCCTTGATCATTAGAGTCCCTATTTCAATGCAAATTATACCATTTTTCTTATTTCACTAATGACAGACTTGTATGAGCTCAAAGTTTTCTATAATTGAGTTTGTCAAAATGAACATTGTTTATGCTCAATTTAATAATTAATAAAATAGATATAAAATATTGTAATATTTTCCTAGTTGTCTTTTTGGGTTCCTTGGACATATATATCTCCTCACAACAAATCTATTTTCTATCTAGACCTGCACAATTCAACTCATCCTACACAGTCCCTTAGATTATAAAATAGACTACACTTGAGATTCACAAGTGCTTAGTATGATTATATTACCTTTATATAATAATAATTAAACTTAAATTTGGATTTCAAAACATCATATTATTTTATAAAACCAACTTTTGGTACGAATGGTGGTCTAGAGATCTTGTAGACTTGTAGGTTTATTAGTCTTCTTGTATTGACCTATAGAAGAGACACTATTACCCCTTTACTAGTTGGTTATCTAAAAATCTTTGAGATATTATTAATATCTAATTTTAATATGTTACACTTCTTTCAAAGATCCTGAGTAGTGAAAACAACTTCATGAGACTTGAATAGGGTTACTTTTCCATGATTTCTTCAAATTACTTGATTGCATGTGGAAACTATAGGTGATCATAATTTTGTGGGTTTTTAGGTCCATGAAATCAATTAAAATCCTTTTTTTTAAATAACCAAATATTTTTGTAAGAGTACTGAGACCCCACCAACATTTTACAATTATTGGAGACCCTAAAGTTTCAATAATCCCTTTATTATCAACCTATAGATTGCTCTAAGAGAAAATGTCTTGTCTCCTAATGGCCCACACATTCCAAGTGAGTTTTAAAAATAATTTAGGGTGGATAAAAATACCTTATAAATCATATAAAATATCATTATTATTTATAATGAGCTTATAAGTGAAGATATTGAGGTAAACTTGAACCCCTATCTGGATAGATGAGACATCAAGAGTCCCTCACCTTCTTAGTGATTATTCATAAAGTAGGGGGAAAAAATCTAATAAATAATTATAAAACATGGAATACTACTAATTCCCCCTCCTTTTTTCAAAATATTAAGTCCTCATTCTCTTTCCTCTGTCCATACGAAATAGAAACCTAATTATTTTATCCAAGCTGTCAAGGAGGTTAATGGAGGAAAGGGAATGGATTTTTTATTCATATTAACTTGAAACTCCATAAAAATCATGGATTTGGTATTTTAAGGTATAAAATAATCCATTTACATGATTAAACATGATATTTCTTTGACAAACTATATGAACTACCTGAAAACCTTCTCTTTTTGCTATGAAAATTATCCATTATGCTTGAAAAATGATGAAGATGATATGCCAAGTACCCCTAAAGGTTAGTTACACCTATATGAACATGTAGTGATGTATCCATATCCTCCTCATATCATTAAATTATCATTCATTACCACATTTTCCTTTTGAATGTTATAAAATAGATTGATAAAATACCTTGGGAGTGGAATGCAACGTTATAAAGTTGATTTTCCACCTTTCTAGGAGTTATATAGACTATAAGAGGTGTGTTATGACCTATAAAACACATGAAACATCTCAACATGACCCCCTATACAAATTAACACCCTTGGACCTACCTAAACATGTTAGGAATGATTATACAACCATAAATTCAAGAATAATATTTACCTTAGTTTTATCAAAACAACCTTAAACAATGCTAATGAAGGCTTGTAAATACCATTTTGAGGATCATGACAAGATTTGAATTAAATATACACAAAATAAGGGATTTAGTAGAATTTTTTTACCTATAGGGGTTATATTTAGCCTGGAAGGCCAAATTATCAACATTCTTGGTGACTCATAGGGGTTGAACAGCTTGATGGTCAAGAGAACCAACTATCTCATTATTTTGGGCACAATACTCCAACATAAAAACATGACTTGAGATGAATACTTTATCTAATATTAACAAACAAACCTAACACCTTGAGAAAATTTAAGGATTGCAACAACTTTACCACACACATAAAGATACCATACACATAAGAAAAAAACAAACACAAATGTGGTGATAGACACTTATTAGAAACTAGGCAGAAAAAAACTATGTAAAACTAACCTAGACAAGCCTTCCTCCTCTTGGATCAAAGGGGAAGTTTCTTAGATTCTTTACTCGATGAGATGAGGCAATTAGAACTACAAGTTACTGATCAATTTTTTTTTATTTTTTTACCAACTCCTTCTTTGACCACCATTATATTTACCTTGACCTCAGATGACTCTAAAACAACCAAAATGTCCCTAATGTAAAAATATTCATCTTGATTTTCAATTTTCACCTCAAACTATTGTTTATCTTTGGTAATGTGAGATTTTTCCAAGATGGTCACATCTTAGTTTATAAGGATAAAAACTTCAAATTATACTTCATTTGGATCCTCAAAAATAATCTTTTGCTCATCTTAGAAGGTACCATATACCTTGATGGACCTTGAAACTTAACCTCCTTAATATGATCTATAAGACATATTAACTCACTGGGAACCTCGCATTCATCCTGAACAACATCATCATGTTATTCTTGAGGTACTTGATTACCAAGATCCTCAATATCATTAATCATGTCTAAGTAAGACTACCTCATGTCATTAGAACCTTGGATCTACTCTTGAGACTCAACAGGATCAGCTACCATAGTGTTCTCATTAGGACCCTTCTTGAGATATTGACCATGCTCATTGGATAATTTTAGAATATAGCATTCTCTTAATGAGGTGGAGATGTATCATCTAAAATTGAAAAAAAATGAAGGTGTTCCTAAAAGGTAATCTCTTCATGATCAATCAAAAAGACATAAAACTTATTGTCACTCTTGCCATTTCCTTGTGGAGAAGCATGCTGATTAATTACATCTAAATCTCTAATAGGGTCATGACAAGGATCATGTTCTACTAAAATTTGATCCTACAAATCACTTGAAGTGATATTAGTTTCAATAATGGGTTCATGAGGGTTAGTTTTATGACTATCTCCTATAGGAGAAGTTGTTTGTGTCTCATCCACCTCAAGGTCATGCCATTATGATTTCTCTACATCATCAAACTTCCATTTATTCTCAAAATTTAATCTACTAGGATGAATAGGAGTATCAATAGTGATCTCATCATCATATGTGTTTGAATTATCTTTTCAATATGTTCTTATAATTCACTTACAACTTGAACATAATCAAGATATCAAAGGACTATCACCTCATCAATGTTATTTATCAATTTCCATCTCACATTTAAATGCTCCAATTTTTTTTTTTAAATGTAACTATCTTCTCTTCACATATGGATTAGATGGGAAGGAAAGAGGCTTCATAGGCTTGTTTGATAGCTACTAAATTGGTCTTCCAATTTGGAGACTTAGGAGCACCAGGTTGACCATGATATTGTTAAATAGATGGATAAGGATAATTAGTTGAACACACTACATTCTTCCTTTCCCACTCCTTAGTTATTTTTTCAAACGTAGGTGTATCTTGATTCTCATGAATTAATTAAACATGAAGGATGAATGGAGAACTTTAAAAACTATAAAGACTTCTTGAACTAGCCTCCATACACTCCTTTTCATTTAGATGCTCTTCATCTACTCTCCAAACCATAGGTCCTCCTCCAAATAGGGAGATGGTGGGAGGAAAAGAGTGTCTAAATAGTGGAGTATGAACATAAGGCCTCATAATATTCTCTTGAGTGATTTTAGGGGGTTAGGAGGCAATCTGAAAGCTTGGGAACTTCTTAGACTTGGTACTCATAGCTTCTTTCTCTCTCTGCATAACTAGACATCCATGGTTAACTTAAACTTGAGGAAAAGGTGAGGGAATTTGAAAGCTTGGAACTCTCCTTTTTGTGACTTATATAACCTTCATCTCTTCTTGGTTTGGGTTTATCATGGGATTAGTAGTCTAAGGATATTGACATGGGGTAGAAAGAGGTGAAAGATTATAAGATTGGTTGGATTGATATTGATTTTCCTTTAAGGCCAATATCTCACTAGAAATGATTTGACTCGTGATTTTTAACTCCAAATAATCATATAAACTAGGTGTATCTTGAAAGGGTGGTTGTGGAGGGAAGGATCTATAGTAATTCTAATAGGAAGGCTACCAAGGAGGCTAATAAGGCTCACAAGGAGGGTAAGGGTGATGTTCTTCGTAGTAAAGAGCATCATAAGACTAATGTGACTCATCATTTTGCTAGTAGGGGTCAATGTAATATTGGTAAGGCTCATGGTGAGGCTATTTTAGGTCATAATGATACTGATAAGGAGGTGTATAATATAATTTTCCTTCATATCTAGCCATTACACATCATGAGAAAAATGAATAACAAAGTGAACTACCAATAAAAAATTGTTCTTACCCTTAGATGAAGACATTTTTATGACCCTTGGAATGAGATCTTGAGTGATAATTTTACATCATAATGTTTTCAATTCCTTGATATCATCAAGTTCTACATGTAATTGCTCCAATTTCCTTAAATTTTGATCCTACTAATTGTGCCATAAATTATTATCAGTTTGGATTTCACCCTTGAGATAGTGTTGTTTCAGACCTTCCAAATCAATTTTATACAATGGGATCACCTCTAGGTGTTGGTATCCTAGTTGATGAGATGAACCTATAGTTTTGGGGATAGCTCCCCTGATGCATCATGTATTGGCTCAATTCCTAAACTTACTCATTTTTTTATGAAAAAGGATAAATAGATGAATAAAACAAAACCTAATCTAATGGGAGGTAATGCACCAACATATTTTATCCACTCTATTTTACCCTTCAATACACTTATTAATTATAAAAGGAATAATGACTAAAACATGTTCTCCAAGAGACTCATAAGAATTATTAATTCACATGAAGGTTATGGTAGATGGCTGAAACTTGAAAGTGATGAATGACAGGTTTGTTCCAAGACATTACCAATCATATTAAACTTCAATTAATATTACTAAAATTCTTACACATCATATATCCTATTTAGGACAATCTCCTAACAACTAGGGGAGAACAAAGACATACAAAGGAAGATGAAACTCAATCACTCATGAAAATAAAAAAGCATAAAACACACTAATCTAAAAAGATAATCTAAATCAGTCCTTATATTAATTCAAAAGTTTTACAAGGTATAAATTAGGTATATTTTCTTCATACACATCTAATGGATGTATATAATGTATTTTATCCTCAATTTATAAAACAAGAGAAGGGAAAGAGAGGAGAATCTAGCATGGAAGTGTGGACAAGAGGTCATAATGAACCTAATTCATTCAATCATTAGTTACAAGCATTCACAAGGATAAATAATAGATCTTAAAACTCTTCTATGCACTAATTTGGCTACATAATGGTCTTCAATGAGAGTATGGTGTAGGAAATTATCTAGTGGAGGCTCCTTCTTGAATCCATTTCCAATATGAGCACCCAAACTTGGTCAACCACCTCTCCCTTTGAAAGTTATAAAGGTAGAAATGTGGTACATATTAACCTATATTATGTATTTACAAATATGTTTATGACCCTTCATTTACTCCCTTAGCATACCTCTACTCCAAAATACATCTCCCTTAATTGAAAAAATAGGCCTACTAGGCAACTAGGCCTAGTCACTCAATGACAACTACTTGGATGGGCATGAGGCTTGCATATAACCTTAATAATAGGCAATATATCATGTTTTAGGTATAAGGAAACATTTCACATCATGACATAATCCTTTCAAATAGTGCACACCTACAAATCTTGCTCATTTAGGTGATTAGGTCACCTCTCACTATCACTTCTAGATTGGTTCTTTAGTGTAGGACTATAAGGTAATTTCTAAGAGGACTTGAGTGTTTTTATATTTGTGAGAGTGGAACACACTTCACATAATCATTTTTAATGATCTATAACTATTCATCAATCTTTATATCTTGAAATCATCATTAAAACTTATAAAAATAAGGTTTTGATGCATCCATACAACTATTCATAGAAACCAATGCTAGGATTAGGACCTTCCTAGAGTGTACAAGGTGTTGTAGGTGTAACCCAAGATAATTTAATGAATTTTAGTTAAAATTTCTCAATATCTTTCCCATCAAGCTTTTATTAGGGTTTTAGAGGTTTAGGGAGGTTTAGACTCTTAATAATTGTTCATATCCCTAAGGTCTTGAAATAAAAAAATAATGCCAATAAAATAAATTATAAAACCTCTATAAATTACTCCTAGTAGTTTAGGGCCCTATGCATCTACTCCCTCATGTTCTAACATGAATAAAGTGCCTCTCGAGCTCAAAAACCTATAAAGTGAGGTTGATGGAGAAGAAAAGGGTGCAAAAGAGCAAAATGAGTTTGGTTTTTAATTCCAACACCTCCTATGGCTTTATGTAAACCAATATAACCTATTCAAATTTTCTTCTTTTTCATTTCTCCTCCATAGATCCTATGAAATCCCATTAGATCTTGCTTAGAGTTCTTGGGTCTCTAAGCAAGTTTGACCCTATAGGTCTATAAATTGAGATTTCTTCTTTCTACTAAAGTCCAAAAACTTCATGATATCATTTTTAATGTTTTAAATCATCCTCATAAAACTTCCCAACCTCAAACATTCCACAAACATGCAAATGTTCATGATTTCCCATGTGCAGATGTGTACATATTAGTTTACACCTAATTAGGCCATTAGGCTCTTCCATATCTCAAAGGAATGAAACCACCAATAGGAATTATGGACTTTGGATTATAAATTACTATGTCTCTTCTCATATTTTCACTTCAGCTCAAATGTTTTCTAAGCTATAGTCACAACCTTATTTTATCATGATTGACATGTACATGCCCAATTAGGTCTATTGGGACTGACTAGTCTATTAGGATCTTCATGACTTAGATGCCCAAATTAATTTAATTAATGACCATGAACCTTTATAAAACAATTCAAAAGGCCTTTTTTTCATTATTTAACCTCACCTCTACACATGATATTTCACACTTTCACTCTCCTACTCATGACCCTACATAGGAGTGGTAGTTCTATGTTTTCTAACTGTGTGAGAGGTCTCTTCATCTATTAGCATCTTGAGGTCCAATTTATCATGGATGAAATAGTTAAAAATATCCTCCTACTTCTATATAACTCTAATTTTCTTGTTCAATCTATCTTCTAATCAGCTACATTTTTTTCTCGAGCTGACCTGTAAGAGGCAATTTATGATCTTGATTATGTATAAAAATGTGAGTCTCCTCTTCATAAAAAATACCTTATCACTTAAAAATATATAATATCTTATATTAAATTTCAACCCTATTTCACATCATACACTTTCAAGGCACCCTAAAATGGACTCTTTTACCCTAATGCCCTTCTTTTACAGTCTATCCTATAGATGGAAAATTTGAGTTTATTGACTGTGAGTGATCATTTAAGAGGCGAGTTTATTTTTTTGTTATCATATAAGAAATTTAACCATAATGAAAACCATTATCATGGATTTTCACATCCTCCTTGATAATCGTAGGCTCTATTTCAATGCAAAGTGCATCCTTTTTCTTATTTCACTAATGACAAGATTGTATGAGCTCAAAGCTTTCTCTAATCAAGTTTGTCAAAATGAACATCCTTTATGGTCAATTTATTTAGGAAGAAAATAGAGATAAAAAATTTTAATATTTTACTAATTATCCTTTTGGGTCCCCTATACATCTATCTCTCCTCACAACAAGTCTATTTTCTTTCTAGACCTACACAATTTAACTCAACGTACATAGTCCCTTGAGTGTAAAATAGACTATAATTAAGATTCGAAAGTGCTCACTATGATTAGATGACCTTGATAGCATGATTATTAAACTAAATTTGGTATTTTAAAATATCGTATTATTTTCTACAACCAACTTTTGGTACTAATGGTGGCTTAGATATCTTGTAGACCTGCAAGTTTATCAGTAATCTTGTATTGAACTAGAGAAGAGACACTATGACCCCTTTACTAGTTGGTATTCTAAACCTATTTTAGATCATATTCATATCTCATTTGAATGTTTTACACTTAATTCAAATATCATGAACAATAATAACACCTTCATGAGACTTGAATAGGGTTACTTTGCCATGATTTCTTCAAACTACTTGAATATATGTGGAAATTGTAGGTGATCACAATTTTGTGGATTTTTAGGTCCATGAAATCATTGAAAATACATTAATTTATAAACTTAAGGATGTTTTTAAGAGTTTTTAGAATTCACAACTACTTTAAAACTATTAGAGACCTTGAAGTTTCAAGAACCCCATTATTATCAACTTGTAGATTGATCTAAAAGAAAGTTTATTATCTCCTGATGGCTCACACATGCCAAGTTAGTTTGGAAAAGCATGTAGGGTGGATATATATACCTCCTATATCCTCTTCATAACATTATAATTTAAAAAAAACTTAGAATTGAATATATTAAGGTAAACTTGAACCCCTATTTGGATGGATGAGACATTGTGAATCCTTCACCTTATTGATGATTATTCATAAAGGAGGGGGAACCAATCTAGAAACTAATGCCAAAAAATGGAATATTATTAAGTTCCCCTCTTATGAAAAAAATATGAGCCTATGATAAAAATATGATTTTATCCTCAAAATTTTCTACTAAGGCCCTATGAGCTTCTGTATGGTTAACTTAAATATTTTCATGGTCCTCAAAATGGTCTTTACAAGCCTTGGTTAGCATTGTTTAATCTTATTTTGATAAAATTAAGGTACATGTTATTCTTGACCTTATGGTTTTATAATCATTCCTAGCATGTTCAAATGGGTCCAAGGGTGTTAAGTGGTCTAGGGGGTCATGTTGAGATGTGTCATGTGGTCCCCAATTCATATCACACCTCCTATAGTCACATATCAAAATATGATCCCATTATGAAAGATTTAAGGTAACCATACACAAGCTCATATGGCCTTAGTAAAAAGGTAACCAATATTTAGATCTATAAAATTTATTTTCATAGTACATATTATTTGTACATGTGCCCATGTCCTTGTGTTTGCCTTCTTGATTGTGTATTTAGACCTTTAAACATGCCCTTTTGTGTGGTTATAAGCCAAATTACTTGATGGTTGTGTAGGTGGACATTTGAACATGTCCTTGTATGTCTTTATTTATTAGATATAGTGACATGTGCCCATGTCCCATGTATTGTGTCCAATTGGCCTAATTTGTGTGTCTCATCTTTGTTGTATGTATGCTTTATTGTATTCATCATGGACATGACACTTTTCTCTTTCCTTTTACATACTCTAGTTTTAGATAACATGAGGGACCTCATACATCTCCCATTCCTACTTGGGTGTTATGATAGACATCATGATCCATCTCCCTTGGTAGCTACTTAGTTATTACTTAGACTTACTATTACATACATTGTTATATCTATCTTCATAGCCTTTTGAATTATATACATAACATATACCACATGTTATAAACTTAGACTCAAATTATCTTACATTCTGATGTTATGTATACACATTATATTATATTATTATGTAGATATCATCTATACTCTAAATAACATACATCTTTTAGATATTTTTTCTTTGAGGATAACTCTTTCATAGGTTCAACAACTCCCCTCAAAAGAGGTGGAATTCACTGTGGTTTATCATAGAGATTAGGCTTGCATAGCGCACTCACAATACATTTTTCAACACATAAGCTTAGGTAACATAAATCAAACTTAGGTAAACATAGTGGAAGATAATGGCATAGATATCAATATAGTTTCATTTAAATTAGAGAATTCAAACATTGGCACCCAAATTGGGACACTAGTACTACATCATGCTACTATCCAAGATATAGTGCTACTATCCAGTAGCCTAAGTTTCAAAATTTTCTAGATTGGCCAAGAAAGTATAGCATGTACAGTCTAGGTTTACATAGGTTTAATTATAGATTTACCAATTTTGGCTTAGTTTAGTTCATATTCATGTTAGTTTACTTAGATTAGGGGCATCATGCATATCATGAACATTCCCATTTTTAGTTTAGATTCTCAGATATAAATTATTATAACTTAATCTATAATCCATATGCTTATATGTCATATTTAGGGGCATGTGTACAACACATTGTTTTTGTATTCTCACTTACACATCAAATGACCAGATGGAGTGAGAAATCCCATGTCATTATCTATTTTTATACATTAGATATCATATTTTAGGTTGCATACTAGTTTCATGCTGTACTTCATCTATAGTAGTTAGCATTCCTATGTGGCCTAGACCTACCTAATATACCTAAGTGGATATATATATAACATCTCTTGTTAGGTATCTCTAGTTACATCATGTAATTTTAGTTTTATATGCATCTACTACACATGAGTAGGAAATTATGGATTCCTAGTCTAATTGAATTCTTGAGCTACCTATATGAGAGGCTTGGACACACCATCAGCCCAATACAAGATATTCATAGGTCATGATCCACCAAACAAGGGTGGGTAATGATGAATTTAAAACTAGATTGAGTTATTAATCCACCCAGACATGAGGATTGATAAATCCATCAACTTTTCCCAATTTAATCACTGATTGATCACTATATACATGCACACATAGGTTATCACTAGCTTTATTCATTAATTCATGTACCCAATGATGTGTATTCATTATATTTCTCTCTCTTATCCATTTAATTTATTTTAACTCAATACTAATTTAATTAATTTTTTCTATATTTTTTATATCTATTAAGTACTAGTGTATCCATGTTTAACTTGTAGGACATGTAATGGAGCATGATCACATACTTAGTTATAGAAACATAGGATTTTCTTCTTAGATATGTCTAGGTACACTTTGTTTTCCTTTATCTTAGTCATTTTTATTTTCTACAATTATAGAATAAGGGGGGAGGGGGTGGGAATGTATTCATCTAAAAGTGACACTTGAGTGCTAAGAGTGATACTTAAGACTACCTATCCCTATATTATCCAAATACCTATCCTAGGGCCTATTTTCATACTTATCCAAGCTTTGTATAGGACATAAGAATCCCTAGTCATCCTTAAATTAGTCTTAGACCCTCATTCTTTTATCTTATCCCTTTATGCCCTAGGTTTTACCACCTATACACTAGTGCCATAATAAGGATAGTAGCACCACATGGAGCTAGTGTCCCAATATTAACACTACTTCCCTTTCCCTTTTTTTCCAAAAATTAATATATTTTAAAATATTAGATCTCCTAGGGCTAGCATAGACCTCTTTTAAGACCCACAAAATCACTATAATAGTATATATACATGACTTTTAACCTTCTAACCACTAGATGGAAATTAGATTCAAATTATATATAAAAACCTAGAATAATTTGTGCATAATTAATGTTATCAATCATTATTCTACCCTGCTTCTACACACTACCATCTACATCATTCCTAAGATCATATTACTGACATTTCCAATCTTAAGCACACTCAAAAAACTCAAGTCAACCATCATACTAGATTCACTTACACTTGCATAAGCACTTATGTGGGGAGAACTACATCGAGCTCAATCCTTCTTTGTAGTATTGGTATGTAGGAAAATCTCATCACATCAAAGTGTTGAGGATATATATCCTACCCCACTAATAAACACACTTTTCTTATTTTATCATTAAAATATCCTATCAACATGGAAGATTAGGGTTTTCTCATTAAATTAGTTAAAATAGGCCATATACAAGGTTATAGAACTCATACACATAGGAACATGCCTTACATATCCAGACATAGGTGTACCTAAAAGCTTAGAAAAATCTTACATAGAGGACACTACCATCAAAAGAGGGTCACCATTACCATATGGTGATAATATCCAATAAGGGTGTTACTATATAGGAGGTATTTTGACACATGTATCCTATTTTCAACACTCAGACCAATCCTTGCCTTAGTTTTCAACCTCAGATCATTTATCTTAATTATATTTTAGTTAAGTTCTTATTTTTGTTATTCGTTGTTATTTTTATAAAGGTCAAAATTAGTCAATTCCATAACAAATAAATTATTTTATTTATTGGATATTTCTACCCTAATTTACTACACTAAGCTATTTAATGACATAATATTTACATTCATCTAATTCATAAAAGGTTAAACTAGTATGATAACAAAACTTGATCCCTACCCGGACTATAATAAACATAACATACCTTAAAATAAACTCTTACTACCTGATGTAACATATTGAACCTTGCCTTCCTTAGGTCTAAGTGTGTGATTCTTATGTAATTAATTATTTCTTATCACAAGAGTTTTGACCAAGTCCTAGATAAACAATATAGGTTTCATTTTTACCTTTCAATTTCATAACCAAATAGTAAGGGAATCCTAAACATTACTACTAGCCAGACATCTCTATCCTTGATAGAGATACCATTGATTCCACTCAAAGCCTTATTCTACTATCAACCAGGTGTCCATAACCTCAATAGAGATTTTTTGAATCACCCATCCTCTATAATTTTTAAAAAAAAAATAGATAGAGAAAGGTTGGGAACCACCATTAACTAGGTGTATGTAAAATAAAAACTTAGTTTAGTCAATACATCCCTTTCAGTGTGTCTTTAGCTCTATTTTTATTATTTTTCATCCATATTTTAGCATGTAGTCATGCAGTCAACCTTTAGAAATGAAAAATATTTTAAAAATTTACATGATTATAACAAATTAGATGCCAAGAGTCTAGTAAGATCATTCAATCTAAGTATAACTCAATCAAGTGATGATACATATCTTTTTTTTGGCCCTCTAAAATTGTCAAAATAGATCCCTATGAATACCAATTGTGTTTCTTTATACCATAGCCCTTTTTTTAAATATCCTTTGTGAATTTATTATAGAAAATTGGTTTATCTACTTTGTAATTTAGAAAACTAACCTAAAAATCATGATGAGTGACTTTCTGAATGTAAAATGTATAGAACATTAAAATTAATTATATAGAGTAAAAAAAATAATCTATAAAGAAGAAAATCTGATCTAAAAAGTAGGAAATTTAATATAGAATTTATGAAAACTAATCTATAAATTAGGAAAATTAATCTATTCCTAGTATAAACATTTTCTCAAAGTTCACTCTAATGCATCTTTAATTAGAGTATCCATGGAGTAGTGCTTCAAAAACTATCCATTGACTGGAAAGGTAAGGTCATTACCTTGGAGGTATTTCAATTGAAATGCATTATTGCTAAGTATTTATGATATATGATAGGTTAAAATAAATAAATGAGGGAAATTTTAATGTTGTCCCTATAGACACTCATTCTTTAACCACTTTTGTGTCTAAAAAGACATCAAACTGATTTCTAGAAAACAATGCTCATTAAGCCTAAAAATAATCAAAACGCCAAAATTCATGTGCACATTGTAAGTAAATTCCCTAAATAATTTTAAGGGTTTATTATTTTGGGTAACAAATTATAAGCAATGATAACCTCTCATTGATTCACCTCTATTCAAATTTTGATCTAGTAAATTAACATTTTCAACCAATAGTGCATGACAATTAATCAAATTTTGAAAATTAAAAAAAATGTAATCAAATGTACTTAGCTAATTAAATCCAATTAAATACTTAAGTGAAAAATACATATTAAATTAATGAATTTTTATTTTTATAAATTCATAAATTTAATAAATATCTGAAAAGGTGACATTATTATGACATAGGTGGTCATAAAGTGAAAAATGTAAAACATCAACATGAATGGGATAAATATCAAGAACATTGACACATGCCTCATAAATAAAACCTTATCCCAAAACATAAATGCATTTGACTCCCAACGTACCCCAAAATTAACCACACATGGGTTGGAGTTAGTTTCAAAATTATAAATACGTAGGCCATGACCATTCTTCAAAAAGCTTCTTAAGCCAAATTTATTATGAAAATTTATTGAGAGAATATTCATTAATAAACTCATACCAATCCAATTTCCAAATCAAACAATGGGAGATGATACATACACACCATTGATGAAGACCCATTATCCACAAGCCAAGCACATTCCACTCTTAGACCAACAAGAAAATTGAATTATAAAGGAAGGTGAAAGAGTTTGTTTTTGTTTTCTTATTACCTTTTGTTTGTTTTTTATCCTCCCCTCCAAGTATCTAGGATTGAAATGATAATATTATATGCATTTTTCATTGATATATCTCACTAACACTTAGACTAACATTGTCCTTGGATTCTTTGATTACATAATGGCACTCTCAGTGGGACCACATACACTAAATTCATCATAGGAGTGCTTTAGGACTCTTAAAACTCAAAGAAATATCATTAATTACCTTATTTCTAGATTTTTTAAACTAAAATTATCATGTTTTTGTTTGTCTAAAAAATAATGACTTTGACTTATGTGTCGATGACAAAATTTATTTTTTCATGAAAATGATGAATTCACCACTTAAAAATGGTGACTTCAATGATTCTTGTGTCTTTTTGAGTTTTTTATATTTTTCCACAAAATCAACAACTTTGACCCTTAATATCAGTGACTTTGACCTAATCTTGTAAAAAATTGACTTTGACCCTAGATATCAATGACTTTTCCAAGTATAAATATTTTATGAAATAGGTGATTTTTAAATTTTTTATAGAAAACAATGACTTTGATTTTGATAATTGGTGACTTCATCACTACTAAATGGTGGCTTTGTTAGTTTTTTTTGTTTTTTTTAATTTTCAAGAAAATAATGACAATGCAGAATTGTAAATGGAGACTTTGTTCTGAGACATAAACCTAAGACCTCAAAAATTTCAAATTTTTTATTTACTTTTATATCTTGACCAATAAAAATTAATCCACTAATCATTTTATGCACGGAACTAAGAAAAAATAATAAGTTTGATGCACTAACAAAACCATTTTCACACTTGATCTTAAAAAACTTTTCACTTAAAAGTTTTCAAACATTTTGTTTAATGATTTGAAATCAAACCAAACAACTTTCAAAGTTTTTATTTTAAATTTTAAGCAAAATTTTTCAAGAAGAATTCCATTTTGGTGTTTAATTTTTTTACCTTAGCATTTATTTTCAGATTTTCCTTTTTAGCATTATTTATCAAAGTCATGTGTATGCTCTCCCCTATTTAAGGTGACTCAAAAACATAATTAAGCTACTTATTCTTTGTATCCTAGATTGGAAGTCATGTAAGATCTCCCCTTGTTTTCTTAAATGTGGGTTACTCATAATTGGTTTTCTCCCATTTTTTTAGCTTAGAGAGTGTGAGTTCATCACCTCCTCACAAGTTCTTTAGGGGTGTGTTGACCTAAGGTTTCATCTTTCAACATCATACCAACCCCATTTATTTGGTAGGGTATAAAAATTGGACATATTATTTGATTTGATAGTGGTTCAAAGGTTAACTTGATAAGTTGAATAGATCCCCAGACTTGCATGTTATACACATCACACTTTACTAAACAACTAATAGATGAATTGGTTTTAAAATGGATATGACCCTTTAGTAACAAGATTAAAGTTTTATCATCTAATTGAAGGATATTTTATTACACCAAATTATTCTTTGATACTTTGGACTAGTTAGAAAGCTAATGCAAAAATTTTAGACTAAGAGACCTCACTTATCATGGATTATCTAACCAAATGCTAAGTTGATTTATCACTCTAAGTTCCATTCCATGTACATGATATTGAGATAAAGAGGGTGGATGAATACTCTACCTTCATGTGATTTTATTTTTTTGGATTAACACTTAATTCCTCTCAATAATGGGTACATTGATGGAATATGGTAGATATGATACAACCTTGCATCAACTATTAGGATAGGAGAGTGTACTTGTGTGTTTCCTATTTACTTTTATATTGAGTCTAAAACCATTACACAGTTATTTAAAATTATTTGACTTAATCCAAAAGATTGAAAAACCATTTATGCTTTAGTTTCTAAAAATCATTATTATGTTCTTCATGTGAATCTATGATCATTTGTTAAAATCTAAGTGCCTCTAGAACCAAGTTTTAAATCCAATTTCAAGTTTTGATCTAAGAAAAATTAGTTTATGTTTAATTCTTGCTTAATACTTGGGATTGAGTTTTTTACTTTTTGTATTTAGATTGTGTTACTTGGATTGGATTTTAGTTTGGTTTTAGATATTTACCTAGACTAAGACCGAGTTTAACCTTGTTTTCTAAGTTTCACCTAAACCAAGTGTACCTTTTATTTAGATTCAAGATCCTTGGACTTAAGAGTAGTTTAAATTTTATTCCTAGACTAGGTTTGTTTCCAAGACCAATCTCATGTTCCTAGACCAAGACCTAGTTTAATTTCATTCATAAACCTAGACCTAGTTTGATTTTAGTTTAGTTTAAGGATCTCATGTTCCTAGACCAAGTTCAAGCTTTCAAATCAAGATTTAAATTTGATTAGACCTATATTTAGATGTAAACCTTTGCCAAGACAAAGTTAAATTTCCATTTTTACCATTTTCTTCCAAGGACTAAGAATGTTTTCATGTTAGTTTAGACTAAGTCCTAGGTTTTAGTGTTCAAGGCAAGATATTTTTTAAAACACTAATTTCGAACAAGTTTGAAGCATTATACCAATCTTTCTAAATATAAATAACATTTATTTAACCATTCCTCAGTATACATGTAGTAGAGATATATACAAACCTTCCTATGATAATGTCATGACAAGTGATTTTTTTATTATGATCCATATGGTTATAATGTAGCATATGAGATAAATATGTATCCCAATTATGCATCCCCTAATATAGGGTAGGGATAAGACCAATTGACATAATACCTTGTAAACACACCCCCTTAACCAAGAGAGGAGTGAGACCCATTTACACAATACCTTACCAATATACTGCCTAGTATGGAAATGGTCTAATGACATAACTGTATTTTATGACCACACCACCTAGTGCTAATTATGATCCATTTTTGTTTCATCACCATAATTTAGAGCATAAAGATGATATTATTTTTAGAGCAGTAAAAGTTAGTTTAAAATTCCCACCAGATTTATCTCAGGAAAATCTACCTTATTTGGTTAGAGTACCTAGCCATGCACCTCTTGTCCAACCATTTGATCAGGCCTCCTCTAATCAAACTCAGGCCCTTATACTGATTCCATACCAAGAAATAGTCACATTTTATAAAGGAAAAGGTCAAAGTGTTGACTAATTTTTAAAATTGAAACAATTTTATCAAATTTCCCTTGATATAGATAATAACTTTAATACCATAACCATTTTAGGTACATTTCTTATAGATTTATCTCCATCAATTGGACTAAAAAATATTTTGCTAGGCCCTTCAAATGTAAATGCAGATCTATTCACTCAAGCCATGCCAATTACTAACACATTCAACATTCCTATAATTAAATAAAAATTAGTCTCTTATTTAGGAGATCCTTTCAAAATGTGGTCGATAACACACAAGTGTTCCTTAATCTACACCAAGTTAAGTCTATTATACAAAGGAAACTTATTCCAAATAGTTCCCAATAGACACCTCCATTAAGTACATCAACTAGATCATAATAGTAGGCAGAAGGTATATCTAGATTATAACTTTAACATGTGACTATCCCTCCATGACCATTTGTTTCCTCAAAAATACATGAAGGAGTAAACAATCAATTTTCATCAAATACTACACTATAGTAAATGGTAACCAATGTTCCACCTCAATAGGTAGTAACCATCACTACACTATAGTATATGGTAACCAATACTCCACCTCAATAGGTGTAGACCAATGTGACACCACAACAAGTGGTGAATCATCCACCTCAAACATTGTCCAATAAAAAACATACCCTTGTTCGTCAACAATATTTTGTGACCAGCTAACAACAAGTGCCTAACCAAAAACAAGTTTCTAGCTCATAACAATTTCTTAACATATAACAAATATATACTAGGTAATAGTTTCTCCACACCTAACATATACCTTATCCACAACATGTGTCTAACACGTAATAATTTTCCTAGAAAGCCTTTAATAAACAACATGTGCCTTTCAAACAATAGGGTTTTACTATCCATTATCAAATTCCCTTCCAAACCCACCATATGCAATTCATTCCCAACACCAAACACCTCCATTTAGGACACAGTTACCTCCAAGCCAAATCCACACTACAAATCCCAACCCCAATGTTTACCAATAACTTGTGTCATACCAATGATATAACCCTAACTAATGGATGCATATTCCTAGTCAAGTGACTAACCAAATAAAAATTACTCAATATTCCATTCCTCTATTGTACCTTAGTTAGGGTAATCTACCTTAGACCATCCAACCATAACCATTCATTACTTCTCATCTTACATACCTTGACTAAGAATTACAATAGGTGAAATATGGAATTTCATCTCTTCAAATAGGAAAGCAAGGAAAAAATTTCAAATTAGAGAAATATGTTCATACCCATTCAACATGGATTACCTTAAAATACCATTTCCTCTAGGTTTTAAACCTCTAAAGTTTAAAAAATAAAAAGGCAAAGGTGACCCAAAGGAACATCTAAAAGAATTTTATGTTACTTACCAACTAGTGGCCTTTATTTATATCTATTTGATTCTCCTTTTTCCTCACAGTCTAGTTAGACAGGCCTTGGAGTGGCTTATCCAACTTCTAAAAAATTATGTGCCTATTCTTGATGACCTATTAGAGAAGTTTATGAAACACTTATCCTATAGTTTTAAACATGATATTACCATGGTTGATTTGTACCAAGATCAACATAGGAGTGGTGAGAGTTTCTCAATCTACTTACAAATATGGAGGGAACTTACAAGTTGTTTCACACATAATTTACTAAATAAATAATTGGTAGTGGTATTTACCTGTAATTTGAAAAGTGATATATCCTATTACTTGGAGCTTTAGTGTGACCACATGTTTGAATAAATTATCAAAAAGGTCCTCAAAATTTAAAAATCCCTTCTTAATAAAGGGATAATAAAATTAAAAACTCCTGACTATAACTACAACCAGAATCAAAGCCAAAATCAAAACTAAAACCCAATTTAGATGTAAGTTCCTACACTTGCCCAAGATAATAATTATGAAAAGTCTAAAGTATATAAACATAAAAATTACTTTTTTGGTAATGGATTTACTGGACCATACCATATAAAAACTCTAGAAACACTATCTGTTTAGCCAAATACACCTATGTAAGTAACTCTACCTATGTAGTCAACTCTATTTATACAATCACTCCTGAGCCCTCTTTTATAAACACCTCCTCCAAGAAGACCACCTATAAATAGAATTTTCAGTGACCTTGGAAAAATAATTGAATAAATGTTATGAAACTTAAATTATGCTAATATGATTAGTTGGCCCATTCCAAAGTCTTTCCCTAAGGGTGTTCCTTTCCCTGACTAGTATGAAGAGCATGAGATTTGTGACTATAAATGAGTCAAACAAAATTCCATATAATAATGCATTCAATTAAGGAAATTCATTGAGAATATGTTAGAAAATGGAGAAATATACTTGGATAATAGAGCCCCTACTTCTAGTTAGAGCCTTGGCATTTATCAGAACCCTTTTCCACAACACAGTGCCAATAGTCAAAATTAATAATAAATGCCACCACCATAACAACAACAATAATAGAAATAATGGTATAAAAGCCATAAAATGGTAGGAACCAAGGTTATAATGACCAATCTAATCAAGGGCCTATCATGCCATTACATACAACTACAAATAATTAGTATGAAATATTATGGGTGGTCATATATCCACCATTACCATTAATCTTAGACAATAGCCAATCACCCATGACCATTAATAAATAACACTAAACCCCCTATTTATATTGGTAATCCTCATTTGGTATGTGCTATAGAAAAATATTATTAGTACACAAGGGTTACTATCATAGGCCCTTCTTCCCCTTTTTAAAATTATATTGGCCCATCACTCAATCTAGATCACATGATCATAACTTGGTGTACTAAAGTTACTATTTAGGTTTTACAACCCTCTTCTACCAATGATCCCATCCAAACACCCATACCAGCCACAAGCAAAACAATTACCAATACTAAGGATAAAACATATGATATTTTATAAAAACTACAAAATACATCCACACAAATATTTATCTTTGATTTTTGTGTACCTCTAATATATAAAATAACAACCTTACCTATCTTCTAAGCCAATCCTAAGTTCCAAATGATATTATGCCAAATAAATTTTAAGAATAGGTAGGAAACTTAGCTCCTAGCCAACAAATTACCTTCAAACAAAGTGAAATGTCATCTCTTGGACCTCTACACAATAACCTATTATATATTAAAGTTATCATAGCCTGGTACAAAGTTAAACATATCCTCATAGAAAATGGATCAGGTCTAAAAATTGTGTCTTTGAGGTTATTCAAGAATCATGGATACATAGTAGTTAACCTTCAACAAGAGATAATTACTATCAAGGCTTAAAATAATGAAGAAAGAGAGTAACATGGCATAATTAAATTACCAATGTCATTGGGCCTCTAACCCATGACACATTTGATCATCTTTTGGATTTAGATTTATCATATAACTTACTTCTCAGCCAACCATTAATACATGAGATTCATGAAATAAATTATACATTGAACCAATGTATCAAGTTTACCCATTTTGGGATGGAATTGATTATTCCTATGTACTAACAACCATATCAATTACACAAGCATTTATAAGCCAAATATAAGAGATAAAATTACCACTTTGGCTTATAGCCTACACCAAAAAATACAAAGATGTACTTGATGAATTTCAATAATCCAAATACCTATATCCAAATATCTTTGCCTCCACTTCATTTGATCCTTCTCCTTGTAAACACCTAAAAGTGGCCATAACTAGCTTTTGACTAGATTTCATACTGATTCTTACCAACCATTACAAATTAAGCCTAGGAACCACTAAACATCCCACATTTAGTTTTGCATCATTTGTCAAAGCTTAGAATCACATTGAAGCATACATAATTTGTATATTATATCATATGAAATAATAAGCTCTCATGGATTCCTTCTTAATCATCATGCGACATCACAACAATCAATTTTGCCTATGGACCTATTAAGTGAGGCACGTGTACACATAAATCAAATCTTGGAAATACCTAAAAGGATAATAAGACTTAATTAACAAGATAAACCTAATTAAAAGTCTAGTTGAATTATCTGTGTAATTAAGGAAATTTTAAAAAATAAAATTTAAATATTTAAAATATCCTATCCTTTCATCATTGCCTTTATGAGTTGTCAAGCTCTTTGAACATATCCTAAAATATCTCATTTTGGAGACCCATGCCTAGTAATTTAAAATCATGATTAATTGACAACTATTAACTCTATTGGGGTTATATTTTACTCACCTAGGTTATGTTTGAACCCATTCCAATATTTAAATCCACCCTAACTCATCTTGGGTGAGAGTTAAATCTTTAGGCAATAAATACAATGCCATGCCTCTAGAATTTTATGCTCTCATAAGCCAAATTTATAATTCAAATATGGAGAGAGACATAAGCCTATTTGTTGTAAGAAATGTTATAATTCCAAAATCTTAATCCAAGTAAGCATAATCCACATCAAATCCACAATGATGCCAAGGAGAGAAGGAACAAACAATCTTAATTTTCCAAAGATTTTTTGATACACAAGCTGAGCAAGACACTCAAAAATGCATTTAGATCTCCCAAGGAAGGTAAAGGATATGTTATCTTTTGAATTTTATTTGTGATTTCATTTTTATTTTGTTACTAAGCTCACCCCTAATATCTAGTCTTGAATTCTAAGTGTTAGTGTGTTTATTGAAGTTTTTATTGTTTAAAATAACATGTTACTAACCTTCTTGGATTATTATGATCATAAATGGAATGCTCAGTGGGACTTGAAGCATCCCATATAAAAATTAGATGAAAATGCTTCTCTTAGTTTTTCTATTGAGTTCTTGACAATCTTCAACATTCAAGTATTACCTTTTTTTTTCACATAATCTATTTTTTTAGTAACATGGTTTACACAAAGATAGATTCCAATCCTGAAAGAACTGACATTGATCCTACTAGAATCAATGCCAATCCATCCATGATTGACATCAACCCATATGTGTAGAACAAGGCATAGAATAAATGTGTTTGACAAGTTGTTCTTGAGCTTTCACATTTTTGTTTTGTTCTTATTAGGTTGAATATCATTTTATTGACTATTTGGCTATGAGACTTAGTCTTATTTGTTAGTTTTATTCTCAGCTTTCTAACCATCTATCTGTGAGAAAATGTATTATGTTTTCCTTTTTTTTGTAGCTAGGAAGGAATCAACATTGATCCCTGATCGACCAATATCGATTTATATAGATCAAAATGAATTCTTCCATGGATCGATGTCCATCTCTATGATAAGAAAATAGAGAAACCCAAGAGAAAGATTCAATAATGATTTTTTAATTCATGAAAGTGCTTCAAAGAAAGAGAAAAACTTTAAAAAATTTAGGATATAAGCTATAAGAAGGCACAACTTTGGAAGTGTATAAGTCTTGAACATTTGATTTGGTGCTTAAAAGGAATCTAGTTTTTTTTATGTTTAGTTGTTTGTGAATGTTTTTGCAAGTTTTTCAACTAAGGTGAAGGGGATAAATATCATAAATATTTTGCTTTGGTGCATTAAAATAAACACTCATACTTATATTACATGATATTAAGAGTGTTTTTTGTATGTTTTTTTTTTCAAAGTTATTTATTTTTTCAAAATGATTAATGTGTGTATGCTCTCCCCCCATCTCCTTTAGAGAACTTGGGTGACCAAAATAGCTCTATATTTGCATTTATGCATTGTTCAAAGGCATGAAAAGAACATAATTAAGCCTCTCCTTAAATATTTATGGTTTGGGTGATCTAAACATGACCTTAAAGTCTTTTCACTTGTCATTTATTTTCATTCATTTTGGATTGTGAGTGGGAGTTCATCACCTCCTCATGGATTCTATAGGGAAGAATTGACCCAGTAATTCATCTACAAACATTATTTTAAACCCACTCCATGGTGGGGTATACAAATTGAGGTTGACTTACTGGGATGTTTGCCTGAGTGGTTAAGCAATCTCCATTAGTAATAGACTACCTCAGACTGTAGGGGCAACTCGAACATCATACTACATTGAGCAAGAAATAAATGTAATGTTTATGAAAAGGATAAGACATTTTAATAATATGTTAGTTTATATAGATCTAAATGATGTGATAATTCATTATATTATCCACACTTGGGACCATCTATAAATGCATGAAAATTTAGTTTTAGAATAATCCCAATTGTTGTAAACATACTATTGATGTAAGGTGAGTGCCCTATAGCTCCATGTCATCATATAACCTCTTGAGAGAAAGGGGGTGTAAAAACCCTACTTATTCATGCACTTTTATTTTTGGATTGACACTTAAAATCCTCTCAAGATCATGTATATAGATGGAATTCAACATTACTATGAAACCTTGTCAATTTTAGGACCCAAGATGTTGCACTTAGGTATTTGTGCCATTTTGTCCTTTATTACATGGTTTTGGAGTCTAAATATATCTATTTTGTTTGTTCTTCCACATCAAAATGAGTATTGTCTTATACATCACTCTATTATTTGAGGAGGATTTATACCATCCATTTGACACCATACCTTTGCCTTCATCTTTTGGAAAAATATTTGTGTGTGTGTCACTTGATTGAAAAGGGTAACATTACAGTGCCCAATCCATTTCAATTTTTAAGACTTGGAGTCTTAAAACAAATCATTTGTTACATATCTAGAGTATAATAACATTGTTACGCTACTTAAATCATTTCATAGACTTTTTTTTCTTATGTCTAAAATTCCATTATCAAAATCAATCTTCATGTGTCTTTTGGATCTTTGTCTAGTACTATTATTCCATTCACCTTTATCTAGCTTGTTTTTTTTAAAAACCCTAGTTTTCTAAGTTGAGTTTTTAATTAACCTTATCAAGTTCAAGTTCAAACATTGATTTATTTATGCTTATGCCTTGTGTACTTTGGGCCTATACACCAATATTTATCTTTTGGGTTGTGTAACTTAGGTTAATTTTTTACCCACTTTGAATTTTTTTTTTTGCCTAAATTTGGGATAAATAGCCTATGTTCTTTGTGATTGTTGTTTCATCCCTTATTCCAATTAACCAAGTTCATGTCTAAATTTAAATGCCTAGTCTATGCCAAAATGTTTTATATTTTTAAAATTAAATCATACCCTTGATTTTAATTTTTTACTTGTTTTGTTAAAAGTCCTAGCACATGCTTGTTTTGAGCCTAATGTTTGACACTACATTTGGCCAAAACACCTAGAAACTTTTATTTTATTAAATTATACTTGTTTAGAACACTTTGTCCCTCGAGTTTGGAATTATGATTTTAGTTCATTCACTTGAAATTTTGTATGAGACATTTAATGTTAGCCATTTGATGTTAGACTATTTTGTACCAACTTTTAGTGTAGACATTTTTGGAGATACAGCTCCATCCTTTGACCGAGTTAAACCAATTTTGAACCATTTATCCTTTCAACATTTTTTTAAGAGTTTATATAAATTTAGGACCTTTCATGAAACATTATCCATTGATTTTAAGATGTCCCACTATACTCATAGTGGAGCCATGTACAATTTGGGATATGGTAATGTGGTCATACAAGAAGACTTTGTTTAAGACCCCTATGGTGATAATGTATTTTGTGAGATGGATCCTTATCCACCTTAAAAAATTCAAATGGGGGAAAATAAAATAATATCCCTTAGCTCATTATTTGGTCAACACACCTCCATACTCAGATTAGGACCAAGAGCAAATAGTGCAATACTTAGCTAGTTTACCATCAGTTGTAGACAAATTTTAATAATAATTTTACTACATTACAATTCCATCTACTTATGACCCTTAGTTACTTCATTATCACTTACTTGTAAATAAGGATGAAGTTTTAATCAAATCCATAGAGGTAGGGGCTAAGTTATCAATATATTTCCTTCATGAAAACTTGTTAAGTATAGTAAGAGTGACTTACAACATAGCTCACAACCAAAACATTAAACATGCCTCTTCTAGTAATCATCAAGCTCTAGTGTTGATTCCATATCATGACTCACATATTTTTATAATAGGAAAAGGCCTCATGGAGGACCAATTCATAGAGATGAAAATAGCATACTAAACCTATTTGAATTTAGCATGTAATGTCGATAACATGACCATGTCAAATCCTCTTCTTATTGAGCTAGCTCCTTCAACAGGGGCCTTAATCAAATTGATAATCTAATAAAATTATGGTATATACCTATTCATGTAAATAAATTCATCTAGATACATGTTTAATGCTCTAGATATCAAAGAAGTATCTTCTTCTTCTATGCAGATGAATGAGCCAAACACATTAGACAATATGCAGGTGTCATCCAATCTAGACCAAAATGGTGTAATAGCACAAAAAACTAGTCCATAAAAAATGTGCATTTAATTAACGCCACAAGTGGTTTGTAAAGATAGGAGGTAGTAACTTCTACCTCCCAACTATAAAAAAGTAGTTCTAATCCTCAACTAGCTACTTCTTCGAACATGCAACTGCAAAGATTAAGTAGTCAAGCAATAAATAATGCCTTAACTCAACAAAATGTGATGAATATTAATCCAATACAATAGTTGATGAATAACATTACAAAATAATATGCATAGTACAACATACTAATGCAGTAGAGGTAAAATGTTATACCACCTTATCATGGGGTAAAAAAAATTCTACCTCACCAAGTAGTGATGAACATCCCTATTCAATTGTAGTCCAACATACAATTACAATCATAAATGATGTCTAATCAATATCATATGAATATTGGTTAGTAATAAATTGTTAACACTCTACAAGAATCTAATTCACAACGTGCATTTTCACAACTAAGAAGTTCTACTATTCAATAAATACCATTTAGGTAATAATTGCCTTTTGTTCCAAATGTGTCACAAATCCACAACAGGGCCTTGGTTCACAAGTTAAACTTAATCAGCTAGGTTTGACTAGTTGGCATTACTTCCATATTCAAACAAAGAATGCATAGTACTTCACTCAAATCCATATCCTTCCATCTCAGCCATAATTTCCCCAAAACTAGGCCTACATATCCAACCCAACTAGAATATCACACCATAATACATACCATTTTGATAAGTTCATCCTAATTTATGAATGCATATTCTTGGTCAATTTCATAACCAAACCAACATTCCACAACAAACTATTCTTCCACTATACCCTGATCAATGTAATCTACTTTTGATCACCCAACCTCCACCTTAGACGAATGTTCCCTTCAATTTCCTAGCACAAAAATTACAACAAATGAAGGATGTAATTACTACCATCCAAGCTGGGAAACAAACCAAGAAGTTTAAGTTGGATGACATATGTTTATACCCATTCAACATGGAGTATCTACAAATACCATTTCCTCTAGGGTACAAACCACTAGAGTTTAATAAATATAAGGGTAAAGGAGACCCCAAGGTCCATTTAACAAAATTATTTTTTGCTTTTCAACCAGTGGCCTACAATGACATATACCTCTTACTATTTTTTATTTTGAGTTTAGTGGATTAATACTTGGCATGGTTCTTAAAATTTCCTAAGAACTTTGTCTCTAATTTTGATGATCCTCTAGACAAGTTTGTGCTACATTTCTCCTACAATCTCAAACATGATATTTCATTGTTAAATTTGATGCAAGCCAAATAAAAGCTCAGTGAAAGTTTTGAAAGTTATCTACAACAATGGAGAGCACTTTCCAGCCATTTTACTCATATTTTACCAGATAAGTAATTATCCACTATGTTTACCAAGAATTTTCACATTAAGATATTTTATCATCTAGAGCTATAATTTGCACACTTTTAAGGAAATCATCAACAAAGGTTTATTGATAAAAAAGGCCCTTATTAACAAAGGTATTATCAAGCTTATCTCATCAAATCAAAACTAGAATAAAAAACAAATAAATGGCCAAAATAAACTAAAACCAAGTCTAGGTATAAATATCACAACCAATCCAGGCTAGTAATTATGAAAAAACCAAGCAGTTAAATTACAACAAGAATGTTGTTGGGAATGGATTAATCAAGTCATGAGATGTCTAAATAATATAAATACCATATTTTCAACCTAATTCACATATGAAAAATAATCCTAACTAATTAAATATTCGTCAAGTGTAGCCTCTACAGCAACCAAGACCAATGCAACAAATGCAACAACCTTTGGCTTTGTAAACTCCCCCTCCTCCAAGGAGATTTATGCCTACTCATCGCATATTTAGTGACCTTTGAGATCATATTAAATCCATATTTTTTGATATATCCACCACTAATATGATTAGTTAGCCCATTCTGAAGCACTATCATGAGGAAATTCCTTATCTAGGTTGGTATAGACAAAATGAGTTTTATAAATTTCATCGGGTTAATGGACATAATTTGAAATATTGTGTGAAAATTAAACACCCAATTTAGAATATGTTGGAAAATGGTAAAATGGCATTAGATAATGAAGAATCCACATCTAATAAGAACCTTGGCATTGAACAAAACCTCTTTCCATAGCATAATAGCGAACACCAACAACAACAACAAACACCAGAATAATAACAATAATATCAACATCCAAGATAAAACCAATAATATCAAAAAAAATAGAACCAATATCAACCAAATACATGGAAAAAAGGTTATAATTATGCCAACAACAAACATACCTACCATTTAGTCACACGTAAATATAATAAAGTTGTAAGCCATATTATGGGAGGTCAAATTTACACCCTTTCCATCAATCCAAGATCAAGCATCAACTAAACAAGACCATTGCTAATCAATTCCAACCAAAAAACCTATGTCAATGATCCTTCCTTAACCTAGGACCCATACAAGAATATCATCAAGTAGGAATTATTACGTTTAGACCTTATATCAATAACTCATCATTGACCAATGACCACACATAAGTGTATTTGTAACTGAGACTTATCTTATTTGGTCCCCCTCCACCATCATTTGTTAGTAAAAATGGTCTTGTATCTAATAATGAGTGTGTAATCATAACTTAAAAATTAAATATTAACATACTTAGGCCTATAACCATCTGCACTACACCTATCCAACCCACCATTCTAGATAGGAACAAGCCATATGCCACTATGCAAGACATAATGTTTGAAAAAATGCTAGTACAAATTTCCATTTTAGATTTGTTGAATATGTCTAATAATCCACAAGAGAATCTTGATATATTTATTCATCCAATCTCAAGTCCCTAATGACATAAGCCCAAAAAAATTCCAAGCTTTACTTGGACATGTAGCCTAAGGCCATCATTTATCCTTCGACCAAAGTGATATGTCATCGTTTGGCCCTTTGAATAACAATTAGTTATACATCAAATTTGTCATCATACATTAAAAATTAAAGTGTGTCCTCATAGACAATGGTTTGGGCATGAATATTGTGTCTCTAAATTTCATCAATCATATCAGATTAATGATAATTGATTTCTAGCTAGAAAAGATCACTATCAAAAGCTTATGACAATAAAGATCATGAATCACAAGATGTTATCAACTTACCATTTATATTTTGGCCTTTGATCCCTGATACATTATCCCATGTGCTAAACCTTGATTTTTCATACAATTTACTTCTAGGAAGACCTTGGATATATGAAATCCATGCAATCCTTTCAAGATTTCACCAACATATCAAATTTTCCTATTCAATCTCGGGTCACCATTCATGGAGATTTTCAACCCTACAAACATTGTAAACTTTTGGAGGATAAGTACAAAAGCTATAACTATCATTTTGTCATGCATCTGATTCCTAAAAAGGACAAGGGGAAAGAATTCTTATTGATTTATTAGAGGCCAATTGCATTAACCCATATATCCTTGATTCACTTTACCATATGTTGCCTCCTAAAATGTCTAATCATTATACCATCTCGACTAATGGCCTAGGATAAAATTTTAACCCATGATACATTCCACATTTCCAAGTTTTCATAGAAATCCAAGTCCTATGGAAGACCTAAAGCCAAACCATCTTGTATGGAATGGTAGTAAAAGGGAAAAGGTAAATTGCATAGTCCAACTCCTATAATTTCTATATTTGACACTAGATAAGAATAAGACCCACACATAGATGATGAATCCTAGTTATATAATGATAAATTAGTTGAATGTTATCAGAATTCTAAGTACCCTATTCTTTATAGGATCATGGAGAGGCATGCGTATGAAGGAATAGGCCTTAGGCCAAATTAATAAGAAACACTTGAGCCAATTTTTTCCACTTAGTATATAGGAACATATGGTCTCATACTTAGACCACTTGGGGGTGACCCCACATATCTTATTCATGTTCCAATGATGATGACTAGTGATTATGATACCAACAATGAAGTAGAGTATGATCATATCCCTCTTGATGACTTGGCTAATACCAATTTTTTTGACACTAAAGCCATTTTTATCCTTAGAAAAATCATTTACCATAATCTGCTTCCTCTATATCACCCCTGACTTATAGCCTGGGACCAATAAGAATCCATAATTCATGTAGATGAGTTTGATAATGATGAGGCCTTTTACAAATTTCTAGGCCTAAGAGATAATGTTCTATTGGGAGACCACAAATAAGGGTTATAAATCACACTAGATCATAGAGCCTATTTTGGAGAATGTGTGAATACCCTTAGCCACAAATAATTAAATAAAACATTGAGGTCCCAAAGTGAAAACATTTTTGAGGAAATTTTGGATTAAAGTAAAAGTAAAGAGAAAGCCTAGCCTAATGATGAAAACCTATTTTATGTTCCATTAGATGAGAGTGTTTAACCTTCCTCAAACATATCTTATGAGACCACCAATGATGAACTTGCATATGGGTCTAAGTTCAATTCTATCAAACAAGATGCCTTCAACCAAATCATTTAAGATTTTCCAAGAGTGTTTGCCACATGGCTATATTTACCATTGGGTGATTTAGATTCATCTTGCCTAGGGGAAATTGAAGAGATATCCAAAATAAGACTCTTGTTGTAGGCCAATTTAAATATTTTCCAACCATTTCGTAAGATAATTCAAATATTCTTATGGAGTACACTATATAATTCAACATCGGGACTCTAGATGACCCAACGTGGATTAAATTAGGTACATCTCTCACTAAGGAGGAACATGACATATTTACAACCCTTTTAAGGGAATTTGTTGACATATTTACTTGGGCCTAGTTAGACATGATAGGTTTGGACCCTGCCTTGGTTATAGACCACCTTGTGGTACATCTTAATGTCAAACCTATAAAATGAAAATTATACAAGATGCATCCTCATATTTTTTTATTAGTAAATAAAGAGTTGGAAAAACTCTTAGAAGTGAGTTTTATTCAGCTGATTGCATACTTAGAGTGGATCTTGAATGTTTTGTTGGTTAATAATAAGCCCAAATCAATTAGAATTTACACTAATTTTAGGGATATAAATAAGGCCTGTATTAGGGCTAACCTTCCTCTACCAAACATTGACATGATTGTAAATTCCATAGTCAAGTATGAAATGCTTTCACTGTTGGATGGATTTTTAGGATACATCTAGATCTAGATTACACTAGAATACCAACATAAAATATTGTTCACCACTTCATGGGAACATTTTATTATTAGGTTATACCATTTGGTCTTAAAAATGTTTGGGACACATACCAAAGAGCCTTGACCATCATATTTCATGATATGATGCATGACATTGTTGATGACTACATCTATTACTTATTGGGAAATGAAAGACCATGGTTGATCATCCATTAGCATTACAATGAATATTTGAGAGACTACACAAATACAAAGTCATGCTCAATTCTAATAAGTGTGTTTTTGGAGTTACTTCAGGAAAATTTATAGGATTCATTGTGTCTCATAGAGGCATTGAAATTGATCTAGCCAAAGTATAGTCCGTTATAAAGATGCCACCACCAACCACTTTAAATCATCTCCATAGTTTGTGGGACAAGATTTAATCTATTATATGCTTGATATCTCAATTGCTCAAAAAATGCCATCCTTTCACACATCTAAAGAAGGGTGTGATGTTTCATTTGGGATGATGAATGCTAGAAATATTTCTAGCACCTCAAATATTATCTTGCCAATCTATTATTTTATTGCCTCCAATGCTAGGAAAACTATTCTTACTATATCTATGTAACACAAACAAAGCCCTATGGGAACTTCTTTCTCATCATGATGATAATGGAAAAGAACATGTTGTATACTATCTAAGTTATATACTAGTCACGTATGAGCACAATTATACACCCATTGAAAAAGCTTGTTTATATATGGTCTTTTTAGCTAAAAAATTATGACATTACATGTTAAACAAAAAGACCATGGTCATTTTAAAATTAGATCCACTCAATTATCTACTATCCAAAATAGTTTTACAAGGATTCATGGCCAAATGGATCATGATTTTTAGTGATTTTGAGATAGAATACATCAATCATAAATCCATTAAGGGACAAGTTCTTGAAAATTAGCTTATTAAAGCACCACTTATAGATATAAAACCTCTATCATTCTAATTCTTAGATGAATCCATTATGACCATCATTAAAACCTCTTGAGGAGTAACACTAGAAGCTATATTTTGATGGATCTTTTACAACACATGGGTTAGGGACATGTGTACTATTTATTACACCACAAGGGGATCTTATCCCTAAATCAATCTAGACTACCTTTCCTTGTACTAATAATATGGCTGAATATAAATCACTTTTTATAGGACTTAGATAGGTAGTATAATAGAATATTCATCATATTAAGGTTTATGGTGATTCTTAGTTAATCATTAATCAATTTACAAGCCATTTTTAGGCCAAGGATGACAAACTAGTAACATACAAGGCCACGGTTAACACTTCAAAGAATAGATTATTGATGTATAGTTTAACAATATACCAAGGGCTAGTAATAGAATAATAGATTCCATGGCCACCATTGGATATTTTATTTGTAATATAGATAAGGCAAAATAATACCAATTCTTTATTGAAAATTTTCTAGCACAAACTCATAAACCTTCAACTTTTGTAATGATTTGTAATATTGTTGGTCCAAGCTCTATATGGTATTCAGAACTTATGCCTATCTTCATGACCACATTATACCACTAGACTTATCACGTAAATAATCCAAGGATTTTATCAATCATGCCACATGATATACCTTATTTTAGACAAACACTTTATCATCATGGCTTTGATGGAACTCTATTTTGATGTTTAACTTTGACAAAATTAACATTAGCATTATGGGAAGTTCATGAAGGAGTATATGGATCCCACATGGATGGGGTTATCATATTCAAAAAACTCCTATGTATTAGCTATTATTGGTCAATGATGGATGTAGGTGTAGTTACATATGTTTAAAAGTGTGACAAATGTCAAAGGCATGCCAATCTTATTGATGCCCTAGACAAGACTCTAAAACTAGTGCTTACACCTAGGCCATTTGGTACTTGGGGCCTTGATCTCATTGGAAATATAAACCCCACCTCATTTGATGGTCATAAACACATCTTTACTACTATTAAATATTTCACTAAGCAGGTTGATGTTATACCCCTCACATTATTGGAAAGAAACTTTTCAAATTCATCTTCAACCATCTCATTTTCTACTATGGTATCTCATCTAACATTATATCTGATAATGGAATATCATTCATAATAAATGATGTCATCACTATGTGTTGAGTATAAAATTATTGAACATTTTTCCATGACATATTACCCATAAGTTATTGGCTAAGTAGAGGCATCTAACAAAACCATTGTTAATATCCTTAAAAATATTATCAATGATGCTAGCCATGATTTTCACCTCAAAATATTCCATGCCCTCTTGGCATACTATACCAATTATCATACTCCCTTGGGAGCCAATTGATATTCACTTATTTATGACACTAAGGTCATTATTTCTATTGAGGTCAAGTTACCTTATATGCACATCTCTTTAAAGCATATCCTAGAAGATGAATATTATCAAGTATCTCACCTATAAGAGATGGAGTTACTTGATGAAAAATTCATGGTCATGGTTAATAACCTTCAATCCTACCAGAATCATTTCAATGGCCACTATAACTAGTAGGTCATACATAGATAATTTGAGCTTGGTGATCTTGTTCTCAAATAAAACTATTATAATACCATGTATGACAAGAAACACAAGGTCAAGTTCAAACGTAAATAGATAGGTCCATTTGTCATTGTTACAAACTATGGTATTGGAGCATATAGACTCACTAAACTAGATGAAGATAAACTTGATGAGATAATGAACATTATACACCTCAAGAATTACTTCACTTGAAGGACCTAATATATTATCTATGAGGCCCATTTCTATTGTACCATAATATTGACATTCTTCTTTATACCATACTACTTTATCACCATATCATTCTACCATACCTTTCTTATCAATTGATTTGTTTTTACCCTACCTATTCAACCCTTTGATCTTGGTTATATTCCATTGGTTTCAAGACCATTTTTAACAAGAAGATTTAACAGTTGATTTAATATTCTAGATAGAAGCTATATTTTAGAACAATATAATAGTGGTTTGGTAGTTTCATTCTTCATTTCTTAATTTTTTATACCACATGTTCTTGATTATAACATCCTTTGGGAAAATTAGTGTTTTCTAATCATGATATTAATTATAACCACCTATGGGAAAATTAGTACCATTAACCTATGTTATTATTCCTTAATTATAAACTGTCATGTCCCCTTTTTAGTTGACATGTTCAGAGTAGATGATTAGCCTATTATGTGACCCTCGTAGGTTGACGAGATGGATAGAGGGTCTTGATGGAGCTGGGCTTGGCTTTCGTTTGGGCTCTTTCAGACATGAATTAAGGGAGATATTAATATTTGATTGATTTAATCAAATATTAATTATTTGGTCCAATTTTAATTAATTATTAATTATTAATTATTGGGTCTAATTTTAGGATCCTAATTCTAATTTAAGAATTGGTCTAATTTTAAGACCCTAGTTCTAATTTAAGAAGCCCCAGTTCTAATTTAAGAAGCCCTAAGTCTAATTTAAGGGAATCTAATTTTAGCAAGCACACTTTTGGAAGGGTATAAGGATCTCTCATGGGAGAGAGTTTGTATTCATGATTATTATTGATATTGATTCTTGTTAAGAAATTCTTCTATGAAGACTGAGCCAAGGGTTCCAAGATTTCATTTGCATTGAAGAACGTCAACTCTTCATTGTGTGCGATTCAGAGGTTGTGAAAGATCAGCCGATCTATTGCCAAATTGAGAGATAAATTCATACAGAAGCTGTCATAGGTGTTTACAAGTTTGAGAGATAACTTCACACAGAAGCTATCATAAGGGTTTATAGGGATTTTCATTATTTTGGGTTTTGATTCAAGAATTATCCAGATATAGATCTTTGTATTAGCCCATAATTCTACAAATCAGGATCAAGCATACAGGTTGTGTGATATTAGTGGCCGTACTACTTCTGTATAGATCCATGAAAATCCGTACGCATCTACAGAAATTTCAGGCACTGACATCGGTGAACAGGGACCTACAGAGACCGACCTCAGTCGACATATTACCGATGTCGGCAAGTTAATGACTACAGGTCGACCGATGATGGCAGTATAACTAACGTCGGTGACTGTGTTTTTCTTACATAGCAGGCTGAGACGTACCAAATTCAGACCAGTTTGTAGAATATTCAGGCTATTAAGGCCATAATTTCAATATTCTTTGTATACTTGACATAGGAACTCTATTGTAAGTTTATGAGCAAATAAATAAGAATTTATACTGTGATTTATTTATCTATTTGAAGACATTTTGCAAAAATTCAGATAAGCAATTTGGAGCTTTTGTTTTGATATTCGAAGGGATATTACAGTGGTATCAGAGCTAAATCCTGCCATCCTGAGGGTTTGAAAATCTTATGCAGCCACAAGAGTTGGGACCACACGGGTATTACACATGCAGTAGATCTTTTCTTGAAGGTACCCAGTTATTAGAACAACAACCAATTATCATGAGTGACAGATGAGAGGGTAGCCCACCCAGGGCCCACCAACATAATGATGATTTGGGTACTAGAGAATCCTACCATGAGATGACACAAGCACTACAGGCACTAACTACTATGATAAGGAGGATGAACCCACATGATAGATAGAATGGGAACCAAGGTGATAACAGAGATGTTACGGTTAATTAGAGACCCCAGTAGGGCCACTCTAGAACAACAGATAGACCTACATGTCCTACGTTTGTTCGAGAGGAACCAGAAGTTCCAGCAGAGGAAGAGGCAGGAGATTCCTCATTTGTAGATGTTTACTTGGCTACAGATGATGAGTGGAATTTATTACCTCCTCATGTTTGCGAGAGGACGACCTTTGATCATTTTGTTAATCTGAGGAGAGAGCACTACAAATTGGCTAGACAGGACAGGAGACCTAAACATCAGAACAATGATCTTAATCATGATACAAGCAGGCTCACACTCGCGATGTTCGATGAAAGTGGTAAGGTCACAGTGCAGGCTTGGATTAGTAAGTTGGACACCTTTCTCACATTGCGTCCGATGGCCGAGGAAGATGCTATCAGATATGCGACACTACATCTTGAGGGAGTAGCTCACGATTGGTGGCACCACGGGATGGTGATACTCCATCATGATCAGATCACTTCTTATCAGGAGTTTGTGGATAGGCTGGTAGAGCATTTTGACAGGAGGGATCCAGAGTCCTATTTTTGAGAGTTGGCATAGTTGCGCCAAAGCGGCAGTCTAGAGTCATACATTGGTGACTTCCAGAAGTTATCAGTCATGGTTCCTGACATTTCGGAGAGGCGACTAGTAGTACTCTTCATGGAGGGATTGACAGAACCATTGAGAGGTTGGATCAAAGGCTTTGATCCTCCTTCATTACAGGAAGCTATGAAGAAGGTGCGTAGTATGGAGATGGCAGCCCCATCAAGTAGATCTAACTCCAGAGGTACTTCTTCATCTAGAGACCATAAGCACTCCAACGGGGATACAGAGAGACCATATTTTAACATAGATAAATCTGGGGTTAAAAATGATTCAAAAGCCAATCCAGTAGCACCACCTTTGGATCGTGAGGTGCTTAATGATCTACGCAAGAATAAGCTTTGCTTCTACTATAAAGGTCCATATGATATCCATCACGATTGCCCTTTGAGGCCTAAGGGCAAAGCAAATCATGTGATGTGGGCATATTATGAGGATGCGAAATTAGAAGATTTTGAACAATAGGATAGTTCTGAGGAGGCAGAGGCTTTAGAGCCTAAGGCAGAGGCATATTTAGAGCTTCATATACAGGAGGCACACCTATCCAGCATTCAGTCGGATGAGTCATTCAGACTCGATGGAGTTTTGGCAGGGCAGAAGGTTACCACCCTTCTTGATACAGGAGCCACACATAATTTCATAGATGCTAGATTTGTGGAGAAGCGTGGACTCACTACCAAAGATTTTGAGGGAGTTAGAGTTAAGGTAGCCGATGGTCACACTCTTAGGTGTGAGCGCATGATTAGAGACCTCCCATTGCGCTTGAACAACTATGAGTTCAAGGCTAATTATTTTGTAGTGAACATGGGGGACATAGAATTAGTCTTGGGTATGAAGTGGATTCATTCATTTGAGGAATTTACTCTTCATCTCAAAGATATGGAGGTTTGTTTTGAGGTTGCTGGGAAAACACATATTCTTAAGGCAATACGGGGCAACAGCTTCAAACATATGTTTTTTCATCGGATGGAGATGCCTATACTACATGACATGATAGAGTGCGATGATGAGTGCACATTGGCACCAACACAGGAGAGATATGAGGACAAACTTTGTCTTGAGGTGAGTTTAGTTCAAGAGTTAGCACATGTGGTAGAGTCTCAGCTTTCTTTTACAGGTGGGTCACATGTTGATGACGATATGCATATAAGAGACATAGGTGATGTGACGCCATTGGATGAGAGTGGTGATGGACAGGGCCTAGAGTTTGTGTTGGTTGATTGCACTGTAGATCGAGACTTCATTTGCGATCCAGGTGGATTGATTGGTCTATCATTCAGCGATTGCTTGAGGGCAAGCAATTTTAGGAGGGGCAGATTGTCATGTCCCCTTTTTAGTTGACATGTGCAGAGTAGATGATTAGCCTATTATGCGACCCTCATAGGCTGATGAGATGGATAGAGGGTCTTGATGGAGCTGGGTTTGGCTTTCGTTTGGGCTCTTTTGGACATGAATTAAGGGAGATATTAATATTTGATTGATTTAATCAAATATTAATTATTTGGTCCAATTTTAATTAATTATTAATTATTAATTATTGGGTCTAATTTTAGGATCCTAATTCTAATTTAAGAATTGGTCTAATTTTAAGACCCTAGTTCTAATTTAAGAAGCCCCAGTTCTAATTTAAGAAGCCCTAAGTCTAATTTAAGGGAATCTAATTTTAGCAAGCACACTTTTGGAAGGGTATAAGGATCTCTCATGGGAGAGAGTTTGTATTCATGATTATTATTGATATTGATTCTTGTTAAGAAATTCTTCTGTGAAGACTGAGCCAAGGGTTCTAGGATTTCATTTGCATTGAAGAACGTCAACTCTTCATTGTGTGCGATTCAGAGGTTGTGAAAGATCAGCCGATCTATTGCCAAATTGAGAGATAACTTCATACAGAAGCTATCACAGGTGTTTACAAGTTTGAGAGATAACTTCACACAGAAGCTATCACAAGGGTTTACAGGTATTTTCATTATTTTGGGTTTTGATTCAAGAATTATCTAGATATAGATCTTTGTATTAGCCCATAATTCTACAGATCAGGATCAAGCATACAGGTTGTGTGATATCAATGGCCGTACTACTTCCGTACAGATCGGTGAAAATCCATACGCATCTACAGAAAGTTCAAGTACCGACATCGGTGAACAGGGACCTATAGAGACCGACCTCGGTTGACATATTACCAACGTCAGCAAGTTAATGACTACAGGTCGACCGACGATGGCAGTGTAACTGACGTCGGCGACTGTGGTTTTTTTACACAGCAGGCTGAGACGTACCAGATTCAGACCAGTTTGCAGAATATTCAAGCTATTAAGGCCGTACTTTCAATAGTCTTTGTATACTTGACAGAGGAACTCTATTGTAAGATTATGAGCAAATAAATAAGAATTTATACTGTGATTTATTTATCTATTTGAAGACATTTTGCAGAAATTCAGATAAGCAATTCAGAGCTTTTGTTTTGATATTCGAAGGGATATTACATAAACACCTATTGAAAAATTAATAACAACATTATTTATCATGCCTAGAATTACCACCTTGTCATGCCTATGCTATATTGTGCCATTTCCTTAATTTTCCTTTTTTTTTTAATTGGTTGCTACCTAGTTAGATCCCTCTGTTATAAGGTAGAACTATAGTGACTTAAGGTCCCATCATAAGACTATCTAGGCAATACTCAATTCACATTAAGGTCATTTCAGGCACCCTTCTAAGCCACATTCTCATCATTTAATGAGTAACCTAAGCCACACTCACCATTTTATGAGTTGTACCATTTAGTATCTCATTATTCTTGATTGAGTTAAGATAGAAAAAAAGTTTCAAAAATATTTGAAAAGACTTAGAAAATCCTAAGCATCAACCATTTATTTTCCTTAAAGATTCTAAGATCCCTACTTATGTCACAAGAAATCACTTATCATTTAGTTTCCCCATCCTTACTAGTCTAGTATCCGATTCTCTCACCATTTTATGAGCCCATTTCCACATTATTATACATAAATCACGTTTTATTTCTCATCTTTTTCTTCTATCCCATTGACCATGAGAATTAAATTTGGATTGAAGTTTTTGTTGGATATCACATCTATAAAACTCTGTAGGTAACATCCACTTGCTTAATGCATCTGGACACAGTTCAACAACCCCCTTTTTCTTCTCTTCCCTCTTTTTGTTTGTTTGTTTCATTGTCTCATATTATTAGAGAATTAACCTTAATTTGGGTCCTTCACTAAGTTTATAAGCTTATCATAAATTTTAGTTATGTGTGCATTTATTATATTTGTAAATGAATTTTATTTTTACCTTTATGACGTGTTACTCACCTCATTAATAAACTTGTTAGATTTAGATTTTATTACATGTAACTCTCCCTTCCTCACATGACACACACTTCCCTCTCTTTGTAAGGGATTAGGACACAAGTGGCATACACTTAGAGGGATTGTAAGGTCACAATGGGGTCCTATGTAACTCCTATTTTACTCCTCTAGCTTTATAAAAGAGCCCTTACTCTCCTCTTTTCCTCACTAGAATCTCATAGTTCTCTCTCTTCTTCTCTTGTGTTTTTGATTCATTCTTGTACTGTTTGAAGATTTTTGGTTGCAAGTCTTCTAATATGATCACATGGGTTTTTCTTTGATATGTTAGGTTTCTGACTTTAAAATATTTATCTCAATATTTGTGGCATGATTTTATAAAGGTGATATTATTCTTTGGCTCATCTTTTGCTCATTTATTTCAATGTTATTTTGACCTAGGAAACAAATCTATCATGGTATCAGAGCTATGGTCATCTTAATGACATTCTTTTTAAATGTGTAGTTTTTAAAGGAGCTTCAAGGATTTATTTGAAAAGAATCTAACCCTTGATCCCTATTGAAATCCATTACTTTCTTCTTGTTTACATTTTGTGGTTTCTAACTCTTTTTTTGTAGTTTTTTAGCCACTTTAAATTTTTTAAAAAAACACCATTTGATTTTTTTTAAATCAATTTTATTTAGTCTTTTATTACTAATCTTTAGTTAGTTTAGTTGTTGAGCACTAAAACTTTTAATTGTATACATACATATTCTATTTTTTCTCATTGATTTAATCTAAACTCTATTTTATTTTACACAAAAAGATTATTTTTGGTTCTCATTTACTTCAAAATCTTTCACAAAACTAATATTTCAATGTGTGTTTAACTAGTTTTTTAATTCCTTTTGAATGAAAATATAGTTTTTTTCATTCAAAGAAGAGGTAGATCTCAATTTATTTTGTGAGATTTCTTCAAGTTGATAAATTATTAGAACAAGATTTTTGCTTCTACCAACTTCTCTATCTACTATAATTTTTTTTATTCTTTCCTTTAGCATGACGTCCCCTCCAAGCCTGGAATTTCCATCCTAGTAAGTACCATTTATATTTATTTTAGGAGCTTTCTGAGCATAGGTTGATACCCTTGCCAGTCACCACCTTCTCCCTACTCCTTATTTGTTTCTCTGAGCCCCTTCATCTCATTTTTTTAAAGATTTAGCTAAGCATCCTTTTTTATTTTGGTCATTATTTTCTAGTTTTCTTTTGACCTAAATATTCCCAATTCTGATCTATGGGGTCTTACACTTGGTACAAATCCGTAAAAATGATTTTTGTTTAAAAAATTTCCTCTCTACAATTTTTTCTCTACTATGGCATACTCTACCTCTGCATCACCCCATAGCTACTCTAAGTCTGCTTTGGTCAAAATACAATTTTCTTAGAATTTCTCTGTAATGCCTTTATCATTATTTTTAGTATGCAGGTGTAATGATTGTAGGAGGTCTTATTGATAGGTGTGTTCTCCCTTATTCAAAACCTTTTATTTAAATATCCTTTTTAAAATTATAATTCATTTTTAAAAAAAAAACTCAAACCACAAAAAAATAATAAAGGAATCATTATTAAAACTGGTCATACGATTTTGTAAATCTTTGCCTTGGCAAATTAAAATAGCAAATCTTATAATTTTAATGATCTTTGTTTTATAACCTTTTCTTTAAAGTTTTATTCAATTCAATTTAAAAAAAGGGGATTCATTAATTTAATGTTTGTTTATTTCAAAAATTATATTTAATGTTTTTATGGACAAGCAGTGCCTTCCCCTTAAGCACTTTATGTGGCTTTTTTTTCATGTGGTATGTGAAAACCAAAAAAATGGGAAAGTTTTTTTATTTGTTTCTACAAACTCAAAATTTTCATTTAATGCAAATTTTAAATTCATAAAATATTTTCATTCCATGTTGACTTTTCAATAAACCTTTAACTTTAAATTCATGGATGAACATTTTACCATCAAATTTGAAGGAGTTTAATATTTTTTTAATAATAAAATATTCATAATGTTTTGTTATTTTTTTAAAGTAAAAATTTTTTACAAGAAAATTTGTATGCTTTTTGGTGTGGACTTATATTTTTAAATTTAATTAATCTAAATACCAAACAATTTGAATTATTCATTTTTTTAAGATGATTTTTTTAAAAATGTTTATTGGATGAATTAATGTTACTATTAATTGATTTTTTTCAATAATAGAAAAATTTATATCATATTCTCTCATGGAATTTCAATCGGTCATTCTTTATTAAATAAAATTAAATAATCCATTTTTTTCAAAAAGGAATAAATTATTGCTCTTAAAGAACAAATTCTAATTCAAAATTTTACTATTACTACTTTTCATCATTCCATTAATGCACTTCAAAAGAAACTGGGTAATATATAATATTTTATTGATGCTTTCAATGCTACATTTACATCTTTTATACATGACACTAACACTCATAATGGTGAAACTTTTTGTACTTTTGAAACACCTAAACTATATTTGAACACTTCTCTTACAAACTCCCAACTTAAAAATCATGAAAAATATGGTCTATTTGGATGGTGCTCTTGGTAAGTGTCAAGACGGTAGTATTGAACCTATTTTTCCTACTTATAATACAAATTATAAAGGTATTGGTTATGTTAATTCTATTGATTCACATGCATCTAATGTAAAATCAGAATCTTATTATCCTCCTCATCAAAGGACTTATAATGCAACTTATTTTGACTATACTACTTCTAATGCTAATACTTTGGTTGAAAATATTAAACCTTATGCACATTTTGGAAACCATGTGAATCATATACATAAATGTTGTAAATTGCATCCATACAAATTTTGTGGCAAATCCACACATGATACATTACATTGTTGAAAAATTACTAAATCTCTTACCTCTAAAGGTAAAACTATTTGAATTCATAAAGAAAATGAATCTTCTAAAGACTTTGATATTTATTCTTTAGATAATTCTTCTAATGCATCATGCATAATATCTTTTAAAAGTGACACATCTTCTTTTTATCCATTTTGATTATTAATATTTTATGCATTCCTTACTTTTTATTGCAAAGGATATATGCTTTTATTTAGAGCTTTTGTGACTAACTTCTTTTTGTGTAGGTTTATGAAATTTATTATGGAAGTTGTCTTTGCTAAAATTTGTCTAATTGTACACCTACTTTTATTACCTTTATGTATGTAGATCATATTTTTGGCATAATGGTTACTTATCTTGAAAAATTGGTGTTAGCATGTTTGTCTTGCAGGTTTATGGATGAATACACCTTTTGGTTGGTATTTATTCTATGACAGATTGACCACCTTGTCCAAAGAGGATTTTTAGGGATTCATGGTGATCACAATTTCTTCGTTACGATTTTTTGGTGGCACCTTCTCTTCTTTCTTCTCTTTATATTTTTGTAGTTCCTCTTGAAATAAGTTTATATTAAGGGGGAGTATTATGTAATCTCAACTCCCTTATTTGTTAGTAAAAGTACTCTCCACTTTTGTAACCCCAATTTAAGTTTAAGGAGTGTTGGAGAATTAACCTTAATTTGGGTCCTTCACTAAGTTTATAAGCTTATCATAAATTTTAGTTATGTGTGCATTTATTATATTTGTAAATGAATTTTATTCTTACCTTTATGAGGTGTCACTCACCTCCCTAATCAACTTGTTAGATTTAGATTTTCTTACATGTAACTCTCCCTTCCTCACATGGCACACACTTCTCTCTCTTTGTAAGGGATTAGGACATAAGTGACACACACTTGGAGGGATTGTAAGGTCATAATGGGATCCTATGTAACTCTCACTTTCCTCCACTAGATCTATAAAAGAGACCTTCCTCTCCTATTTTCCTCTCTAGAATCTCATAACTCTCTCTCTTATTCCCTTGTGCTTTTTATTCATTCTTGTAATTTTTAAAGATTTTTGGTTTTAAGCCTTCTAATAAGATCATGTGGGTTTTTCTCCAATACGTTTAGTCTCCCACCTTAAAATCATTGTCTCAACATTTGTGGCTTGTTTTTATCAAGGTGATATTATTCTTTGGCTCATATTTTGTTCATTTATTTCAATGTTATTTTTTAATATGAAATAAATCTATCATAGTATCAGAGCTATGGTCATCTTAATGACTTTTTTTTTTACTGTGTAAATATTAAAGAAGTTTTCATGGATTTTTTCCAAAAGCTCTAATCCTTGCTACCTATTGAAATCCATTACTTTCTCCTTGTTTACATTTCATGGTTTCTAAGTGTTTTTTTTAAGTTTTTAACAATTTAAAATTTTAAAAAATCACCCTTTCATATTTTTAAATCATTTTTTTTAGTCTTTTATTACTAATCTTTAGTTAGTTTAGTTGTTGATAAGAATTAAATTTTTTAATTATATACATACATATTCTAAGTTTTGCTCATTAATTTAATCTAATCTCTATTTTTTTTGCACAAAGAGATTATTTTTTGGTGCTCATTTATTTCAAAGAATTTCATAAAACTAATATTTTAATATGTGCTTAACTAATTTTTTGTTCTTTCTAAATTAAAATCTAGTTTTTTTTCATTCAAAAAAGAGGTAGGCCAATTTTTTTTTTGTGAGCTCTCTTCAAGTTGACAACTTATTAGAGCAAGTTTTTTGCTTCTACCAACTACTCTATCCACAATAATTTGTTTTTATTCTTTCCTTCCTCTTGGCATCCCCTCCAAGCCTGACACCCCCTCCAAACCTGACACCTCTATCCTAGTAAGCAACATTTGTATTTTTTTAAGAGTTTTATGAGTATAGGTTGATGCTCTTGCCAGTCGACACCTTATCCTTGCTCCTTATTTATTTCTCTCAACTCCTTCGTCTTATTTTTTGGAAGATTTAGTTGAGCACCCTTTTTTGTTGGGTCATTTTTTCTAATTTTTTTTTAACTTGGCTATTCCCAATTCTGATCTATGGGGTTTTGCACTCAATACAAAACAGTATGGTTGTTTTTTGTTTTTATTGTTTCCTCTCTATAATTTTTTCTCTACTATGTCATCCTCTACCTTCATGTTTCCCCATAGCTACTCTAACTCTACTCTAGTTTATATATATAATTTCTCCACAATGTTTTTATCATTATTTTTAGCATGTAGGTGTAATAATTATAGGAGGTCTTATTGCTAGGTGTGTTCTCCTTTATTCAATGGCTTTTTTTTAAATAGATTTTTCTAAATTTTGATTAATTTTTTGTAAAACTCAAACCAAAAAAAAATAATAAATAAATTATTATTAGAATTGGCTGTATGATTTTTTTAATCTTTGTCTTAGCGTATTAAAATATATTTTTATAATTTTAATGTGCTTTTTTTGTATCCTTTTCTTTAAAGTATTATTCACTTCACTTTAATTTTTGTTTATTTAAAAATATATATATTTAATGTTTTTATGGACAAATAGTGGCTTCCCCTTAAGTGCTTTATCTGTCTTTTTTTTCATGTGGTATGTGAAAACCAATAAAAGGGAAAGTTTCTTTATTTGTTTCTACAAACTCAAAATTTTAAATTAATACAAATTTCATAAAAGATTTTCATTCCACATGGAATGTAAAATCTTTTCAATAAGTCTTTATATTTAAATTCCTAGATGAACATTTTACCATCAAATTTGAATGTGTTTAATATTTTTTAATAATAAAATATTCATAATGTTTTATTATTTTTAAAGTAAAACTTTTTTACAATCAATTTTGTGTGATTTTTGGTGTGGACTTACTTTTTTAAAATTAATTGATCTAAACGTCAAACAATTTTAATTATTCATTTTTTTAAGATGAATTTCTTAAAAATTTTATTGGATGAATTAATGTTACTATTGATTGATTTTTTTTCAATAATAAAAAAAATTTTGTCATATGCTCTCATGATCTTTCAATTAGTCATTTTTTTATTTAAAAGAATTATGAAATCTATTTTTTTCAAAAATGGAAAAAATATTTCTCTTAAAGAAGAAATTGCAATTCAAAATATTACTATTACTAATTTGCATTATTCCATTAATTCAGTTCAAAACATAATGGATGATATGCAATCTTATATTGATGCATTCAATGATATATTTGGGTCTTTTGCACATGACACTAGCACTCATAATGGTGAATTTTTTTGTACTTTTGAAACACCTAAAGTGTCTTTGAACACTTCTATTATAAACCCTGATTTAAAAATCGTGTAAAATATGGGCTATTCGAATGGTGATCTTAGTAAGTGTCAATATGGTATTCTTGAACCTATTTTACCTACTTATAATACAAATTATAAAGGTATTGGTTATGTTTATTCTACTGATTCACATGCTTCTAAAGCAAAATCAAAATCTTATTATCTTCCTCATCAAAGTAATTATAATGTAACTTCTTTTGACTATACTACTTCTAATTTTAATGTTTTGGTTTAAAATGTTAAACCTTGTGTGCATTGTGGAAAACATGAGCATCATATACATAAATGTTATAAATTTCATCCATGAAAATTTTGTGGTAAATATACACATGATACATTACATTGTTGGAAAATGACTAAATCTCCTACCTCTAAAAGTTCTATTTGGATTCCTAAAGAAAATAAATATTATAAAGGCCTTGATATGTCTTCTTGTGATAATTCTTCTAATGCTTCATGTAGAATATGTTTTGAAATTGACACATCTTCTTTGTTTCCAAATGATTATCAATCTTTTATGCTTTCTTTATTTTTTGTTGCAAAGGATATATGAATTATTTATATATTTTGTGACTAACTTCTTTTCATGTAGGTTTACACACTTTATGATGGAATTTATCTTTGCTCAAATTTGGATAATTGTACATCTAATTTTATTAATTTATGTATGCAGATCATAATTTTGGTATAATGGTTACTTATCTTGAAAGATTAGTGTTACCATGTTTGTCATACAGGTTTGTAGATCATTACTCATTTTGGTTGGTCTTTGTTCCATGGTGGATTGACCACCTTATCTGAAAAGGATTTTTAGGGATTTATGGTGATCAAACTTTCTTCCTTACAAATTTTTGGTGGCACCTTATCTTCTTTCTTCTCTCAATATTTTTGTAATTCCTCTTGAATAAAGTTTCTATTGAGGGAGATTATTCTGTAATCTCAACTCCCTTTTTTTTGTAAAATTTATCTCCAATTTTGTAACTCCAATTTAAGTTTAAGGGGAAATGTTGGAGAATTAACCTTAATTTGGGTCCTTCCCTAGGTTTATAGGCTTATCTTAAGTTTTACTTATGTGTGAATTTATTAAATTTGTAAATGCATTTTAATTTTACCATTATGAGGTGTCACTCACATCTCTAATCTACTTGTTGCATTTAGATTTACTTTCATGTAACTCTCCCTTCTCCACATGGCATGCACTTCCCTCTCTTTGTAAGGGATTAAGACACAAATGGCACACACTTGGATGGATTGTAAGGTCATAATAGGGTCCTATGTAACTCCCATTCTCCTCCTCTATATCTATAAAATAACCCTTCCTCTCCTATTTTACTTACTATAATCTCATAGCTCTCTCTTCTTCTCTTGTACTTTTGATTCATTCTTGTACTTGTTGAAGAATTTTGGTTACGAACCTTATAATAAGATCACATGGGTTTTTATTTGATATGTTCAATTTCCCACTTTAAAATCTTTGTCTCAACATTTATGGATTATTTTTATCAAGGTGATATTAATCTTTGGCTCATCTTTTGCTCATTTATTTCAATGTTATGTTGACCTAGGAAATAAATCTATGAAATATAATCAAGGGGTAATGGTTTGTCATCTTGTTTGTTCTGTATTTATGCTAACATTATGATTAATAATTGTTTTTTTTTGTTTCATTTTATCTTCTTTGTTTGTGTTGTTCTTTCTTTTCTTTCTTTTCTTGTTTGTTTATTTTCTTATTTGCCTATTTGTTTTTTTTTGTGCCTTGATTCCTACTATGTACATTCATTAGTATATTCCTTGTGCATTATTTTTAAATTCATCCATATTCATATGTTAACATTTCCATCATGGTTTTTATAATTGGTGCATTATTTTAACTTATTTATTAGATTGCGTGTCAATATTTATGCATATTTTAGCCAAGTTATCATGGTGATTTATCATGATGGCTACCGTTGCATGATACAAAAAGGTTAGCTCAAAAAGTCTACACAATAATGAGGTCTTGATACTCCTTATTACTTAAAAATCTTGATCTAATCCATATAATATCCTAAATAGAGTAATTACCTAACTAAATAATTTTCCTCCTTGTTAGTTGGGATGAACATCTCCCTACTAGCTGGTTACTCAAATTCATCTTTCTCCTCTATACCAGTTTACTCTTATTCCATGACTATGAATTTATTTTGTAAGCCCCATTATCATATTTTCCACTATTGATGTACAAAGCTTATAACCACCTTTGGAAAAATAATTGTATATCATCACACTTGCATTGAGAATGATTCTAACCACCTTTGAGCAAATCATTTTTTTTCCATCCATTTCAAGTTTGATGATCATAACCACTTCTAGGAAATTAATTATCTTTATTATACCTAATCGAGGAATGTTCTCATTATGATAATGTGTATAACCTACTTTAAGTAAACCATTATATCTATACACCCAATTGGGGCATATTTTTATTCTACCAATGATTATAACCACCTGTGGGTAAATCATTGTTTTCATTTTTGACAATTGTAACTACCTATGGGTAAATCATTCAATTTTTACCCTAATCCTTTTTCAATGATTATAACCACTTTTGGGTAAATAGTTACCTTTTTTGTTCCACATATGTCGATGATTATAACTACCTATGGGAAAACCATCCTATTTGTCTACCTAATTAAGGTAGATCCATATGCTATTGATTATAACCACTTATCAACAAATCAATATTTTCTACCCCATTTCATCTTTTAGTTCCATTATTTCTTCTTTTCAAGGGACTAATCACTGATCCCTTTTCTAATTGATCCCTTGAAGGGGTAGCTATAGTTCATCCATTGTCATTTAAGTCATAGGCATACATGACCTTTTGATTATTTGAGAAGACATTATTATGCTTATGGCTTAAAATTACTTCCCAAATATGGGTAAACTATAGACACCTAACATTGGCCACAACTAGATTTCAATTATAATTCAACCTAATTCTTATCAACCATTAGAAATTAAGCCTAGGAATCACTAAATATCCCAAATTTGATTGTATGTCATTTGTCAAATCTTATAATAACATTGAGGCATCCCTAATTTTGATATCTTATCATATGAAATAATAACTTTTCATAGATTCATCCTTAATCATCCTACAACATCACAAAAGTCAATTTGTCCTATGGCCCTATTAAGTGGGACACTTGCACACATAAATCAAATCTTGAAAATTCCTAAAAGGCTAATCATAATTAATTGACAATATAAACAAAATTAAAAGTATAATTGAATTATTTATGTTTAATTAATGATATTCTAAAAAAATTCAAAAATTCAATATATCCTAGCCTTTCATGGTTGCCTTTATGAGTTGTCAAGCTCTTTTAAAATGTCCTAAAATATCTTATTTTGGAGACCCAGTATATTTAATGTAAATCATGATTAATTGACAACTACTAAATATAATTGGGTTATATTTGACTCACTTAGGTCAGGTTATAACCCATTCCAAGATTTAACTCCATCGTAACTCACCTTGGGTGAGAGTTAAATCCTTAGGCTATAAATGCAATGTCATGTCTCTTGAATTTTAAGCTCATAAGCCAAATTTATAATACAAAATTAGATAGAGACATAAGATAATTTGTTTTAATCAATGTTATAATGCCAAAATCTTGAGTCAATTAAGCATAAGACACATCAAAGCCATAATGATGCCAAGGAGAGAAGAAGCTAAAAATATTCATTTGCTAAAGACTCTTTGATGCAAAAGCTAATCAAGCAACTCAATAATGAATATAGATATCCCAAGGAAGGTAAAGGATTTGTTGTCTTTTTCATTTTAGTTGTGCTTTTATTTATATTTTGTTAATAAGCTCACCCCTAAGATATATGCTTGGAATGTAAGTGTTAGTGTGTTTATTGAATTTTTTATTGCTTAAACTAACATGTTACTAACCTCACTTCTTAGATTCCTATGATCAGACTCTTGAGATAACCAATAAATTTTATATTTATAAAAAATATCCAAGTGAATATCTCATGTGTAATGTGCTTCACATAGCTAAGCTTCTAAAGGCTCCTAAATCCCATGAAATACCCAAGGTCAAAGCCGTTCATATATAATGACAACATAAAGAAAAAACTAATACCCAATAGTCAATTATTTTCATGTCAACCATTATCTAAGAATAAGACCCACTTGATGAGGATGATTATTGGCTTTGTAATGATGATTTAACTAACTACTGCTAGAGCAAAAAGTATCCCATCCATAGCTAGACCATGTATAATCAAGCTTATGAGGATAGAGGCTTAGGGGTAAATCAACAAGACACTCTTAAGCCTATCTCCATGATAAAAGACAAAGGAACTTATGGTATCCAATTTAAACTACCTAGTGGTGACCTTGTGTATCTTATCTATGTTCCTAAATAAATGAATAATGATTATGATGTTGATAATGACATAGAGTATGATTATACTGTGTAGAAGGATTTATATAATACCAAAATATTTAACCCTCATGGCATATGTGACATTACACATAATTTGTCATTACCCACTTTTCATACATCATCCTCAACTCATATATTATGACTAATAAGGATCCACAATATCACTTAATGATTTTGAAAATGATGAGGCCATTTGGGAGTTTATGGGAGTAAGAGATAGTATTCCTCTAGGAGACCATAAGCAAGGGTTTTCTATCACATTGGATCATGTTTCCTATTTTAGAGAGTGTATGAAATTTATTATCCAAAAATAAAAATAAAATCAAACATTGAGGTCCTACAGTGAAAACTTCTCTAAGGCACTTTTGGACCAGGGTAATAGTAAGGAAAAAAGATAGTCTCTTAGTGAAAAACTATTTCAAGTACCTTTATAAGGGGATTTTCATCTTTATTTGAATGAAGCTAAGGATGCCACCAATACCAAAATTCATATTTAGGTTTGATATTAGTGTAGAAGATTATCTAAGAGTGTCTAGAAGTATTTATTAGATGGCCATTACCACCATTCAGTGGTTCCAATTCATCCTATATGGGTAAAATTAATGAACCAGTCAGGCCAATAGATTATGGTATTGCTAGTTATTTTACTTCTTTAATGACTCTCCTTGAAGATGGTTGTACACTCCTTATGGAGGAAACTTTTGAAGTCAATATTAAACCACCAACCAATCCAAAATGGATAGAATTAGGTGCATCCCTCATTGACGAGGAATAAAAAGTTATTATTCGTATCCTTATGGAATTAAATGATATTTTTTCATGGGCATATTATAATATGTTAGTTTTGGATCCTTCCTTAGTTCTACATCATCTTGTAGAACATCATGATCCCAAGTTAATTAAGCAAAAATCAAGGAAAATGCATCTTCATATTGTTGTTTTATTCAAGAAAGAATTAGAAAAATTCTCAGTGGTATGATGCATTCATCCAATAGAATATTATGAGTGGATATATAACATCATTTTAGTTATAAAAAATTCATATGGCATCAAATTATGTACAAATTTTCATGACATCAACAAGGATTTCCCAAAAAATGATTTTTCTCTACCTAATATTGGCATGATCATGGACTCCACAACTAGATATGAGATGTTTTCCCTCATGGATGTATTTTAAGGGCATAATCATATTATAATTATTTTAAAAGACTAATAAAATGGAATGTTCATAACTCCTTGGAGAACATTTTATTATCAACTAATGTTATTTGGTCTCAAAAATTCCAAGGCAACATACCAAAAATCCATGACCATTATTTTATGATATGATGCATGAAATTTTTGAGGACTATGTTGATTATATATTAGGTAAATATAAGACCCATTCATACCATCTAAAAATAATATAAATTATTTTAGAAAGAATTCATGAGTATAAAGTCAAGTTTAACCCTAAAAATTTCATCCTTGGAATCACTTCAGGCAAATTGTTAGGCTTTATTGTATCTCATAGGAACATTGAAATATATCTAGCTAAGTTAAGGATATTACTAAGATTATACCTATATCTAATTTGAATCATCTCTATAGTTCAGAGGGAAAGATACCATCCATAGAACACTTCATTTCATGACTGGCCAATAAATGCCATCTATTTACCCACTTATTGAAAAAGGGAACTAGATTTTCATGCAATACCAATTTTTAGAAGGCCTTTGAGCACTTGAAGGAATACTTGGACAATACACTTATTATATTACCCCCCATACTATAAAAGTAATTACTACTCTATTTATCTCCAACTGAATATGCTCTAGGGGCAATTTTGGCCCAACATGACAAGTAGGGGGAAAACATGAAATATACTATTTGAATTACACATTGGTCACATATGAGCACAATTATATGCCCATATAGAAAGCTTCTTTAGATATGGTTTTAAAAACCTATAAGTTACATTAATAAATGCTTAACATTAAGACCATTATCATAGCCAAAGTAGATCTGCTCAAGTATCCACTCTCAAAAATTGATTTAAAATGTTGCATGGCTAAATGGGTCATGTTTTTAAGAAAATTTGAGATTGAATATATTAATCAAAAGTCCATAAAGGGATAGGTACTTTCAAACTAGCTTACCTAAGCTCCCCTTTTTGACACTCAAACACTCACTTTTAGATTCCTAGATGATTCGATCATGACTGTAGTAAAAGCACCTCTTGAAAAATAATAATGGAACCTTTATTTTTATGTTTCCTTCATGTCTTGTGGATTAGGAGTGGGGTTTATATTCATAAAATTTCAAGGGGACCTTATTCCCAAGTCCTTTTATATCAATTTTCCATGTACCAATAACATTTATGAATATAAATCACTCATTTAGGACTTCACCTAGTATTACAATGGAATATCCAATATTTAATGGTTCATGGAGATTCTCATCTTATTATGAATCAAGTCCCAAACCAATTTTATACTAAATATGATAAAATTTTGCTTTGCAAAGGCATGGTAGATACTCTCAAATAAAAAATTGCTCATCTTTAATTTTAGTAGATACCTTGAGCTAATATAATAACAAAAGATGTTATGGCCATGATTGGTTATATGATTTATATCATAGCTAAGTCTAGAGATTATCAATTATGTTATATTCAACATACCACACTCTATATTTTTTCATTGAAAAGTGGGGACCCCCTTCATTTTTTGAAAATAATAAATATCCTCAAAGGCTACTTATGGGTCCTAAGGGTTATGATACTTGTAATTATTGTACAAAAATTAGTTTTTTAAAATGTAAAATCATGTTGTGGTATATGTTTTGATGCACTTGCTTGGACTAACCTATTAATGATAAGGATAAAAAATAGTGGTTTTACATGATAAATATGAAGACTATTCTATTAAATACATTGTTTTGGAAAGATTTATTATGAAAACTTAGTCTTTGAAAAAATTTCTTTCATAAAGTTTCATTTCAGTGGTTTTATGTCAAAAATATTATTTGTAGAAATATTCTCATCAAAAACCTTTTGTCAAAAGGATTACTTACAGAAGGTTTTCTCATCAAAGCTTTATTTTTAGAAATATTCTCATATTTTTTTTTTTCAAAATGATTCTTTGAGAAAGGTTTTCTCATTGAAGCTTTATTTTTGAAAATATTCTTGTTGGAAAATTTTCATTGAAAGGCTTATTTATAGAAAGTTTCTCATTAAATATTTCTTTTTGGAAATATTTTCATCAAAAACATTCACATCAGAAACATTCCTTTTGGAAATATTCTCTATATAAGGTTTAGTCATCAAAAACATTCATTTTGGAGGAATTATTTGGAAATTTTAGTCATAAGTAAGTTTGGTCGATGCAAGATTTACTTTGGTAGGTTTGTTTTAGCAATTTTATGGTAGCAATAATTACTTTGAAAGGTTTTTTAAATGATAGTTTTCTTCATAATCTTAGTCTTTGGGAGATTATTCATCAACAACTTCATATCAAATACTTCACTATGGAAACTTAATCTTTGAAAACTTTTGTTTTGAAAACATTCTCTTTGGGAAGATTCTTATCAGAGGATTTTATGTCAAGCATTTACATGTCAAAAAATTTGTAGTAGAAGTTTTCATTTTGGAGACTTTTCATCAGAAGGATTTGTTTCATCAAATTTGTTTAAGAAAATTTATTTTGGTAACTTTGTTTTGGAAACTTTGGGAGGAAATCTTTCTAAAAGGAATTCTATACTTCAGATTCTTTTATCCCAAATTGAAAGTCTAAATTTTATCAACTAGGATATATGATGCACATATAGAAGATGGAAGGTTACACCATGGCACCATAGATGAAATGGCATCCTACATGGTGTGCACACTAAGATAGGCTGGTTGAATTAGAATTTAATGAATGTGATGAGCTCATAGATGTTAATGAGTAATGGCACATGAACTATAAATTAATGCAAGAGATATATTTACATTGATCCCCCAATAGATTTCACATCATTTAATTATTTGAGCTCAAGTAAACTTCAACATCAAGTGATCCCAATGGCCCTAAATACTATCATAGTGATTTGTAACTTGAGATATTCAAATAAGTGATGAGACACCATTATCCAAAGTTTGAAACACATAAGTACCCAATAGATTTATAATGGCATCATCATAAAGGACCTACAGGTGAGCCCTAACACCATCTAGGTTATCAATTAAATATTCTTTAGAGTACCTCAATATTCTATTTGAGCCCACTACATTCAAGGGGAATTATTCAAATTATTCAATGTTATGGGATGTAGTCAAGAACATGAATTAATTTTCAATTAAGGAAGATATAGTAGTTAAAGATAAGTAATTTATAAATGACTTGCTCCCATTCTAGTGCCAAGCCCTACACTATGCCACTATAAAACCATAGGTGATTCCATGCATTAATTTTCTATTGGGTATATTATTTGAAGGAATAATCATGGATGGTGGATACCTACATTATGTACACAATGACACTATTGTCACATGTATATCAGGTAAATCATTCAATAAGTATTTAAGATTGCCTATTATAGATGTTACCTATGGTTTGCATACTATAGTAACATGGAAAAAGGCCAATGATCTAGAGCAAACTCTATCAAAATGGATTCTACTTGGGGAGAGTTTCACATTTAAAGATCATGATAAGATCCTTATACCCATTGCCAATTTTAAAACCATTTATAGGGATGACACTATTGAATAGGATCTTTGATTATGCTCATATCTACTTTATGCACCTAGAATGGGTTCCCCTTCTGACTACTTCAAAGATTCTAAGCATTGGGTGAAATCATTAGTGCACACCTCCAAGATCAAATTATATATAAATATAAGTGACCATTAGGAAGTAATTTATACATGAAATCATATATGCTCAATACAGTCATGGGAACCATGTATAGACATAATGGAGTCCTAATGTCTAGGTCATAAAAAATAATATTTATGACTACTAATTATTCATGCATATATATTCATATATAAGAAACATAATAAAAATTACCTAAAACCTTTACCTGTAGGTATGGATGGCTATCCATGATGAGCCATTGTGAATAATTTTTATAAGCATATTATGAACACTAGCTAATAACATTGGGGAGTACTAGATATATCCTAAATATATAGTAATCATGGTGGTAGGTCATAAGTTAAATCCTCTTTGACTTCCAAAAATTGTTTTGGATAAGGTATTCAAATAGGAAATCACCTACCAAATTGGGAACAACATAGATGAAAATTTGATGAAAAATAAAAAGGCCACCTTTTCATGGATCTTAAGTAACCATTAGGTGAATTCATTACACCATTCATATATAGTTTGGATAGGTTATAAATTCCATGAAATATTATGCATTTCCCATCCTTTTTTATAGAAATTGGGACCCTAATGGTAGGGTCTAAAATAAAATTCAAACCCTCAGCCTTGACTACAAGCATGAGCCAATTGATCATGACTTTCTCTTCTTAAATTCTAAAGACTACAATAAGGTTAGAGAAAGGTCCACAATTACTAGGATAAGTGAGGACTTGTTGAGAGTGATCTAAACAAAACCATCATTGACACTCGATGAAGTAATGTTCATAATTCCACCTCTTAAAAGATGGAGATCCTCAAATTTATAGAGTGGGAGATAATCACAATAACTAGAATGAGAGGTATTTAATCCACAAGAAGCTCAAATATAACCTTAGGAATAACAATAGTTAGTATCTAAGGTACCACTTAGTGGAGATGAAAAGGAAGAACAAGAATAAGAAGAACAAGCTGAGGAGAAACAACTACCTATCGTAATAAAAGAACAAGAATAAGTGATCCTAGTTCAAAATTCAATAGTTTAACTAATTAATATCAAGCAAGATTTAGTTGAGGAACTAACTACCATAGGAGTCAACACATTGGTATAAGTTGTGATTATATGCTTGGATTCCTTAGATGAAAAGGAAACATTAGATACTTCAACCTCAATTCCAAGCATTATTCCCTCTTCTCTTCCATGATAGTCCATAGGTCCATAACTAGGGAATGTAATAAATACATATCAAAAAAATCCTAAGGACATACCACATACTCATCCAACCTAAGAGGTAAATGAGAAAAAATTATAGTAGGCAAAGGTTCAAAGATTACAAGCACTCAAGGCCAAAGCACATGTCATAAGCGACTCATCTGGTAAGGGTCCCTTGCTTACTACTCTTTTTAGTTTTTCTCCTTTGATGTATTTACTAGTAGTTTCAATCACCTTGGCCCTATAGTCTACACATTTATTCCCCAATAGATAGTCTCTATAGGTCTACTTTTTCTACACTCATCCATGATTTTGCCTACTACCACAATACTTTATCTACCCTCCACTAATATGGCTTGTATGCATGTGGTTTCCATCCCTTCCATTTCCCTTCCATTGATATCCACTCCATAAACATTAGTTTTATCTATTCTTCCATTTATTATTCTATCACTCCATCTACATCCACTTCTACCCATTAGGGCTATTCCTTTCCTTCTTCCAATCCCACCATAATAACCACAGTGGTAACAACTAAGAGAGCACCTAGGAGGCAACCAATCTTTGTGGCCCATCCAATTCCATAGTATGGAAACATATATTGGTTAAATATTATTTGGCCTATAATTCCTAATCCTCCTACATACACTGAGTAAGAACATGAATAACATGATCAAGTGGAAGCATCTACCTTTGATCCCTAAAATCTCACTCTTCCATATTGGGCTAAGGAATTAGGAGCCTTAACCTTTAAGAGGCCTAATCTAAAGATAACATTATTTATAATAGTGAGCTCCTTGTTTGGCAAAGCCACTGTATCAATACAGAAGGTGAGAAAGAGGAATATATAAGATAAATCAAGTATAATCCTAATCACAAAGGAGAGGGAGTAAGTCTACTCACTAAGAAAAAGCTAAAATAGGCAAAAGGGTAAGTCCCCTTATATAGAGGACTTTAAATCATATATGGAGACCCACATGGAAGCCATAAGTTCCATCCATCAAAGAACTAAAATGGCCAATCAGGAATTCAATGAAGAGTTGAAGACACTTAGAGAACAACAACTAATTTAGGTTCTTAATGGCATTGAACAAGATGTTTCCCTTAGGTTGTATGAAATTATTTATTTCATTCATTATTTGAGAGTTAACTTGGATCCACATGTCAATTAAATAGCCTATCTATTTAAAATTTATAATGGAGATGATAATAAGATGAACCTCCTAGTACTTTAAACACCCAATAAGGATTTCATCTATCTACATTTGATGGCTATATTAGAGGAATCTAATGATCTAATATTAGCATTGTTAAGGACATAAGAGGCTCGAGATTGGGTTCTATATTTAGAGGCATTACTCAATAAATTGGTTTAATAAGAGAAAAAGATTGAACATATTTTGTCAAGATTGGATTTGGATACTATTTGAGATAACCATAGAATGCTAGTGACTTGAGATGCATTCGACTAAATGATTAAACAAGCCTCCAATAACTTCAAATAGAGCCTACAAATTTTAATCCATGAAGACATAGAGGCTAAGTTAAACATAGTAAGGAGGAAGGCCACAATGGTGGAAGTATTCATGTTTGGTTTCAGAGCAACCAAAGTGGAGCATAATAAGCTAATGGATGAGACTATTAGGGTAACTATACCATCTCTCTTAGATATGAGTCTAATTCGAGCCTAGCATGATAAGGCCTATAAACACTACCAAGACTTAAATGTGAATAATAAGGTTGTTTAATAAACACCACCTGTTAGTTATACTATGCTACCTCCACCTGATTTGCCAATAATGACAACTTCCATGTTGATGCCACATTAGTCTAATATTCCCATGATGACTACATCTCAAATAGTCAGTGTATCTTCAAGTTCAATTCTAGTTACTAGACATCAGATACTACTACTATAGTTTTCATAGTAGTTTTGAGACATTGTTAAATAAGAGCTTATTTAAATTGGATAGTTTTATACATGTTTTATGTAACCAACATGACTAAATAATTAAGTCTTAGTTATATATATTATAGTTAACTAATTTTTGAGTAGCATGCATACATTGCATGGATGGGTTACTTGTAACACATAGGTATGTAGCTCAGACTTATCTTATAATATTTTTGATGTAAACATATCATGCTAATCTTCAAGGATGAGGAAACCCCTTCCCCAAGTCTTTATATACAATTTGTAACCCTATTTCAGAAAGTTGAAGTTTTTTGCATGAAATACAAGAAGAAATTAAGGATCTTGATTGTCATATAATTATGTTTGTTCTATCTTCTTACCTATCTATGTTTATGTTTGTTCTGTCTTCTTGCCTATCTTTAGTTTTTAATTGATTCAATAATTATGATGTGTGCCAATGCTACAAATGAATTTGACTATTCTATTTATGAATGATTAATCTTAGATGTGTTACAATTATTAAATATTGATATGTTTCATCAATTATATAGTTAGTATAGGTTGAATCATTATGTTGAATTATGTAGAAGTGTTTCATTTGATATAGTATTCTAGTTGTTAGCAATAGCTTCCTTAGATCACTTATTGGTCTGATCTATAATCCCTTATATAAAGGTATGAAACAATATCCTTGAAAAGAGCAACCTTTATTTCAGACCAATAAGCACCTTGTATCTATTTACCTAGAATCCTAGTCATGTTTGTTTGTAAGTGATAAATAAATAAAAACAACAAACATTGGTCTTTGAGAGACTTTTCCACTGAAAAGATAGACTAAGAAATTCATTTTTAGAAAAAATATAATGCTTCTTTCTTCTTTACCCTTCCCTCTTTTTGAAGTTTCTTTAGGATCCACCCACCATAAATTAATCTTGCACCCATCTAGCTCACATAGTGAATTTATTTTTTATTAAAAATGACACATATGGCCATAAAATTGGTTGAACAACCCACAAGAATAATTTTATATTCCACCACCTAGTTTCTCCAATCACATACTTTCAACTCCTTCCTTAGAGTGGAACCTACTTCCACAAAGATCTTAAAACATTAGAGGTTACCTCATTTAAAATTATATGAGGTGTACATAAAACCCACATCAATAGAAGATAAAATTATCTATATAAGGAGGGAAAACTTGTGTGATTTCCCATTAAATAAGGGAACCTATCATTACAAAGACACTCGAGAGGTTAACAAGGTCTAGGGCCCAATCTAGTCTTTTGGTTTCACCATTATCACACTCTAGAAGGCCTAGACCCATACCTTCTATTCTTGAGGTACATAGAGCACAAATATCTTCCCTTATCATGAATTTTCCACTTGTAAATAATCATATGGACCAACCTTGGTTAATTATATTGGCTATTGCTATCCCTGGGGACCAACATGACCTACCAAGGAATCTAGAAAATTGTTTGCATACTTTTTCCCCTTCATGTGGGAGGATGACTGAAGATCATATCAAATCTTTCAAGGCCACCTTGATATTAATGAATGTTATCCATGAGGATGTTTAATTCAATATTTTCCCATTCACTTTTGAAGATTCTTCTTACGATTTATATCTCAATTTACAAGAAAAATCCATCACCTCATGGGATGAATATCAAGGTACTTTCCTCACATGATTCAAATAGATAACTAATCTAAGTCTAGTATATCAATTCTTTACCAACATGAAAAAGAGCCAAAAAATCTATCACCTCATGGGATGAATATCAAGGTACTTTCCTCACATGATTCAAATAGATAACTAATCTAAGTCTAGTATATCAATTCTTTACCAACATGAAAAAAGAGCCAAAAAATCCATCTGAGCATTAAATATAAGATTCCAAAATATACACACATGATTTAATGCTACTTATAAGCCTAATGAGAATCTCACGCTCAAAATATATAAGAACACCTTGGATCCTATTATTGCCATGTTCTTATGAAGAGTTTTTGTGGCCAATATGTTAGTTTTAACATTCCAATAAGTTATCAATATCGATAATTAGTTTAATCCATAGCTTATCTCTCACAATTTAGGAGGTCAAACATTCAACAATAGACTTCTATAATTGAATACAACTCCACATGTAAACTAAAATGCTCCTGCATTCAATCAGAACTAATTTTATACTCTACCACCTATGATATAGTAAAACACAAATTATAACTATTATTTTTTGAACAATCATACACAAATAAATAATAATCAATAGAATCAACATTAATCTCACACCAATGTAGTTGTCACTTAGGGTTTAGATTCTAAAAAAGCTAAATTAGATTATATACAAAGAATGGTTCAAAAGCTAAGCAATGAATTTATAAATATGAAAAATAAGATGGGTAGTACCAATAATCTTAATTATAATCATAATTTTGAATTTTCAAGATACAACATGCCTTTAAATAGGCCCACTAACAACATATACTATAGATAATATAATAAGTTAACAAAGATCAATTTTACGAAAACATCTTTGCCCAACTGGTGCAAGGTCTATAACACATCTCATCATGGAGAGTTATACTATATAAAATTTTACATAGCCTTTGTAATATTATATAAGGTTATTATCAAACAAGATAAAATGATGAATCTTCCATATTTGCCTCATGAATCTAGCCTTTCTAGTTTAGCTATGGTTTTTTAGACTTTTGAGTCCCCCTTCCCTAGTGAAGATGATGATGTTCTAAAAGATAATTTTGATAAATTGTAAGAATTCCATAATTTCAATAGGAAAAATTATAATTTGAGGAACATGCAACCATTTAATAATTCTAATCCTCCTAATAATATGATTATCCCTCAAAATTCCAAGGCTGATAATAATGTTCCTCCCCTAAAGGAAATGATCAGCCTCATCATAAACAAGAATAAAATAAAGGAGGATATAATATCATTGAGTATATGATTAAAATCAAGGCTAACATTAATGTTTATTAAATAGTGCAAATCACAAGATACAATAGACCCACTAACAATGTAAATGGACAAAAATCCAATAACATGTCATAGATCAATATTATATAAAGAACTTTGCTAAAGCATTGTAGGGTCCATAACACGTCTCAACATGGAGAGTTGGAATATATATAATTATATATAGCCTTTAAAATTTTCTAAAGGGAGATGATCAAACAAGATCAAATGATGAATCCTCTAGATTTGCCTCATGAATCTAGCCCTTCTAATTTAGCTATAATTTTTGAGACTTTTGAGTCTCCCTTCCCTAGAAAAGATTATAACATTCTAAAAGATAATTCTTATGAAGTGAAAGCATTCCAGTAGTTCAACAAGAATAATTACAATATAAGGAACAAAATACCATTTACTACTTCTAATACTCCTAATAATATGGTTATCCCCTTAAATCCTAAGGCTGATAATAATCTTCCTCCCCCTAAAGGGAATGGTTAGCCTTAGCATAGAGAGGAATTTAAAAAAGGAGGATACAATATTATTTAGGATATGAATAAAATAAAGGCCAACATTAATCTTCAAAAAATAGTACAAATAATAGAGAATAAGGAACTCTTATAGAAGTCCATCATAGGCAAGTCTATTCCAAAAAAGTCTAAGATAACTAGCATGAGTGCCATCTATAAAATCAAGCTAGAAGTTCCCCCTTTCATCATTAATATTTGAGTGTTTAGCAAAAATATACATAATTATTTAGTGGATTTAAGAGATTTAGAAATATTGATGCCAAATTCTATTTGTCATAAGCTTGGTCTAATACCAAAGCCATCCAAGAGGACTATGTCATGGCTTGATAAAATAGTAGTGCATGTGTTCGGAGAGCTGAACAATGTGAGAATTTAGGTTGTATCTAAACTAAGAGTGTAGATGACTATCTACATCTTAGTGGTTGACATTCCTAAATGTTATGGATTGTTATTGAGTAGATATTAGCAAAAATGATAAACGGATATCTTTCCACAAACTTTTCACATATTTGGCTACTATGGAGAGGTGTAGCCAACCAAATCAAAATTGACCGACAGCCAAGAATGAAACATCATATTATGAAATACAATATTGTCAATGAGGATGTAATCTATAAATCTCCTGTTCTTAGAATTTATACATCTTCCATGAAACATGAAGCACCTAATAAAATTCCAAGCCCTTCCTAATTATGGACCCTCCATTTTGATAGAGCTAGATCTAAGTAAGGATCAGGTGTTGGTGTAAAATTAATAAATCCACAAGGAGATAAATTATTGGTATAATATAATCTCTAATTCCCATGTATTGATAATATAGTAGAATAAGATTCCTTGATTCTAGGATTACAATTTTCACTTAAGAACAATGTCAAGGAATTTTTGGTATATGGAAATGTTGAGCTTGTGGTTAATTAGGTAATGAATAATTATCAGTGTAAATTATCATATCTAAATAAGTAAAATCATAGGGATTGGGACTTAATAGAATCATTTGAAGCTTCTAACATAGTGTCAATCCAAAGAGAATAAAATGGATGTACTAAATCATTAGTTGCTTCAGTAGTAAATGTGGCACCCTTATAGGAGTCAAAAATATAGTTATCCATTAAATTGGTACCATGTCCTTCAATACCATAAAATTTAGAAAATTTTAAAGTGTTTGATGATGACCAATGAATTTTCCATTTTTTGACAAATTTTAGATAATTCAAATCTTAGATAATAGATGATGAAGAAAGAAACCATAGGAGTCATGAGGAATTTGATGAAGAACAAATTATCTAGCTAAAAAATAATTAAATCCCATTTGTAATGGTAACTCTATAAAGGACCTTCGATACATATCATCAAGCTAAATAATAGAGATAAATTAAGGTAAATGAATCTGAATTTAGTTAAAATATGTTGGTAATGAAAAGAATGCTCACTTTGTCAATATTTGCTTAAGCTTCACACTTGAAGAAAGGCAAAGAGTCAAGGAACTAGTTATTAGGTACAAAGATGTAATTGCATACACTTATGAGGATTAAGTGTTTTCAATCCTAGAATCACAACCCATAAAATTCCACTCAAGATTGATCATAAAAAATTTAGGCAAAGGCAAAGGCTGGTTAATCCTATCTTGGAACCATTAATTTAGAAATAAGTGGAAAAGTTATTGAGTGATAGGATTGTTTTCACTATTAAACATTCAACTTGGGTGGCCAATTTAGTCCCACTTAGAAATAAGAGTGGTGAGATTAGCCTATGTATCAACTTTAGAAATATAAATAAAGACTTAGAGAAGGACAATTATCATTTCCCCTCCCTAGATGAAGTCATACAAATGGTAAGTGGCTCTGAGATTATGTCTTTCTTGAATGGATTTTCAGGTTACAATCAAGTGTTGGTTGAATCACAAGATAGGATGAAAACTAAATTTACCATGAAGTGGGGAAAATATGTGTACAATTGAATTCCATTTAGGCTAATCAACACTAGAGAAAATTTTTGAAGTCTGATGGATCATGCATTCCAAGAATTATCAAGGAAGTGCATCATATATATATGGATGATCTCAAATTTTTTTCTAAAAATAGAGCTGATCATATTGAACATCTTCAATCTATCTTCAAGAGGTGAAAAAAGTTCAGAGTATCACTTAACCCCAAGAAAAGCATATTTATCATTACCAAATGTAAGTTGTTAGGCCACATAATTACCAAGGATGGGATCAATATTGACCCAAATAGGATTTAGGGGACATCATAGATAATGTTTTTGAATAGAAAAAAAGAGATCAAATCATTCTTTGAAAAGATAAAATTTGTAAGAAAATTTATATAAAGATTCATATAAATTTTTAGACCCATCAATGTAATGCTCAAATATAATTCCAAAGTGGAGTGGATGCCTATACTGAAAAAGTCCTTCCAATATATAAAAATGGCTATTTTGTAATCCCCAGTCTTAGTAATCCTTGATTTCACCAATGACTTTTACTTATATTCATTCACCTAAGAGTATACTATTATTTTTAATACTCACGTAAAAAAAGAAAGAAAACAAACATCTGATTGCATTTTTGAGTAATAACTTGAAAGATACATAACTGAAGTTTTCACTGATTGAAAATCAAATCTTCACTCTCATCAAGGTAGTCAAAAAGTTTAGACATTACATTCTATGAAATAAAACCATCGTTATAGTACCAGATCTCATTTTCAAGATCACACTTAGAAAAAAATAATTGTGGGAGCATAGAGGTAAATGGATGGCTAAGTTAAATGATTTTAATATTAAGATCAAACCAGGAAAGATCATTAGAGGTCAAGGCATAGTTTTATTGATGACTAAATCATACCCATGCTTCACTATTGAGTAGGTTTGTTAGAGACAGGTCTCCCAATAATATTGGTATTTATGTATTATTCAATTATTTATTATTGGAACATGCCCCTAAAAAATTAAAAGAGAAAAAAATAGAGATTTATGGCTCAAGGCTACTCACTATATGATTATAAAGGGATTCCTCTATAGAAAGATCTATTAAGGCATTTATCTAATGTTTGTGTTAAGATAAGAAGCCAAATAAATATTATACAATTTTCATCAAAAGATGGGAATCAACCATCCATATAACAATAATACAACACATAAAATACTCAGAATGGGCTAGTAATGGCTAATGGTTTTTAAGGATGCTTATTTCCACATAAGGACATGCCATGAATGCCAAGTGTTGGCTAAGAGAGAAGTAAACATAGCCATGCCACTAAAAACTTTAATTAAAGGTAGGTCATTCACCCAATGAGGCCTAAATTTCATTAGATTAATAAATCCAAATTCCTCAGATGGACATAAATTTATGCTTAATGTTATAGATTAATACACTAGATGGGTAGAGTTGTAGCCACCAAGAACTCTATAGTCCAAGATGTGATAAGTTTTATTGAATAACATGTCACAATCAGGTTTGACACTCCCATATCTTTGGTTTATGATAATGGACAAACATTTCAATTAGCTTAGTTCACTAAGTGGGCCCATGAAAATTATATTCTAATTAGATCATCCTAGAATCATTACCCATAAAGGAACAAATTGGTTAAGTCAACAAACAATAATATTATAGATGCCATAAAGAATTTATATATTGATAAACCAAGGGAATGGTACCTCCTAATGACGTTTGAACTTTGGGTAGACTGGATAAGGTATAATTAATCCCTCAAATCTTTGCCATACTTGTATATGGGAAATAACCTATGTTCCCAATCATGTTGAAATTGCCAACATATCAATTCATGCAAGAGTACATGGAGACCAATGAAAAAGTAGATTCAAGATTGTTGGATATTATTGAAATGGAATACTCTATGAATAAATCATTTACAAGGCTTTAGAAAGCATCACAACGTGGTCAAGAGATGGTTTGACAAAAGAGTAAAATTCAAAGCTATTAAAATCTCTAACTTGGTGCTACTATGGGATAAGGTCCATGAAAAGAAAGGAATACATGACATGTTTACCCCAATTTGGATAGGACCATATCAAATATAAAAAAAAATTGGATAATAATATTTTCAATTTAAAATATATTCAAGAACTATCTGACATATCCAATAAAGAGAGTTTTTGAAGCATTACTTCATGGCTTCTCCATCTAGAGAGGTCTCAAAATAACAATAAGACATTTTAGTAGACATAGGAGTAGATTATATATATTTTAATAGTTAACCTCTTGATTTCCATTATTTGTTTTTATTAGATTATTTCACATTTTTAGAGTAGATTTTCACTTTTAGTATTTTCCTACTTTCTAGAATAGTTTCCTTTTGATTTCATGATAGTCAAATTCTGGTCGATATTGATATAATCAAACATAATTTAAGGTATTTTGAATCCAAATAAAATCAAGGTGATGATGCATATTGTAGTTTATAAATTTCAATCTAGTTAATTGATGAGAGAGTTATCCATAAATATGTCTTGAAACTAATGATTTCATCAGGTATGTGAAAATTTCTCCCATAATTTTATGCAAATTTAGAAAACTTTCCTTATTCACTTGGATCAAATGCACATATAACATTAACACTTATTCAAGGTAATAATCATAGGAATATGTAAGATTTGATAAGGACATTTTGATTAAACATAAATATTAAATAAGACTAGCTCATTGTGGTTACTTTTTATTTCTTTCTATAAAATAAAGAAAAGAATAAAAATAAAAGGGTATAATCCAAAAATTCAAAATATGATCAAAAAAGGATTTAAAGCTGACATGATGAAAAAAGATCAATGCATCACGAATCATGAAAAATATGAAGGAAGGAGGAATAGGTGATCAAAGGTATCTTTCTCGAGACTATGGATGCCTGGCTACTAGTAGAGTAATGCCCAAGCTCCCCATCTATGTACCTAATGCCTAATTAAATTTAAACCTATATCTTACCCTTATGTCTTTACCTAAAAACTTGAAATAAGAGGTAAAGAAAAAAACTTTTCACACATATATTCAAGGTGTAAATAGAACTAGTATATTGCATAGGATTATTAAGATTCTCTTTCCATTTTTGGTTTAGTCATTTATTTTGAGATAAATATGTGATTGATATTGGGATTAAAAAACCAAGGATTTTGGGTTGTTGAAAACTCTGGAGTATTCACACCTATGAGTCACCATTTTTTATATTCAACATACCCCACTCTATATTTTTTCATTGAAAAGTGGGGACCCCCTTTGTTTTTTAAAAATAATGAATATCCTTACGGGGTACTTATGAGTTCTATGAGTTATAATACTTGTGATACTTGTATGAAATCGAATGTCTTTTATGTAAAATCATGTTGTGGTATAATTTTTAATGTACATGCTTAGACTAACATATTGATGAAAATATTGAAAATAATTGTTTTACATGATAGGTATGAAGACTATTTTATTACAGATTTTGTTTCAGCAAGATTTTTTAAGGAAACTTAGTCTTTGAAAAGTTTTCTTTAAAAAGTTTCATTTCAGAAATTTTATGTCAAAAACATTCTTCATGGAGATATTCTCATTAGAAACTTTTCATCAGAAGGATATTTAAGAAAGGTTTTCTCATTGAAGCTTTCTTTTCAAAAATATTCTCATCAAAAAAAATTCTTCGAAAGGATTCTTTGGAGAACGTTTTCTCATCAAAAACTTTTCATAGGAAGGATTTGACAGAAGGTTTCTCATCAAATCTTTCTTTTCAAAAACATTCTCATCAAAAACATTTACATCAAAAAAATTTGTTTCAAAAAGATTCTCTATGGAAGGTTTAGTCATTTGCAACATTCATTTTAGAGGAATTATTTTGGAAATTTTAGCCATTGGCAAGTTTGGTTTGCAAAAGATTTAATTTGATAGGTTTTTTTCAAAAATTTTGTGGTAGCAACAATTACTTTGGTAGGTTTTTTAAATGACATTTTTCTTCATAGTCTTAGTCTTCAAGAGCTTATTCATCGACAACTTTAATATTGGAGACTTCACAACTAAAACTTAGTCTTTGAGAACTTTTTGTTTCGAAAACATTCTCTTTAGGAATATTCTTATCAAAGGATTTTATTTTGAGAATTTACATGTCAAAAAAATTGTAGTTGAAAATTTCATTCTAGATACTTTTCAGCAAAAGGATTCATTTTAACAAATTTATTTTATAAATTTTCTTTTGGAAACTTTGTTTCAAAAAATTGTTTTTATGAAACTATGGGACCAAATATTTTTGAAATTCATTCTATACTTCAGAGTCTTTTAGCCTGAAAGTAATGTTTGAATTTTATTGACAAGGCTAACTAATGACACATGGAAAGGATGTAAGGCTATGTTAGTGCCCAAAATTACACTAAATTGATTGGGTTGTTGTCAAATTTAAATGCCCAAACCCTTAGCCAAATTATTGCTTTCAAAATGTTCATGTCAGAGGTCAAGTTCATGTGAAAATTGGCTAAGTACTAATTTGGTCTTTGTTTGGTGGATGTGTCTTTCCCTTAGACTTTTTTGAGATTTTTACATAAACATAATGTCTAATACAAATAGGTCTTTAGGTTTTTTTTCTGGGACAAAAAAGTATGAAGATTTATTTCTATCAGATATTTTATCCACTATAAAAGGTATAAATATATTCAATGTCTTGGCCAAGTCCCATTTACATTAGGCTAAGTGTTTCATAACAAATTTGAATGGTTATTTCTTTCAGACACTTTGTGTGTGGTTTAAAATTTGAAGGACACTTTACCTTCAAGCATTTTACCCATGAAAAAAGCCCAAAAGAAATGTAGAATCTTATTTTGTTTTGACCAAAATGTTTGTGAAAAAAATCCAAAGGGCACTTACCCTTTGGTAAAAGTGTAAAGGTCTAATTTCTTCGATAAAAGAGCCAAGTCCAATTCCTTCAAGAAAAACATAAGGTCCTTTTATTTTAGACTTTTTTATCCATGATAAAAAGTTTGAAGGGAACTTTCCCTTTAGGAATTTTTCCCATGGTAAAAAAACTCAAAAGAAAATTCCAAATTACTTAAAAAAAATGTAAAGTTCAATTTCTATGGAAAAATTGTTTTAGACAAAATGCCAAAGACTCAATTTTTGTGGGAAAAATACAAAATTCTATTTCTTTAGGGAAACTATTTTAGATAAAATGTTTGAAATAATTCCCTTGATGAATAGAGGGATTTGGAGTAGAAGTGCCAAAGATAAAATGCCCACAATAATTCTTGCAACATAAAAATCCCAAAATAATTTTGTCAAAGACAAAATATTACAAACAAAGAGACCACAAACCAAATTATTGATGAGAAAAAAGTTAAAATAAATTTTCCCAAATTAAAAGTACGAAGGTCTCATAGATGTCTTTTGATCAGCATGCAAATGTCAACTTTAGGCCATAAAAAGTAGTTATTGGGGTTCATATGTTTCAAGATCATCATGCAAGCATTAATTTTAGGCCCCATGAAATAGCCAGTTGAGTTAAAATAGAGGTAGATATAATAGTACACATTAATGTGAAGTGGGATGATTAGATGGTGTGTGATCAAAGTTGAATAGTAAAAAAAACCTAGGATGAGAAAGATAGCGATAGGTGTCATGATCATGGGACCCTATCAAAAATTTGATGGATCATGGAGCAAAGGACTATACCTTATGGATGTAAAATCAATATTCTACACTTGATCCATGTCAATGAGATCAATGTTGTGTAATGATAGTGGACTATTCAATGAATCTCCAAGCAAATCCATGACTACCACATGGCAAGAATGCATTAGCCTAGTAGAGCTGACATAACAAGGTGTACAAAGTCCATGGGGATACCAAGTGGCATGACCTCAAGACAAAATATAAATAGAAACCAATAGATATTGGTTTTCCAGATCAAGATCGATGGTTCATGTTGATCCATGCACATAGATTGATGACGTGAGTGAGAGTTGACTTGTCAAAGGGATTGAAACTTATAAGAAAGTGACACATGTCTAGAGGGTGACAAAGGCCATATTTCAAGATAAGGAACAACATGACATGGTGAATTCCACATGGGAATACGCATCATATTCAAAGGTGTTATGTAGATCAATTCATAGAGCTTTCACTAGTGATAAGTAGATTGACTAGGCAAGTTTCAAATGAACCATGAGAGCTTTGCAAGAAGTTTAAAGTCACTTTTATAGCCATAGGGCATAGGTTGACTAGGTAGGTATAGGTCCCTTATCTAGAGACTCATAATATAGTCCCTAAGGATGTTGTGAATAGCATAGAGGTTGAATGTCTATGATGTCACTAGTTTTTCATGGCAAGGAGATAAAGGCACTTTTCCTAAAGTTTAAAGTCAAGGTAGAGAGTGGGTTTCTAGATATGTGAAATATTAGTTCTAAAGTGTGACATTCATGATTAGATAATGTATAAATCCCATTTATGACTATAAGACAAATATATTACATGCTTGTGACATGTATAGAATACAAAGGGGCTTATGTTCATATAATTAATGACCTCTATATAGATCTCGAGTAAAGCTTATATGATGGGGAGTTTTATAAGGGTGACAAGTATGTGTTCAATACATTATAATCTAATATGGCTTTACTAACCTCTCATGTGTTCATTATAAAACCTCCTTGGGGAAGCTTCCCAAGGGGACTATAAGTGTCAGTTGTAACTTGGTAATTCATAGATGTGCAAGTGGGGCCAAAACTTCCCCAATAGATCAATGGTGGGAATAATGCATTTATGCATTAAGAAAACAAATTTTCAAAAAAAGATAGATGTATTAAAAAAGATAAAAGTGCAAAAGGGGAAAATATGTGTATAATCAAAGTTTAGTCAAAAGGGTAAAAAGGTTATTTTAACCTAAGTTTGGCATTTTTCATCTACTTTGTTTTTTTGAGCTCCTCCATGGGAAACATATTATAGGTTTGTGAGATCAATATGGACCACTCCCAAGAATATCTTTAGGAAACCATAAATCAGTAATATTTTTGAGTCATCATTACAAGATTAGGTTATTCCATGACATACATAAAGGAATGGTAGTTGTCTAGAAGATTCTAGATTTACCATCAATTAATTGAAAAAATTCTCTAGGTAGTTGCACATAATAAAAAAAAATTGTTTGGATCCTCAAATAAATATCATCCTTATAGCTAATTTGAAATGAATTTTCAGCCAAAATATCAAATTATATGCTCCAAATATTCATCATTCCTTGTAGATTCAATTAGAACAATGATTTTTCTTACAAATGGATGAAGATCTCAGGCATGGCAAAGGTCATATTCTAGTTGAAAGCATCTTGGCAGACCTAAAAGTTTGTTTTGAAATTTACAACCCATAGTTTTAGATTTAAAAATGTATAAATATAGGTTTTATCCTCTATTTTTAGGTGGTTGGATATTGTGTTGGTTATTGTTTTAGGTGTCAATTTTATCTAAGTTTAGGTTTTGTAAAAAAAATTCTAGGATCAATTTCTATCTGTGAATTTTGTCTCCCTTGGTAAGGTGGTTGTAGTTGTACAACCATTAGCAAGCTTTGACAACATGTTTATATCTCCCTTATCAAAAGTGCAACCTCACCATACTTATCCCCATGGCATCATTTTGAAATATTAATGTCTATAATATATATTTTCAAGTTAATGAAAATTCTTATGGCTTTTTACTACTTCCTATTGATGAATTATAGTGATATATTTTACAAATATTGTTGACTGGATATCTAGTTTTATGTTCATTACTAGTTATCATTTTGCGCATGGATTTGAGTTATAAAACCCTTTCTACATAATTTTAGAATCTGTTACCAAATAAATTGTTAGGACACCCCACATTTATGGTTTTAAACTAGAGAAGAATTTGAAATATTAGTTTAAGTGTATGTTTTAGTCTCTTAAGAATAATTTGGTGTTTACCATTATCCCTCATTTGATTTTTTTCTACATCTTTACTAAGGAATATTGCCATGAAATACTACTAGATACCCTATTGTTTGGAAACCACCAACATACCACCCATATTTTTAATTATCTAACTTGTCCTACCCTATCTTACCCTACAAATAATACACCTTTTACATACTATAAGTATTATTTTCCCATATATGCATAAACATTATATAATTAGCACGTGTCTACATTTTGTGTTTTGAAGCATAGTGCTACAATTTTTCCATTTGACCCCTATTGTTGAAAACTTTATAGAATGAATATTGTAGTCATTTCCTTATCTACCTTTAGTATCTTGTATATGACATAGAGCATTTTTTCATTTTGTGCGATAACCCTTAATGGGTGAAGTGTGTAAACTTGGTTATGTCTTAGTCGTATTTATTCCTTATGTCAAAAAAAATCCCCATGGAGGTTGAATTGGATAATCTCTCCATGTGATCAAGCTACCCCATAGGTCCTTTCACCTTGGTTCAGGTAGAACCAGAAGAAGTAGGGAGCTAACCATAGCCTCTATAGGTACCTCTTAGTCATTTTTAATATTTAGTCTAATCTTGATGTCAAACCCTTCCCTAACTACAATGACATACTAGCAAGTTTTCTATCATTGCTTTCCATTTTCTATCAAGCGTGAAAAGTTGAGTGTACAAGGTGTATAACTAAGAACCAACACTCAACTAACATCATTTACAGGGAGAGAAAAGACAACCATGGTACTTATGTTGCTAGGGACTCTTGCAGAGAGATACTATTAATTTGAAATTTCTCTACCTATATCTTCATTGATCTAATTATCTTTGGTGCATCAATGTCACCAACACTTTATTGACACAATTACTAGGGATATTTTTATATGTCTATAATTATAACATCTTGTGAAGCTCTCTATTGTTACTACATTTATTTGACTATCTTGGTTGTCAACATCATAACACTCCATTGGGGACATGTCATGAAGTTTTAAGATTTGACAATTTGACTTCTGATGTGTTTATTTTAAAGAGTTGATTAAGATTGTATATTAGAATATTTTTTTTCCTTTTGAACATTATTCTAAAAAATTTATTGTCATTATTTTCTATCTCATTAATATTAATCAAGTTTAATTTCAGCATGTACCACAAAAGTTTTCCAACTATTATATTCTAGAATTTTGATTCTAGTGGTGACTCAATTTTATCATTTGGTTTCAAAAATATTAGTGCCTAGTTTAAGTATCTTTATTAACCTTTAGTTATGATTATTTTATTGTTTGTAAATCTAGAAGGACTGAGATCATCTTTCAAAGTTGACCCATCTAAGAAACTTTTTCCACCATTAAGTATTCCTCAAAGAAGAAGTGGACAAGTTTGGAGGCCTATTAAAGGGTAGAGTTCAGCTGCTAAGGGTTGTCAAGATTATAATAATCTTGAACTATGTGTTGACCTTCCTATTATTGAGGAATACCATATCTCTTCTACTGATTCTAAAACACATAGTCCCATTTATTTTTTAACTCCTTCCCAAGCAGCTAAATCCCCTCCCAAGTTTGATCTACCAAGCCCATGCCATTCAATGCCTCATATCCATTCACCATTTATTCTTGAACATCCTATTAAACCAATCATGAGGCATAGGGATAAATATGAGAATGAGTACCATGAATTCCATGTTCCAAAATTTAGGCCTATAAATTTTGATGAAATGATAGGCTATCCTATGATGTCCCAAAGAAGTGAGGCAATGCCTTCAAAAGTTCCAAGGTAACAATGCAGTGAGTGGTGACCATCACTTAAGATATTTTCATAATATCATTGAATATTAGGAGGTTGAGTATGAGGATGTGTGTATTAATTTGTTTTTGCACATTCTAGAGGAAGACACTTGTGAATGTTTCAATGCCCCTCCCACTAAATGCATTGATTCATGGGAAGAGATGTATAATGTTTTAAAAATTTAGTATGGTGATAGGATTGATCCAAGTTTTCTCTTGGATAAATTTGAAAATATCAAAAATAATCCTAATGAGTGTGTGTAGGAATTCAACACTTGGTTTAACAAGACTATGATGAGACTACCCAAAAACATCAAGCCCAATGATACAATGTGCTTGATAAAGTATTGTGATGACTTTGATAAGAAGCTACATACTTATTAATGGACAAGTCTCATAGTAACCTGTGGTTAGAATTCAATATGGCCATCTAAATTGAGAATAACATCAAGGCTATGGGAAAGCCTATAAACAAGTGGACTGATGTAAAATTGGTCAATCCTAAAAAGACATAGTCCACAAAGATTGCTAGTTTGGAGGAAAATGTTAGGACTTTGGCCTTCACTATCAAATAAATTCCCTAAAATATTTATAGAGTTGAAAGGGGGTCCCTTATGTGTCTACCAACTACGATAGATCTCTAAATCCAAACAAAGAAAAAGGAAGTCCTTATTTTCACCAACAAGATAATGATAGAGAGAAGAGGCCTACACATGAAGAAAAAACAAAGATAAACTAGAAAATAGGGTCTAAAAAATTAGTGCCTAATCCTTTAAATGACAAGGTAAATCTTATGAATTCTAATTTAGACATTGATTGGTGTGATAAGGGCTTCCTTCCATACCCTCCATGTGATACTGTGGAACATATTGATGAAGATTTAGATGAACCTGAATATGTGTCATCCAAATATGAGATTTTTATGTTCATTTATCAAAGTCCTCAAAGTGAATCAACTACATTTATGGAAATTTTGAATGATACTATAGTTTATTAGTTTTGGAGCATGGTCAAAATGGAGAGTATACTAACTTTTAACTTTACTTGAGATGTTAATATGGCACAAGCTTATGAATTGCACATTCATGATTTTAATCTCTTATGCTCTATGATGATTAATAAATATCATGGGGTAATTCCATCAGTTGAGGATAGGTAGTTGTTGAATAATGAAGTAGCTACCCAAAAGAAGGAATACAACTTGAGAAGTAGGCAACTAAGTGCTACTTCTCAAGATACTACCCTTGCAAATCCAAAGGTAAAGAATTCAATCAAGGAATATAATAAAGCTAAAATAGTCCCAAAAGATTCCAAAATAGCACCCATGTCCCAAGATTCTAAACCTAGAGGTGTTCCTGTTAAGAGAAACATAATGCCCATATTATCTAGTATCCCTAAAGGTGATAATGAATTCAAATAAAATCCACCTTTGATATCTTCTATTAAAAAATAAATCCACCCCAACCTACTCCACTTTAGACCTTGAGTGATTGTATTCTAGCTGAATGTGTTGTTACCCTTTCACCAAATACACCTTTTTCTTAATATAGCATATGTGATATGGCCCAAGTGTTGAGTCAAATAAAAATCAATGTGCCACTTGATAAACTATTATGAATACTTAAATATAGTAAGAGGGCCTTTGAACATTTATAATTTTGTAAAAGGTCATCTACGAATGAAATTAAGTAACCCTAAGAACCCCTAGAAGAAGATGAAGAATTAGAAGAGGTTGTTGAACTTGATTTATAGGTATATTTGGGGGCTATACTTGCATAAAGTTAGCTAAACATGGATCTATTTTATTTAACCTTGCTAATCAATGGTGTGATTTTTCACAACTATATGTTTGATTTTGGTGCTTCTTGTAATGTGATGCCCTTGGGTATCCATAATGATCTTAGAGTGAAGATTAGATTATCCTTTGGCAAATGTTATGCCATGGAATGATGAAAGGTTCTAATTGTTGGACAATTCAAGGGGTTGGTGGTACAGTTGGTAGTGCACCTAGAAAAGTATTTGAATATGGATGTGGTAGATGTAAACTAACCACTTAAGTGGGGATGTTGTTATCACGTAAATATGATACTAGCATGGATGGAAGTTTGTAGATGGACCTTTATTATGCCATCATTCATTTGGAGGGTAATATGGTTAGACTTTATAAAAATCCATAGATGTTACATGTAATTGAAGATCTAAAATATGCTCTTAATGAAGTGTTGTACATAGATGTTGAGATTGGAAACTTTGTTGGGAATGTTGATACTAGTAAACAACCTACTATTATTGATTTTAAACCTAACAAAGAAGGTATAGTTTGTAAAATGTGCTTTGATGGGGCTTATTCCAATCTTGGAAATGGAGTTGGGGTTGTTTTCTATGCCCCTAATGGTAAATGTTTTATGTTTTCTTTTCATCTATCCTTTGAGTGCATGAATAATACTACTGAGTATGATTCACTCTTTATTGGTTTAAATATTTCCCATGAATATGGAATTAGATGTTTTATTGTCAAGGGTGATTTTGAATTAGTCGTTAAAAAGGTCTACAATGTTTATGCCATCAAGAATAAAAGGTTGAGATAATATTGGAATGTTGTTTGGGATCTGCTTGAGTTCTTTTATGTATTCAATATTTATTATCATGATAGAATTTTCAATGAAGAGGCTAATAGACTTGTAGGGTTAGGTGCTCAATTTGATATTACAAATGTGAGCCCTAATTATTAGTATCAAGTGGAGGTGCCTATCAGGCCTTCAATCTTAGACAATGTTGATCATTGGAAATTTTTTGATGATGATGGATAGATTAAGAGGTTTGTAAATTGTGAAGTTGAGTTTTATGACTAGTTCATAGACTTGGACTCCATGGTTCAGGTTTGTGATGGGAAAGACATTATCCAGCTAAAGACAAATATGGGATTGGTAAGTTAAAAAGTGCCTTTTGATGGAGTTTATAAGATAAATTATTAAGATTAATTTATATCAAAATACATGTTTGAGTAAAACTTGGGTTCTCATGAGAATCCAAGAAAGGTTTGGTTGGGTACTCACCTAAGTGTAGCTGAGAAGAAAGCTTACATGTAGATGTTAAGGAAGTATAAAGATTTCTTAGCATGGTCTTATTCTAAGCTGAAAGCGTATAGGGAATATTTGTTCTAACTTGTCATCCCATTGTGGCCTAATATAAAGTCTTTTAGGTAGAAATAGAGTCCCATTAATCCCATCTTGGTCACCAATATGAGGGATGAGTTAAAGAATATAAGGGATGGTGGTATAATTCAGCCCATCAAGTATTCATCATGGGTTGCAAATTGAGTCCATGTGTAAAAGAAGAATGGTGATGTAAGATTATGTGTAGATTTTAGGAATTTAAATAAGGTTTATTTAAAAGAATTATTCCCTACCTAATATGGAAAACCTACTATATAGCATTACTAGATCATAAATTTTATCTACATTAGATGGCTTCTCAGGGTGAAACCAAATTATGGCAAAGGAATCCAAGAGATATAAGACCACATTCATAATGACTTGGGGCATGTATGTATATATGAGGATGCCTTTTGAGTTGATGAATGTTGGTGTAATTTTCTAGTGAGATATGGATGTCACTTTTGTATGGATAATTAACTAGTTCATTATTGTGTATTAGGATGACATTATTGTGTACTCTAAGACTAGAGAAAAATAGTTGGAACATTTGGAGCAAGTGTTGATCAGATGTAGGTAGTTTGGCATTTCAATTAATCCTAAGAAATATCACTTTGGAGTACAAAAGGCTAATTTTTTGGGACATATAGTGTCTAAGGATGGTGTCATGATTGGCCCTAAAAGGGATGAAGTAATTGACAAATTTCCTATCCCATAGTACAAAAAAGGAATTCAATACTTCTTTGGATAAATTAATTTTGTAAGGGGGTTTGTGTCCAATTTTGTAGAGAGCATTTTTCCTATTAATTACATTTTGAAGAAGAACCAAATCATCAAGTGGTAGGAGAAGGTCATGCAAGCCATTTAATGACATTAAACAATATTTAAAGTCTACTCTTATTTTAGCCAACCCTGATTACACAAAATTATTCTAGATATTCTCTTTTGCATCATACAATGTTTTTGTTGTTATCCTATTGCAAAAATAATGAATATGGTCATGAACAACCCATAGATATGTTTATCAAAACTATGTAAGGTCCTAAATTGAACTATATTATTAAGGAAAAATAAGATTTCAATCTTTTAAAGGATATTAAAACATTTAGGCCATATATTTTGAGTTCAAAGATTATTTCCTATGTCCCACACACCATGTTGAAGGACATTTTAACTCAGACTTAAGTATCCAGCAAGAGATGCAAATGGGTCAGCAAGTTACAAGAGTATGACATCAATATTTAGACCACCAAGTTAGTAAAAGGGATGGGTTTTTCCAAGCTTATGGTTAAGACCAATTTTCAAGCTATTTAGGTAAACACTATTGTTTTTAATGTTGATGATTCATTGAGTCAATTTAACATGTCTCCATGGTATAGAGATATTGTTTACTACTTGAAAAATATAAGTTATACCCCTAACTTGGATAATAATTAAAGAAGTTTTAAGCTTGTGTCCTATAAATACCTCTTGACTGATAATGGATTAGCATGGAATGATCTAGATGGGGTTCTCCTAAGATGCATGTTATAAGAATAAACTATTGACCTAATTGAAGACTTCCATAGTGGAGTGTGTTATGGCCATTTTTTACCTAAAGTTACAACTCATAAAATTTTGATTGAGAGCTAGTTATTGGTGGCCATCATTGTTTAAAGATGTTACTCAGATAATCATAAAATGTTAACGCTTTATTAAGAGGATGAAATATTTAGGTTCCCTTCCCTTGCATCCTATTATGATTGAAGGCCCATTCATATAATGGGGAATGGATTTCATTAGAGAAATGTTTTATTTGTAAAGAGTTGAACATAGATGGATACTAGTTGCAACTGGCTACTTCACAAAATGGGTTGAAATAATCCCTATAAAGAAATCAACACACCAAGTAGTTATGGATTTTTTGTTGAATTAAATTATTTGTAAATTTGATGTGCCTATCAAAGTCGTTGCTGATAATTTCATGAGTTTCAAAGCTAAACCTTTAATGGCATTATGTAATTCTAACTAAAATATTCAAGGGAATGGGCAAGCAGAATCAAGTGACAAGAACTTGCTCAAGATCATCATATGAAAATTAGAAGTAAATAACAAGTGGGGTGAATAGCTTAAGTTTAATTTATGGGCTAACAAGATCACAACTAAGAGAGTTATAGGAAAAATCCCTTTTGAGCTTATTTATGGAGCTCAAGTAGTTTTGCCTATGAGTTTATAGTTTCTAACTTATCATCTCATGTAACAACTAGAAGATGATGAGAAAATCAACCACTATGAAAGTAGGATGCACCAAATTATTGAGCCTGATGAAATTTAAAGAAAAGTTCAAGAAAGACACCTCAAGTTTAAAGAGAAGCTGAATAAGATATTTGATAGGAACGTCACTCCATGAACCTTCCAAGTAGGTGATTTGGTTCTAATCTTTGATAGTAGGAATGAGGAGAAAAGAAAGCATGGAAAATTTAATGATTTTTGGATGAGTCTCTATTCCATTGAGTATCAGATTGGGAAGCATACTTTCTTCTTGAGAGATTTAGATGGTGAAAAACTAGATCTAATAATTAATGGAAGACATCTAAAACACTTCCTTGATTAATTCCTTAACCTATTTACCATATTGTATAATGTATAGTTTTTTATTTTTTTCATTTCATCACTTTGTTTCCCCTCTACTTTCAACCTTATTTGTATAGCTTCCTTTTGTATTTATGTTGTTGTCTGTTTCTAGATCCTCATAAATGATTTTTTTAAAGTTTGTTCATATTTTGTTGAGACTTCATGAGTGTTTACTAAAAAATATTAATTCTTGACTTTGTGACCCAATAGATTGGCACATGGTCTTACATTGTGGGGTTCTTTGCATGCTCGTAGGGGGCATGCATCCCCAAGTGAGAGCTAGTGTTAGTGCCCAAAATTGCACTAAATAAATTGGACCCTTGTCAAATGTAAATTCCCAAGACCTTAACCAAATTATTTCTTTCAAAATTTTTATGTCAAAGGTCAATTTCATGTGAAAATTGACTAAGTCCTAATTTGGTCTTTGCTTGGCAAATGTGTCTTTCCCTTAGACATTTTTAGGATTTTTGCATGAACATAATTTTTGATAGAAATAGGTCTTAGACAAAAAAGTCTAAAGACTTATTTTCATTGGAAATTTTTTCTACTATAAAAGGTCTGAAGGAATTCGATGTCTTGGCCGAGTCCCATTTGCATCAGGATAAATGTTTCATAAAAAATCCAAAGGGTTATTTCTTTCAAACATTTTATCCATGGAAAAAAGTTTGAAGCACTGTTTCCCTTCAGGGATATTTACCACGAAAAAATCTAAAAATAAATGTAATGTATTATTTTATTTTGGATAAATTGTGTGTAAAAAATATGAAGGTCACTTACCCTTCAGTGAAAGTGCAAATGTCTAATTTCTTCAGAAAAAGAGCTAAGTCTAATTTATTCAAGAAAAGTGTAAGGTCCAATTGTTTTAGACATTTTTATCCGTGGAAAAAAGTTCAAAGGGAAATTTCCCTTTGGGAATTTTTCCCATATAAAAAAATCTTGAAATAAACTCTAAATTCTTTCATAAAAATGTAATGTTTAATTTCTACAACAAAATTATTTCGAACAAAATGTCTGAAACAATTGTCCTGATGAAGACAAAATGTTGAAGACTCAATTTTTGTGGTAAAAGTGAAAAGGTCAATTTATTTGATGAAATTATTTTAAAAAAAATGTCTAAAATAAATCTCTTGATGAACAAAGGTCTTGGGAGTAGAAGGTCCAAAGACAAAAAGCCCACAACAATTCTTATGGCATACAAAGCTCACAATAATTTTTTTGAAGATAAAAATGTTGCAAACAAAGAGCATGTAGAAAAAATTATTGATGAGAAAAGTACTCAAATAAATTTACCTGAATTTTAGGTATGAAGGTCTCATCAACATCTTTTGATAGGCATGTAGACATCAACTTTAGTACACAAAAAGTAGCCATTAGGTTTCAAATGTTCCAAGCTAATCGTGTATGCATTAATTTCAAGCCCTGTGAAATAGCCATTTAAGTTCAAATAGAGGTAGATATAATAGTGTGCATTAACATGGATTAGGATTATTATATGGTGCATGATCAATTTTGAATAGTCAAAGAAACCCAAGATGAGCTCGATAATGACAGGTGTCATCATTGTAGGACCCTACTAGAAATCCAATGGAACACAAAGCAAAGGACCTGATAAAAAATTGACCATATACACTTGATTCATGCTAATAATATCAATGGTGTATAATGATAGTGGAATATTCAAAAAATATCTAAGAAAATCCAAGACCACCACATGGCGATAAAGTGTTATCTTAGCAAATATGACATATCAGGGTGTAGAAATCCCATGGGTTTATTAAGAGGCATAACCTTGGGGCTAAAGATAGATAACATCTAATAATGCTTGGTGTTTTGGATTAATTTTGATGGTCTATGTCAATTTATGTACATATATTGATAATGTGAGTGAGATCTGACTCATCAAAGGGCTCATAACCTGTATAAAAGTGACACATGTTTAGTGGGTGATAAAGGTCACATTTTAAGATAAGGAACAACATGACATGGAAAATGCCACATGGTTATACACATCATATTCAAAAGTCTTGTGTATATTATTTCATGATGCTTTCACCAATGATAAGTGGATTGACTAGAAAAGTTTCAAATGAACCATGGGAGCTCTACAGGAAGTTTAAAGGCCATAGGTTAGCCATAGGCCATAGGTTGATTGGGCAGCCATAGGTCCCTTATCTAGAGGCTCATAATGTAGTCCCCAAGGATGTTGTGAATAACATAGAGGTCAAATTTTTATGATGTCATTAGATTTCCATGGTAAGGAGATAAAAGCACTTTTGCTAAAGTATAAAGTTAGGGCAAAGAGTGGGTTTCTAGATATGTCACATATTGGTTCTAAAGTGTGACCCTGATGATTGGACAATGCATAAAGCCCATTTACTACTAAAGGAAAAATATATTACATTCTTGTGGTATGTATAGAATACAAAGGGGCTTATGTTCATATAATTAATCACCTCTATGCAAATCTCTGGTAAATCTTATATGATGGGGAGTTTAACAATTATTTTTGGGAAATTAGATGGTTAATTCTTAAATAAAAATGGGTTTGAGTAGATAAAATGAGTAAATAATGTATAATAATTAGGCTACTAATTTGTGAAATTTGACTATAATTAGGGATTTTTAAAAAATAATAGTGAGAGAGAGAAAATCAAACTTATCTTATTATATATTGTTCTAACTAAGATAAGGTCTAGAAATCTATGTGTAGGCTTGGGAGATTGTCACAAATAGGAATCTAGAGTTAATTTATTAATTAGATAGGAGCACCAAAAGTGGGACACCCTAGGTTCTAATGTTTTAGTCATGTATTAGAGATATTATCTTAGTGATCTAAGCCTTTTGAGTTTTGTGCACTAGGTCTGTATGACCCTACCTATGAAATATTGAAGCTTGAAAGTTTATGGAGCTCATTGTGTACCTAATTTAGTCTTCAATACCCTAGGTCCTATTTATGATTGAAATTAAATGTAAAATTTAGAGAAAGGAGAGGAGGGATTAGTTTTTAAAGGATACATTAGATGCACTTCACACCCCATATGTGGGTATGCTACCTACATACCAATACTCTGAGGAGGGATCAATCTTTATGTAGTTCTCCCATTGAATTTCTTGGTGCAATAGTGTGATGTAAATGCAAAATTGGGTTTATTTGAAATAACTAAGGACTCGTGTAAGGGTTTTAATAAGCTTGAAAAACTATTAGATGGTTGTACGCAAAGAATAGGGAAAAGTGCTTGAGTAGTCTTGCTTGTGTTGTAAATGAGTACCAACCCTTCTAAATGGACTTTGAATGGACTTTTATAAGGGATTTAATGATAGTGGGTTAATGAATTCACATTAGGCTAACCTGAATTAGGATAAGGATCTAGAAGAATATGACTGTTAGAAGCCAAAATGTACTTGGACAATAATGCCAAAAATAGAACACCCTGGGTTTCAACACTGTAGTCCAAGTTTGGGCATTATTGTCCATGGCTGATGGGACCTATGGGGATGTATTAAGTATGGAAAGAGAAATCTATGTCTGCAAGGGTTTAGTCTTGGAGGATAAAGATGATTAGGAATTAGTGAAAACATGCCTATGAGGGTCATGAGAGAAATAAAAATGGACCTATGGATTGGGTGTCATTAGCCACACTCAAGTTAACAAAGTGAAATACTAAGAGAAAGAAAAAATAGAAAGCATACCTAAACTTACCTATAAAGGTGAGGCTCATGAAGTTGTGTGTTGGTGGATGTGCATAGAGAGAGCAAAGTGTGAAGTGTGAATTTGTAATGAAAAACATAGATTAAATCAGTCCTTACTAGATATGTTATATCTAAAATAAGAATGCATAAATGATGGATAAGAGAGAGAGAGAGAGGAAGATAAAGGAACAAATACACCTCACCAAGTATGAAAACTAATATAAAACCTATTGTGATGTTGGATTATGTTGGGTGTGGGATATACCAAAATTGATATTGTGAATGGAGTTGTGTGCTCAATTCCATGGAAGTGGCTCAAAAATGCAAAGCAAGCCCTTTAACTCCATCATCACCAATTGAGTAAAGTTAATTAATCATGCATGTGTCAATTGATGTTTCAACTATGTGTCCAATCCCTCTAAATAGGTGGATTAAAAATACAAAGGCTAGCTAGTCCTTTGGATCCATCATTGCCCCATGAATTGAAGTTATGAAGTAATACTAGTATGGAATAGATGTCATATGAGATAGCTCTTGAAGCCCATGAATGTACTATGATCTGAAATTTTTTTGTGGATAACTGAATGTATGTTGAAAACTAGGCCATTGCCCATTTCAAAAGATGGAGGTTAGGTTTGTATGAAAGCCACACCAAAACTAGTGCAATAGGATTATGTGGAAGCCAACTCAAGAAATAAGGTACTCAAAAAGTTAAGATTGTATGAAATCCAAACTTGAAAAAGTATGCCAACCACCTGTAGATGGAGCAAGGCATGCAACTGTTGAGAAATGCTTGGAAATAAATTGAACTCAAAAAAGCAAAGGATCAATTTGCTGCACACATTTCTCATAATCACTAGTGTCTGGAACATGGATTTTTATCTAGAAGTTATATCAACTACCTAATATAAAATTGGAAGTAAGAGCCATCATGTCATGTATGATGCCAGCTATATCTTGATTCTCAGAGAAAAACCATATTGAAACATGATAAATCTAGACTATAATATGATGAAAAACCTATGACTAAACTCATTTTTCTATCTATTTCTAGAAAAAATGATTTTTATATTATCTAGATAGGATTGCCAAAGATAGGACACCCAGTTATCTGGCATTATAGTCCAACTTTAGCACTATTGTCTAGGGCCAAATTTGGTAATTGTTCTAGATTCTATGTTATTTGCCTAGTTTTTTTTACCTAGCTTGATGTCTGGATTCTATTTGAGTGTTATAAAAATTACTTTTTCAATCATTAAGAGCTCTGATCTCTATGATAAAACCACTATTTATTGTCCCTTCTTCTAAGGGTAAGAATAGGTACCCTACAATAATTGCCCTTATAATAAGAAGCCCTATAATTGTGTTAAGCTAGAAACATACATGATATAGCAATGATAATCAACAAGATATCTTAAGATATAACATGGTTTGAATTGATAGATTGTTAGATCAATAGGGGTATACCTAGATAGATATAACAATTTAGTATCATGTGTAATGTATTAAACTATAACTTAAAGTGTTAGTTGTTAGTTGGATGGATGGAGCATGATGTCCATCATTGCATCCAACAAAATAGGAAAATGCATGATATAGATCATGGCATTTCAAATAGGAAAAGTAATGTGGTAAAAAGAATATGAAGTAAGAAGCAAGAAACAAAAAAGAGTGGCCAAGGGTCTAAACAATCAAGGGACATGGACACATGTCACTCAAACTAGAAATCAAGAATACAAGTCATGTTAAAATGCCACATACACATACAATTGAAACAAACAAAGTTGGCACAAGGGTCACAAGTGCATATAAGAGTATAAGGAAGGGACATTGGCAAATGTCCAAAGTTAAACACATATGAATAGAAGAAAAAGACATTGGAAAATGTCCCAAGGCACACACAAGAAATAAACAAGAACTAAAAATGAAATCACATCTAGCTACACAAAGCAAGAAAGAAAAGCATGAAAAATTTGTAAATACAATTGTATCTAACTAATCAAAGCAAAAAGTGAAAGTATGCAAGACATGTTAGTATAAGACTAGGTATATTGTAGGAAATACATAAGTTATAGATACTAGTGAGTGTTGATAAAGTAATCTATGTAATCTAGTAAGTAATGTAAATCAACATGATAACTAGAGTGTGTAGTCATGTTGAAAAATGCCCCCAGTGGGTATGTATATCAATGTGTGTCTCAAATGTAGAAGTAGGATGCCCCCTCAATGGGTAGAGTGAAGCAATCAAGTAGCTAGATGTCATTGTACATACTCAAATAAGATCAAGTGGAGCACGGTAATGTAGATAAATTGATATACAATATCATGAAATAGAAAATGTAAGTCCTAACATAGTAGTAGCAGTGTAAAGCATGTATGATGTATACAATCAAAATGTTTTTATTTTTTTGACATATTTGAATGTTTTTGGATTTTTAAAATGTTATATTTTTTTTGTATTTTGTAATTTTTGAACTATGTATAATAAAGAAAAAGAGATTACGTACAAGCAATGTTGAGAAACTATGTAAAATCAATCATAAAAAGACTATGTATAAGGAACTAAGAAATTATGATATAGGAAAGTTGGGAAGGAGTGATACTAATCGATGAGTCTCATGGGAGACTCCTTATCAAGGTATCCTATAAAAAACAAAGGAATCATGCATGATTATGAATCACAATGGAATGGCTGAGAAAAAGACTTTGAATACTCAGATTCATTACCAGTGTCTTGGAAATCATAGTAACATGTATTGTTCCACTCATCATTATCATCTTGACTTTGAACCAATAGAATGTTAGTGTTGAATTTTGTTTTATTTATATATTTTTCATTTGATAAATTGTGTTTGTGAATTATTTATTGTAGGATCTTCAATAAATCCCAAACCTTGATGATAAACATTATCAATTGCTAGAATAGGAATAGTGATGCCTTGAGCATCCTTTCCCAACCCTTGACCTTTATAATCAAGTTGTTGTAGATATTTTTGACCAAACCCATACTATTTTTAAAGTTCAACCTCATTTTTTAGAGGTATGTTTTCATCTTTTTTGTGCTTTACCTATGCTTGTGGTACTATTTATTACTCTAATTTTGCTTTTTGATCCTTTTGTTGTTCTGAGTTATGCTTTGGTAACCGATTTTTTATTGTGTCTAAATTTTACCCTTGGTGAATGTGTTCCTATGTCATTGTATATTTATTGATATATTTACCTTATATATTGTCCTCATGATCAATTATCTATTTTATATGTTGTTTCAATGCCAAATGTGAATCTGTGTGATGCCCATGCATTCTATGATATGCACAATAATATCTAGATCTTCTCACTAGATGTAGAGGAGGTAGTTTGATAAACTTAGCTTTAATCATTTCCCTTATAAAATAAATTTAAATTTTATTTGGATCACTAAATGAATTTTAAATCACTAGTTATAGAGTTGCTTCATTTTGATTTCTTGTTTGGATATGTAACATTGCTTGTAACCAATCGACTAGGTGAAGGTACATATACATGATTTACACTAGGGTATATTTGAGGATTTTGTATTATAATATGATTTTTTAATGTTGTGATATTTTCATGTAATAACAGATTTTGAATTTTTAAATATGAAACTAAATTGCTCATACTAGTGATTTGATCTTTTAGAGTCTCACAAGTGCAAACCCTAGTTACTTCTAATTAAACATGTAAGCACATATGTTTAAGAGAATTTGAAGAAGCTATAGGTTGAATGTATGCATTAGAAAAAATAGTGTAGGCTGCCTCACATTTTTAAGGGGTGATATCATGGAGTTGGTTAGAGGGAAAATAGTTATCACCCTTTTGGGGGAGAGGAGGAGAAGGGTGCATAAGATATGACACTGAAACTTGACAGGTGGTTGTTAGCTTATCCAATGGATCCTCTAGGTAGAAACCATGTATGTGGGATAAAATGCATGTAATTGGAGTTATAATTTGTATAAAAAAAATTATAAATAGCAATCCATATGAGATATAACAAGCAAGGGAAAGAGAACATGAATTTGTGTATGAATGCACAAATGTTTTTTACATGAATCATAACATTTCTAACATGTTTAGCATGATGAGCTTGAATTTTTTTCCACATGAGTGATATAAACTAAAGGATAGAGATCATGAATTTTTGTGTAATGTCATATAATCTTTTGACATGTAAGATAACATTTCAAATGCATTCAACAAAATGGAGTTGTTAATTATTTCATATGAGCAAAAGAGATTACGCAAAAAGAATTTTGAAATTTTGAGCACTTTTTGCAATGAATTTTTTAATATCATCCCATATAATGAAAAATAAACATGAAATGCAAAGGATGAATCATTTTACTAACATATGATAGTCATTCATGTATATGATAGGTCACATTATGGTTTTCTTATTATTTGCAAAAAATGTAAGAAAAAATTATACATAAGTGAGAATCATTTTTGTAATTTGATTATGGATCTAAGGTGATACCTAAAGAATAAAATTAGGATCTAGTACATGTAACTAGGTATTTTTCAAAAATATTTTTGCAAAATAATATGAATGTTTAAAATTGAAATTGAATTTTTGGGTTAAGTATGCAACTAAAAATTAAAAAAATTCAAAAATTACTAGGATCAAGTTGATGCAACTAGGGTTTGAAATAAATTTATTTTAAAATTTACTAATTTTTTTTAAAAATTTTAGAGGAATTTATAATTTATATATGCAAGCAAAAAATTAGGAAATTGTTGGATTAATGTTGGAAAATTATTAGGTCCTAGTGTATGCGACTAGGGTTTGAAATAAATTTATTTTAAAATTTACTACAAAATTTTGAATTTTGAGAAGAATTTTTTATTTTAATATTCAATAAAAATTTAGAAATTAATGGTAAAAATTAGCTAGGAATTTACCCTAAGGTTTTTAGGTTTTTTATTAGAAATTTAAATTAAGTCAGGTTCACCAAATGATTTATTATTTTTGGGAAATTAAATGTTTAATTCCTAAATAATAAATAGGTATGAGTAGATAAAATTATTAAATATGTATAATAATTAGGATACTAATCTATGAAATTATACTACAATTAGGGATTTTCTAAAAATAGTAGTGAGAGAGAATCAAACTTATTTTATTTTGTACTATTTTGACTAATACAGGGTCTAAAAATCTATGTGCAGGTTTGGGAGACTATCAAAAATAGGAATCTAGAGTTTGTTTCTTAGTTGTATAGGTGCATTGAAAGTGGGACACCTTAGGTTTTGGTGCTATAGTTTTATCTTGACATTATTTTTTTAGTGATCTAAGATTTCTAGGTTTTGTGTGATAGGTCTATGTGACCCTACCTATGAAATATCAAATCTTGAAATCCCATGGAGCTTGTTGTGTACCTAATTTAGTATTAAATACCCTAGGTCATATTTATGCTTGAACTTGAATTTAAAATTTGGAGAAAGAAGAGGAGGGGTTAGTGTGTAAAAGATACACTAGATGTACTTCACACCTTATGTGTGGGCACATTGCCTACATATCAATACTCTGAAGAGGGATCAAGCTATATGTAGTTCTCCCATTCAAGTTATTGGTGTAATAGTGTGATGAAAATTCAAGTAAATGAAAAACTAGGTGTACTTATAATGACTAAGGACTAGTGTAAAGGTTTGAATAAGATTGAAATATTATTAGATGGTTGTATGCAAAGAATAGGGAAAAGTTCTTGAGTAGTCTTGCTTATCTCTTGTAAATGGGTGCCAAACCTTAAAAATAGACTTTGAATGGCCTTTTATATAGGATTTAATGATCATGGGTTAAATGAATTTTCATTACACTGACATGAATTAGGATAAGGATTCATAAGAATATGACCGTTAGAAGCCAAAATGCACTTGGACAACAACACCAAAAATAAGATACCTTAGGTTTTAGTGTTGTAGTCCAAGTTTGGGTGTTATTATCCATGGATGATATGACTTGGGGGGATGTATTAAGCATGGAAAGAGAAATATAGGTCTATAAGGGTTTAATTTAATAGGTTATGGATGACTAAAATCAATGAAAACATGCGTATGAGGGTCATGAGAACAAGCAAAATAGACCTATGGATTGGATGTCGTTAGCCACACTCAAGCTAACAAATTTTGAATTTTATATGCTTAAAAAAAGGGTGATAAGTATGTGTTCAATATATTATAATCCAATGTGGATTTACTAACTCGTCATGTGCTCATTCAAAGACCTCCCTAGGGAAGCTTCCCTGGGGGACTATAAATGTTAGTTGTAATTGGGCAATTCGTAGATGTCCAAGTGGGGCCAAAAATTACCCAATAGATCAATGGTGGGAATAATGTATATATGAATCAAAAAAAAAAAATTTCACAAAAGGATAGGTGTATTGAAAAAGATAAAAGTACAAAAGGGGCAACTATGTGAAAAAGCATATTAGAGCTAAAAGGGTAAAAAGGTTATTTTAACCTAAGTTTGGTATTTTTCATCTACTTTGTTTGTTCAAAATCCTCCATGTGAAATATATTATAGGGTTTTGAGATCAATATGGAACACTCCTAAGAATATCTTCAAGCAACCATGAATTAAGAATATTTTCCAATCATCATTGTAAGAGCAAGTTATTCTATGGCATGCATAAAGGAATGGTAGTTGTCCAAAAGATTCCAAATCTACCATTGATTAATAGAAAATCTTCTCAAAGAAGTTTCACATATATATATATTTTTTTGGCTCATTAAATGAATATCCTCCTTCTAGCTTATATGAAAGGCATAGCTTATATGAAAGACATTTTTAGCCCAAAGATCAAATGATATGCTCCAAATCTTCATCATTCCTGGTAGAGCCAGTTAGAAAAATTATTTTTATTGCAAATGGATGAATATCTCAAGCATGAAAAAGGGCATATTATAATTGGAAGCATCTTGGTAGACCTAAAATTTTTTTTTGTGATTTTTAAAGTTCCAACCCATAGTTCCATATGTTAAAATGTATAAATAGGGGTTTAGTCCTCTATTATAAGTTGGTTGTCCATTGTGTTGGTTTTTATTGGTAAATTTTTTAGGTGTCCATTTTCTCCAAGTATAATTTCTACAAAAGAAATTTGGGATAAATTATTGTGTGTAGATTTTGTCTCCCTTGCTATGGTCGTTACAATTGTACAACCATTAGCAAGATTTGAGAACATGTTTATGTCTCCCTTGTCAAAAGAAGAATCTCACCATTCTTGTCCCCATGATAGAATTTTGAAGTATTGATGCCTTTAATATTTATTTTAAAGTTAATTAAAATGCTTATGGTTCTTTACTATTTCTTGTTGATGAAGTGCAATGATCTATTTAAAAAATATTATTGACTAGATATCTAGTTTTACGTTCATTATTGGTTATCATTTTAAGCATGGATTTGGGTTATAAAACTCATTATGCATCATTTTAGAATTTGTTACTAAATAACTTATTATGAAACCCTTGGTTTATGGATTCAACATTGATAAGAATTTGAAATATTAGTTTTAGTGTATGTTCTAGTCTCTTAGGGATTATTTGTTGTTTACCATTATCTTGCATTTGAAGTTTTTTTGCATCTTTACTAAGGAATATTATCATGAATTACTACTAGATACCTTGCTATTTAGAAAACACCAGCATGCCACCCTCCTTTTTAAATATCTAACTCTTCCTACCTTGTCCTACCCTATAAATAATACACCCTTTGTATACTATATGTGTTATTTTCTTGTAGATGCATAAACATTGTATACTTAGCATGTGTCTACATTTTGTTTTTTGAATCATAGTGCTATAATTTTTACATTCGACCCCTATTATTTAAAACTTTATAGAATGAAGATTACAGACATTTTCTCATCTATCTTTATTATCTTGTATATGACTTATAGAATTTGTGAATTTCATGTAATAACTCTTCAAAGGTGAAGTGTGCAAATTTAGTTATGCCCTGGTCATATTTTTCCCCTATGCCAAAAAAATCCCCATGGAGGTTGAATTATAGAATATCTCCATGTGAGAAAGCTACTCCATAGGTCTTCTCACATTGGTTTAGGTAGATCTAAAACAAGTAGGGAGCTAACCATACCATCTGTAGGTGCCTCTCAATCATTTTATACATTTGGTCTAATCTTGATGTCAAACCCTTCCCTAGCTACAATGACATACTCATGGGTTTTCCATAATTGCTTACCATTTTCTCTCAAGTGTGGAAATCTAAGTGTATGAGGTGTATATTTGGGAACCAACAAGTTACACAATGGTACCCAAAATGACAAGGGTTCCTACATGGCATGCGCACTAAGAAAATGTGGTTGAATCTAAATTGAATGAAGGTGAAAAGATTATAGACATTAATGAGTAATGGCACACAAACTAGAACTCAATGCAAGAGATCTATTTATGTCAAGACCCCAACTAATTTCACATCATTTAATCATTTGATCTCAATTAGAATTCAACATAAAGTGATCCTAGAATCCCTAACTACTATCATAATAATTTATGACTTAAGATATTCAAATAAGTGACAAGATGCCATTATCAAAAGTTTACAACATACCATTATCCAATAGAGTTACAATAGCATCATCATCTAGGACCTATAAGGGAGAATCAACACCATTTAGGTTCTTGATTAAGTATTATGGAATACCTCGATATTGTGTTTGAGCCTACTATGTTTCAGGGTCATTATTTGAATTATTCAACATTATGGGAAGCAATCGAGAATGTGGATTCATTTGCACTTGAGGAAGATATAGTATCCAAAGATAAGAATCTAATAAATTACCTTCTCCAATTTAAGTGATAATGCCTACACTATGCCACTACAAAACTATAGGTGATTACATGCATCAATTTTCTATGGGTTCTATTCTTCTAAGGAGGAATCATGGATGGAGGATACCTACATTATGTAGATAATGACACTTTTGTCACATGTATATAGAGTGTATAATTCAACAAGTATTTAAGCTTACCTATTGTAAATTTTACCTATGATTTACATATTTTAGTCACATGGAAAAATTCTAACCATGCTAAGTGAGCTCTATCAAAATAGCTGCTACCTTGAGAGAGTTTCATGTTGAGATAACATGCCAAGAGCCCTATCCTCATTACCAATTTCACAATGGGAATCCATGTAGGGATGGAAATATTCAATAGGATATTTAGTCATGATATTATCTACTTTATGAACCTAGAATGGGTTCCCCTTATATACCTTATGACTACCTCAGAGTGTACCTATGCATTGGGATAAATCATTAGTGCATGCCTCTAACTATAGATTCTATAAATGGATAAGAGACCATTGGGATATAATTTATACATTATGTCTTATATACTCAATGTAGTCTTGGGCACTATGTATATACAAAATAGATTCTTGTAAGATCCCAATGTTGAGGTTAGCAAAAATAAGACTTATGACTAATACAACTTCATGCATATATGTGTGTGTGTGTGTAAGATCCCTCTTCTATGATAAAAAATAGATATCAAAATAACCCTAAGGATATACCTTATAATTATCCAAATTAGGAGGTAAACAAGGAATAATTACAATAGGCAAAGGTTCTAAGCTTATAGATACTCAAGGTCAAAGTACCTATCACAAGTGACTCATTTGGTAAGGGTTTCTTGGTTACTACTCCTTTTATTTTTTTCCCTTTGATGTCTTTACAAGTATTTTCAATCACCTCTAGTAATGTGGTCTCCACATTCATTCCCTAATAGACAAACTCTATAGGTATACTATTTCTACACCCATCCATGAGTCTACCTACTACCACATCACCTACTCTACCCTCTACTGCTATGGCTTCTATCCATTTGATTTCTATCCCATTAATTTCCATTCCATAAATATCCACTCCATCAACATTGGTTCTATCCATTCCTTCCATTACTCAATACATCACTCCAACTACATCTACTTCTACCTAGTTGGATTCATTCTTGCCTTCTTCTAGTACCACCATAGTAACTATAGTGGTAACAACTAAGAGAGCACCTAGGAGGTAGCTAGTCTTTGTGGTATATCCAATGTCACAATATGGGAACATAGATTCGTCAAATATAATTTGGCCTACAATTCCTAATCCTCTTACATCTAGTAATAAATAACTTGAAGAACATGATCAAGTGGAAGAATTTCCATCTAGTCCCTCAAAGCTCACTCTTCTAGATCGATATAATGAAATAGGAGCTATAGGCTCTATGAGGCCCAATCTGAAGATAATAGAATTGAAAATAGTGATATCCCTATTTTACAAAGCCATTACATCAATACAAAGGGTGAGAAAGAGGAAGACAATAGAAAACTCAAGTAGAATCTTGATCATGGAGAAGAGGGAACAATTCTACCCCCTGAGAAAAAGATAAAGAAAAGGCCAAACGGTTAGTCCCTTGAAATCATGTATGGGGACCCAAACAAAATCCATAATTACCATCCATCAAGGAATCAAAATGGTTAGGTTGGAATTCAAGGAAGATTTAGAGACACTTAAAGAGAAACAACAAGTAATTCAGGTTCCTCATGGCATTGAACAAGATGTATCCCTTAGGTTGTACAAAATTATTGATTCCATTCATTATTTGAGATTTAGCTTGGCTCCACATGTCAAAAAAGTAACCCATTTTAAAAAAATCCATAAGGAAGATGATAAAAAGCTAAAATTCTTAGCACTTTCTACATTCACTAATTTTTTTCATCCATCTACATTTGATGAATCCATTATAGGTGCCTAATGCTCTGAACTTATCATTGATAAGGACACAAAAGGCTTGAGACTAGGTTCTATATTCAGAGGCATTAGTTAATAAATTGGCCAAACATGAGAAAGAAGTTGAATAGATTTTGTCAGGATTGGAGTTAGTTAGTATTCAATATAACCATAGAAGGCTAGTGACCAAAGATGTATTCGACCAAATGAACAAATAAGCCTCCAAAAAATTTAAATAGGGTCTTCAAGGTTTGATCTTAGAAGACATAGAGGCTAAGTTAAGCACAACAAAGAAAAAGGTCACAGAGGTGGAAATATTTAGGGTTGGCTTTAGCTCAACCACAATAGAACATAATAAATTTATGGGTGAGAATAGCTAGGTAACTAGACCATATATCTTAGATATGAGTTTAATAATATCACATCATGTTAAGTCCTATAATCACTACCAAGACTTAAATGTGAAGAAGAAGGATTTTCACAAAATGCCACCTACTAGCCCTGATATGCCAACTCCACCTAATTTACCAACAATGAAAACTACCATGTTAATGCCACCTTATGATATTATTCCTATGATTACTATAATTCAAATAGCTACTGCATCTTCAAGTTCACTTCTAGTTACTAGAATATTAGCTACTATGACTACTACTACAATTCCCATACTAATTTTGAGATAGGTCAAACAAGAGCTAATTATATTAGCTAATTTTGTACATTTTGCATGTAAATGACATGATTTAATAGTTAAGTGTAAGTTATATATATTATAGGTTATTGATTTTTGGTAGCATGAATAAATTGCATGGTTGGGTTACTTTAACACATCAATATGTAAGTCAGACTTATCTTACAATCTTTTTGATGTAATCATAGCATGCTAATATTGGAGAATGAGATGACCCCTTCCCCAAGTATTTATACACAAGTTGTAAACCTCTTTCAAAAGGATAAAGTTTTTTCAATGAAATATAGGAAGAAATCAAGGATCTTGATTTTCATATAACTGTGTTTGTTTTGTCTTCTTCCCTTTCTATGTTATGGATTTGAAGTTTCTTTAGTTTTTAATTGATTCAATAGTATGATGTGTGCTAATGATATAGATGAATCTAAATTTTATTTTAATGAATAATTAGTCATATATGTGATGTATCTATTAAATATTAATATGTTTCATTAATTTATATAGTTAGTACAAGTTGAATCAATATTTAAAGTGTGTAGAAGTGTCTCGTTAGATATAGTATTCTAGGTGTGAGGAATAGTTTCCTTAGATCACTTCTTGTTTGAAGCTATAATCCCTTATATCAAGGTATGAAATAGTATCCTTAAAAGGAGAAACCTTTAGTTGAGTCCAATAAACACCCTATATATGATTATATAGACTCACAACCATGTTTATTTGTAAGTGAACACCAATTGAAAATAACAAATATTGGTCCTTGAGAGACATGTCCACCAAAGAGATAAATTAAGAAATTCCTTTTTAGAAAACATAGAATTATTATTTCCTCATTACCTTTCCCTCTTTTTGAATTTTTTTTGAGATAAAACTACCATAGATTAATCTTCCACCCATCCAACTCATATAGTGATTTTCCTTTTTATCGGAATCTACACATCTGACCACAAAATTAGTTGAACAACCCAGAAGCTTAACTTGCTATTCCACCATTCAATTTATATAATCACATACCTAAAACTCATGCCCAAAAGTGGAACCTAGTTCCATAGAGATTAAAAAATGTTATAGGTTACCTCATGTACAACTCTTTGAGGTGTGCATAAAACCCACATCAACAAGTTCCTCATTAAAAATATTCTAGCCCCAGCCCATGAACCTTAAATTATCAAAATGATTTATGATATTATTGGTCTTAGTTATTATTTGTATGTTTAACTATATGATTAAATTCATAAACAAATCATCTCACCTAACCTTTCTCATGTGATCTAAGTAATTTGACTCAAGTGTGGATGGTTAGTATCGTGTTAGTTTCAAAATGAGAACAAAATGAAAGAAACACACTAACTATAATAATATCTCTAGGCCTAGACACTAGAGAGAGATTAGTTAACAAACATGAATAAAAAACACAAATAAAATGAAAAATAAAACCTCTTTTACCTTCCTTTTATTCTCCAAAATTATTTTTGTAGTGGCTTACTCAGTTTGTACTCATGAAGTCTTCATCAAAGGAGGCTTGGCTATCTCCTCTTCTCCTTGGCACTTTGTGGCTTTAGCTTGTCTTGTCTTGGAATAAATTTGGCATGGTAACACTAATTAATATTTATTTTTGAATCATTTGTGAATTATAAATTTGCATTATCAAGACTTAGAAATGATGTTCATGGCCTCTCTATTTATATATTTTTTAGAATGTCTAGAATCAACCTGAACCATCCATCTTAGATTGAGATGTGTGGCTATGAATTAATTAAATTATGAAATTAATTTTTTTAATTAGGATCATAAATATTTGGGATATAGGATAAATTAATAGGTATGGAGGACTTTGATTAGGCATGGAAGGCATGAACCTAATATTTATGGCATTCATGACCTAGGGATGTCTTCCAAAGAAATGAGGTCACCTGATGATGTAGATATTCAATATTAATTTCAAAAAATAAGTATTAAACAAGTTTCAATGTAATTATTAATTATTCTCTAATTTTTTTTGATTATCTCTTAAACATGATTAAGCACTTTGTGCACAAATTACTTAAATTGATTAGAATGCCTTGTCATTGGTCCAAAATTTGATTGGATTAGAATTGGAAGTCAATATCAAATACATTAGATGTGTTATCCCATTTATGATGTTTTAAATATAAAATAAGAATGGCACATGTCTTATGCAAGAGATTTGATAAGAAGGAGCAATCCAAAGCACTCAGGTACAAAATTAGCATTTTGACTTGAAATGATCTGACTAAAGTTAGGTGGCCCATAAATTTCATTGCCCCACTTAGTGATACCATAGCCAAAATTAGAACTTGAATATGTCAATTTCAACTCATTTAAATCATTTTAGTGTTTTTAGGCAAAATTGTGCATTTTAAGTGGAAATTGACCAAAATCCTGGTTGAAAGTTATCAATGAATAAAACAAATTGATATAAAGGACCTAAGGTGGATTGGTTGAAAAAAATTTACTAATTTTAAGGTGAATATTACTCCTCTAATCATCTCTATGTGGTAGTGGTGGGTCAGGATAATAAGTAGAAGGTATAAAAAAGAGCTTGTTTCTGAAGATTTTGGTGCTACAAGAAGGGTTGATTGAGTCAACACATGAAATAAATTGGATATTGAAGGTAAAAAAATTATATTTATGACTATATAATTGGTTTTTAAATATATGTTCTATGTTTCAATCATATTGGGAAATAAGGTTATCATATTGTTATTCTACTAGATAGTGAAAATGGTGACAAAAGCTAGTCAAAATGAATATGTGTTTAGGGAAGTATTCCAAGTGAGTAGGGTTGGATCCAATGAATTGGGGTATTTTTTTAATACCTATTCCTTATGTTACATTGTATTTTAAGTGTTTAATGTGTCTATAAACTATCTATAAGGAGCTTACAAATTAACTAGTTTGTATAAGATAAGATAATGGAACCCAAGACAATGAGAATGGTTTACAAGAGTAAAATTGTCATTTTAGAATATGATATTAGTATTTTAAGGTTTTATAAGTTTTTTTAATACATTTATGTATTTTTATATCATGTTTATTCCCATATTTTTGTATAAATTCAAAGTTTATGGACTGGTTATTGGCAGTGTTTGGTGGCTTTGAGTGAGCTTCTTATAAGGAAGGTTGCAGATGTTGAGATAAAGACCCTAATGATATTTATTATGACCATGAAATCATTAATAATTTTTACATGTTTTTTTTTTCATAGTGTTTTTTTAAAAATGTGGTTTTGGCCTAAACATTCTTGAATATGTTTTTGGATGCACTGGCAGTTTGAGTGACCATCTTATAGAGGCAAGTTGAAGGTGTTATATCAAGATTTGAAGAACAAAATGAGAATTTAAATGTTATATAAGTTTAAAGGTTTCATTTTAAGGTATTTTAGGTATTATTTTCCCCATATTCAGGTTTGGATAGTCAAAATTCTTTGGCTATATTTTGATTTTGTGTGACCAGTCTGAGTGGTCTTTTTTAGAGAGGTGGTTTGAGGTCTGTTGGCCTATGTGATGTTGTAAATTTAATTTATTGATGTTTTTTTAGTTCATTGAGGACCTATTAATGAAATTTTTTTAGCTTATTATTTGATAAAATAATCTATGTGCTTTAGTTTCTTGAGACAGTGTTTTCTATGTATGAAGGCCTAAAGAGCGAAGAGACAAAAAATAAGGTTCAAGGTGTGATTTTGAGTTACAGATGATATGGACATTTTTGGGAGTGATAAAGGGTATATTTATGGTATTTATTAATTAATTTAATTTTTTTTAAAGGTAAATATCAGTTAATAAGTTAAAGTGGTATCATGTGCTTGTGTAGCCCTAAATTACTTTAGGTCTCATTAAGGCCTAATGGAGGTTTTGGGCTAAAGAGGTAATGGCTGACCTATGAATTGTGTAGTTACCATATGTAATGTATGTATTAAAAAAATTTAGTGTGATAATTTGGGTTCATTATCTTATATTACCAAGATGGGTTAGACCAAGAGATTGGTATAAGTGCAAGGACTAATTGCCCTATTTATGAGTGAAAAAAGTGTAGAGCTAAGAAAAGGATAGAAAATTTGAAATAAAAGGTACATATAATTAATGACCACAATATGGTGAAGAGGATAAATCATTATTTTATGATAAATTTTATATAGGTAGACATACAAGTCATTAGACCTAATGAGCCTAGAAGAGGCTAATTGAGCATGTGAGCCCTAAAGGCTATTTGAGTAAGAGTGAAGGATGAAGAGTACAAGAAAAGGAGGTCATAATTAGTTGAATATTAAGAAATAGGTTTTAAATATGATTAAATTTCAAAGGTAGATTATTTTTTACTTGGTTGGCTAGGGGATTGTAGCCTCCTTACTAGTTGGAGCTAGTTAAAGGTCAAGTGGGTGATTCACTAAATTAAGGGGTGGGTGATCTTTGATTAGTTGGTAATGGAATAAATTTGAATATTGTCATTATAGGAATGTATTATATCTTGTAGGGTTGAGTGGATTTTATCCTCAATGAGGGTTTCCCACATAGATTATGTGTCATGGTTGTGTTCATACTTGATTTGTATGTGATCTCTTTGCTTTTATGATAGTTTAATTTACCATGCTTTCTTGTGATGATTCATGAATGATAATTAATGAATGTTAAGTGGATTAAAAATTAAATCATTTTTGTTCTACTGATTCACCCCCCCTCTTAGTATCTAATTCAAACAATTGGTATCAAAGAAAGACCTCTGGAGGAGGCTTAATAGCCTTTAGGTCATCCTAAGTATCTTAATTTGTGATGAGGACAATGTAATCATTTACAAAGATGGGTAAGTTTGTGAAAATATTGGTTGATATTTACATATAAGTCTACATGTTAACACTATCAAGGTTGAAGAATAATGACTATAATGAGGCTAAATCCAAGATCAAACCTAAGTTAAATGATAGAGCTTATTCAATATGGTCTCTTGATTAGATCTACATGAAATAATAAATATAGGTAGTGGTTTGATTATAAGATTAGAGTATGAGACCTAATTGAGATCTATCTTAATCATCCTAAAGTTCAAATGTATGAGCATGTTTTATTTTTTATATTTGTTAAGAATTCATACTTTAAGCTGATAATATGAAACAAAGGATATCTAAATGTCACATGAGGTTATGGATTATTGATGTTTTGATTGTTAGAATAGAATTTTTTACATGGACAAAAAGGTTAAGAGGATGTTTGATGAGTGTATCATAGTAGTACAGATCTTAGAGGGCATGAAGGATGATATGAAGGGTGATATGAGGTATAATAAGTGATTGGTATACTTTTATAAGTGAAAGGATTTCATTGGAATAGAATTTTTAATGTCTAGATTATCATAGTAAACTTGGTAGATCTTCATGATTAAGAATATTGATGATGTTAGCATTCACACATGTGAATGTGTCAAAAGAAAGTGGTCACATGGGTCTGTTCATTTTTTTCCTAGATTATATGGTTTATTTTTTAGGTTTTAACCTTATGTATATCAAAATATATGTTGGTTCAAATTTATTTTCCAAAGAATATTTCCTTATTCCCATACTTATCCATTTTTACATGAAAATATGACCGTTGGAATTTGAATTTTGAAAATTTAACAAAATAAACTTATTTATAAATAATGGCTTGTAGAAGACATGGATGAAGTCAAATAAATATGAGGTAAGAAACAAGGTTCAAGAGGCCTCAGTGTATGATGATTCCAAAGTGATTACAAGGTTTGACCATCTCTATAGATATAATAAATTCAGGTTAAAGTTAACTATAGTTGATTGGGTTTTGAACCAGTGAAACCAAGAGAATTAATATGAGATTAGGACACGTTTAATGATCTTAAAATGATGCTTTAAAGTAATGGATGATGTTTATAACTCTTTTTAATTTATTCCTATGCATTGAATATGATCTATAAGTGTGATTTTTTTAGTGAAAAGCATCATGAAAGAGGACTGTGTGAAGGTTAGTGTTATTGATAAACTTAAGTGTCTTGTAGAGGTGTATGGTGATTGTGGTCTTCAGTAATGGTTGTTTAATGGGTATGAATGTGTTTTTAAGGTCATGGATTTCTTGTAGAAGTAGTAAGCTTGATCAAATTGATCCTTGAAGTAAATATCTATCTCAAAAGATGAAAGGTAGTAAATTAAGGATTCAATGTTTGTAAACCCTAATGGTGAATGTTTCATAAGGTATATGTATCTCATAAGTGCTAAGATAGATTGTGTAACAAGTTATTAAAATTATTTCCATGTTTTTATTAATGTTTGAGTGCAAGGTTATGATCAATATGGCTAGATCAGTACATGAGTATACTAAAGTTGTTATAGACTGCTCTTGAAAGTATGTTAATGATGTCAAAATGAGTCAAGTGATGTATTGATGATCTCATATGGTCACAAGTGGTATTTTTTATAGGTTACAAAAGCCATGAAGGAATTAAAAATATTCTGATGATAAGAGTTTCATGTAGCATCATGTTTTTATGTAAACTTACATAAAAGAGGTTGTTATCGTATGCCATCAGAGTTGTTTCATTTTATTGAGTGTTCCTTGATGTCATGATGACCTCATAAGGTATTAAGGGGATGTTTTATCATTTTTATAATGATATTAAGATGCTAATTTTTCTAAAGATGGCATGTTTTGAGTCATCTCAAGCAGGGTCCTAACTATGTGTTATCTGAAAGGTTGCCTTATGGTGTTTGGAACCTTGACGGCTTAAAGATATCGAAAAGAAAGATGCTTGAAGATATAAGGAATTTTTAGAAGTTGTTTCTTGTTTTTTCATATTGACAAGAAGTTTTGATTTTGCATAAAAATTGAAATAGGTAAGAAGGAGTGGATCCATATTGACTAGGTATCCATAAGACTTATTGGTGTTTCCTTGAAGGTATTAACTATGTGTAGATAGTATATGAAGAGATTATTGTATACCTATATGGTTGAGGTGACCTATTTGAAGATGTAATGTTCCAAGAGAAGTATGATGTGAGGGGGAGAATATGTGAGGTGTTCCAGTCATGATGGAGATATGGAGGAGTATGCTATAGATGTGAACTCAAGAAACATGCCATAAAAGGTTGATATGACTACTTGATTAAACCTAGTCATAATTGTGAAAATGTGTTGAATATTCATGCATGAGCAAAGGGAACTTGTGATTTTTTTAGGTAAACAAGTCCAAGGATTAGATAATCCCAAGTTAAGATTGGAATATGTCAAAGGGTGAACAATTGTTCATTCATATGAATGAAAGGTAAGTGAGTATCCTGAGCACCTAAAAGTGTATTTGAATACATGCATGATGTTAAGTGGAGCTTAATGGATATTTAGTCCAATTTATCATTAATATAAAAGGGGGAGAAGGAGAATAAGAGGTTACCATCAATGGCAAAGGGGGAGATTATTGGAAAGTGTGTTGTCATTGAGGTCAAAGGATGATGTCATGTGTGCATTGATGTCAAAGGTAATAATTTTTTTTTGATATCATAGTATGATCAGTGGAATTAATGTCAAAAAATACTAAGCAAGGTCAAGGAGATCAGATAAGTATGTGAATGGTGTGTTTGCATAGGCTTGGTAACCTTGTGTAGTGGCATAAGATTGATAACATATTATATTGAGAACGTTAAGGATAGGGATAATAAGGTTGGAAGATGTGGAGCTCAGAATTAATATGCATGACATGTTCTTGAGGTGGTGATATCAATACAATAAGGATCCAAGTGCTTTCTATATCCAAGTTTGACTTGTAGTCCTAGACCTAATGTTTATAGTAACATAATAAGGTCCAAATGTAGAGTCAAGTTGATATTATAAGGTAATATAGATCATTTAATCATGGAAAGAGGTTTGATAGGTTATTTAAAAGGTGTTGACCAATTTTTAGGTCTTGAGGATGAAGAGAAAGCAAGAAAGTATGTTGGAAAGTATTATATGCATGTAAATTAGAGGTTTCAAAGCCTGAGAAGAAGTTTGTGATGCTAATTGGCATTTTTACAATTTTCATGCTGAACTAAGACATTTTTGAGAAGTTTTACATGTTTTTAAGAAGTATTCTCAAGCATTTTTTAGTGGCTTTAGATACATAAATTTATGAACATTTGTTAAGAATGTAAACTGGTCAAAACCCTCATAGTAGAGTGATTAGAAATAAATTTTTGAAAAATAACCAAAATGGATTGGTTGAAAATTTTTAATATTTTAATTTTTATATGACTCCTCTAGGAATCTCCAAGTGGTAGTGGTGTGTTATAACAATAAGCAAAAGGTACATAAAAGAGCTTATTTCTAAAGATTGTAGTGCTACAAGAAGGGTTGGCTGAGTCAACACATACAATTAATTAGAAATTTAAGATCAATACTTGATCTTTAGGAAAACATAATTGGTTAATAAATATATTTTCCCTATGTCAATCATATGGGTAAATAAATTTTTCCTATCACTATTCTACCAAATAGTGGAAATAATGATAAAATCTAGTCAAAATGAATATGTGTTTAGGGAAGTGTTATAAGTGAGTAGGGTTATATTAAAGGAATTAGAGTATTTTTTTAATACTGATGAATTATGTTACATTGGTTTTTAAGTGTTTATGGTGTCCATAAACTAGCTAGAAGGAGCTCACAAAGTGACCAATCTGTGTAAGACAAGACAATAGAATCTAGGATAGTGAGAATGGTTTGAAAGAGTAAAATTTTAATTGTATAATATTATATTAGTATTTTAAGGTGTTATAATTATGGTTTAATACCACCTTTATGTATTTTTAGATCATGTTTGTGCCCATACTATTGTGGAAAGTCAAAGTTTGTTGACTACTTATTGGTAGTGTTTGGTGGCTCTAAGTGAGCTTTTTAAAAAGAAGGTTTTGAGGTTTAAAAGGTTGAGTTTAAGACCCTAATGATATTTATGATGAAACTTAGGTCATGATATATATACACATGTGTTTTTTTGTCATATTTTTTGTAAAAAGTGTGCTTTTGGCCTCAACATTTTTTACTATGTTTTTGGATGCTTGGGCATTTTGAATGACCATCTTGTAGAGGCAAGTTGAATGTGTTCTATAAAGATTTGAAGATAAAAATGAGTATTTAAATTTTATATAGGTTTCAAGGTTTCATGATAAGGTATTTTAGATCTTAGTTTTCCCATATTCAGGTTTGGATAATCAAAATTCTTTGACTATATTTTAAATGTGTGTGACCAGTCTAGGTGGTCATTTTGAGAGAGGTGGTTTGAGGTCTGTTGGCCTATGTGATGTTGTAAATTTATTTTATTGATGTTTTTTATATCATTAAATACATATTAATTAAAATTATTTATGTTATTTTTTGATATAATCATTTATGTGCTTCATTTTATTCAGACAATGTTTTCTATTTATGAAGGCCTAAAGAGCAAGGAGACCTAATTACAAGGTTCTAGGTCTGATTTTGAGTTCCAGGTGATATGGAACTTTGTGGGAGTTAAAAATGGTATATTAGTTAAATTTATGAAGTTTTTTTTATCATTTATGGAAGGTAAATATGGCCCAATAAGTTAAAGTGGTAACATGTGCTTGTATACACCTAAATTACTTTAGGTCTCATTAAGGCCTAATGAAGGTTTTGGGATAATGAGATAATGGATGACCTATGAAGTGTGTGGTTCCCATATGCAACATATGTATGATTTTTTTTTGAGTTTTATCCAAGTGGGTTAAGCATCTTGGCTAACCAAGATGGGTTAGACCAAGAGAGTGGTATAAGGACAAGGCCTAATTGGCCTATTTATGTGAGTGAAAAGAATGTAGAGCTAAGCAAAAGAGATAAAATTTGAAAGATAAGTTATAGGTCATTTATGACCATAATAGGGTGAATATTATTATTCATGATTGTCTTATCAATTTGATATATGTGGACATATAGGTCATTAGACCTAATGAGCCTAGAAGAGGCTAATTGAGCATGTGAGCCCTAGAGGTTGTTTGACTAAGAGTGAAGGTTGAAAAGTGAAATAAAAGGAGGTCATAATTAGTTGAATAGTAATAAATATATTTTTAATATGATCAAATTTCAAATTTAGTTGAGTTGTCACTTGGTTACCTAGGGGGTTGAAGCCACTTTGCTAGTTGGAGCTAGCTAAAGGTCAAGTGGGTGCTTGAATAAATTAAGGGGTAGGTACACATTGATGAGTTGGTGCTAGTATAAATTTGTATCTCATAATTATAGGACTATATTCCATCACAAAAGGTTTAGTGGGTTTTATCCCCCTTGAGGGTTTCACATATAGATGATGTGTCATGATTGTGTTCATACTTACTTTGTATGTGATCTCTTTACTTTGATGATAGTTTAGTTGTTCATGGTTTTTTGTGATGATTCATGAGTGAATGTTAAGTGGATTGAAAATGAAAGAATTTTTTTCACCCCACCTCTTATTAACTACTTCCAATAGATTTTGTGTTCATAATAATAGGACCTAGAAACATAGGTATATGTGTTCCCAGAAAATAGGAATAGTCTTGAAAAGAGGACACTAGCACCACATTGAGGACAATATATAAATATGGTGCTACTCTCTAGGTGGGGCACTATTTTATATTGATCAAATAGATCCTAGGACCTTTTTCAAAACACTAGACCTATCTAGATCTTTGTTTTAAGAAACTAGATCATCTACAATAGTCATTTTTGAAATAAGTCTCCATTTAAGCATATTTATTACTATGTTTATAAATTAAAAGAATGTAAAATCTATAAAAAAATTAATATTTAATTATTACATATTATTTTAATAATTTATACATTTTAGCCCTTTAATATAAAAATAATAATTATACTTGTAAAACCCTAATAGCTTAAATTAATATTTATGTTTGAATTTTTATTCTTATCCAATTTTGTGTACTCTATGGGATGTGTTGTCATTATAGTATTTTATTTACTTATTTGTGAATGAGTTATATTTATAATATAGCTATTCATTTTAAGTTATCATTTATTTTGATGCCTTTTTCATGTTAATTATAATCCCCCTTGTATATGTGTGCAATATCAATCTAACAAGCATGACAACCTTTAATTTTGCATGTTCAATTTTACTATGTTTTGGTTCCCTTTGAATTATGACTATGTTCTATTCTTGGTGTGATAAAAAAACTTACATCAAATATTTGTATTCTAATTTCTTGTCCTACCTTAGTTCAAGTGATGGTCTTGAAATATTTTCATCTTATGTGGTCCACGTGACTTTTTTTTACCCTTCCTTTCCATTTTTTAGAGTTTATTTTGAAAATATTTTGAACCTTAGTTTAAACCATAATATTTCCACCCATATAGAGTAGATTTAGGTTCATACATAGCCTACACATCCATGGTTAACAAGATACTTTGCTCACTACTATTCCACCAATAGATTGTTATAAAACTAAATACCATCCAAATCATACCTTGGAGTGAAATCCTTTCATTGATCCTAAAATGTTAGAGGATAAATTTTAAAGGCCTTTATGATGTGCATAAAATTCAAATCAATACATTCTACTTTGGAAGTGGAATATTATTATTTACCTTAGGATATATAAAATTAGCAGTAATATTTTTTGTAGGCATCGAAGTGGTAGATAATTGCATATTCCTTAGGTTGTAATTTTTCATTTGGAACTAATAAAAGGAATGGATTTCATCGGTAGTATATTCAAGTTCATTATCATATTCCAATAAGATTAGAAATTAATATATTATAATTACCATTATAAAGTTGGATAAATATAAGTAGACAACAATAGTTGATTTGTAGAGCTTTCTTATCTTTCTATTTCCTTTTGAAAGATCTCAAAGGTGGTGTATAAATCTATACAATCTAGTTCACCATGTGTTGTGTTGTGAAATTAGTAATAATTAGTTAGTTTTGATTCCAAGATGTTTATTTTAGGCATCTTGTTATGTGGTCATTATTTTGCATTATTGTTAGATATATAAAAAGGCATGTTGTACATTTGATATGCAAGATTTTAATTGATATTCTAGCCCATGGTGTTTCCCATAAATTTTTTTCATGCTTAAGAATTCATTTCTTAGCTTTTGCATGATTCGTTAGATATCATCCAATTTTATTTTGGTGGATTTAAAAGCAATACCATGCATGGTAGTAGTATTGAATGGTATCAAACAATGACTCTAATTTTGGTGAGTAGGCATAAACACATGATTTTTTAGGAATATAATATTTTGGTTAGGTTTATCATAGACTAAAGGAAATTGGGTGTACACTTGGTTCTTATTTTGAACCATAATAGTCTGTTCAACATTAGGAATATGGTTGAGATCTTAGAATTTAAGACAAATATTAGGTAGGTTAGAGCTTATAACTAGGGATTTAAATACTTGAGAATGTTAATAAAATCAACATAGGCCAGGGCTAGTGTAATGATATTAGGGACTTTATGGATAAAAATAGTTCTCATATAATCTAAAGCATTCTTGTAGAATTCAAGGGTTAATGCTTCATTAGGTTTATAGGTAGTGTTTACTAGACTATAAATCTTTTGGAATATTGTAATAGAATCTCTTATTAACTCATTAGGATATCTCTTCATGAATTAAAAGTGTTGATATATGACACTTTGGTTAGTTACCTATCTAGATTGTGCCAAAAAGTGTTTTAACAATGATTCTAAGACATAATCAAATTTTATGGGATTTCAAGGAGCTAGTCATAAGCAACATATTATAAAGTGAAACAAAATATATTGCATGTCACATCCTCATGGGTTACATTTATTATCCCTAAATATTTTTTGAAATCCTATATGTGTTCTTTAGTAGTAATACCTCTTGATGGAGAGAAGGAAGGAAGATACTTTTCAGGGTTGTTAGGAAAATCATGTGCGTCTTGTAATAAAAAAATAGTAGAGATGACCAAAAAAGATAGTGCCATCACATGTGGAGGGAGATGGGATATTATATTATGGAATAATATTGGTCCTAATGTCCTCTTAAAATTCATCTATCTAGTCTGAATTTTCTATGGATTCTAGAGGGAGGGAACAAAAATCCAGTATCTAAGGTGGACCTTGTCAGTCTTTTATGTATATCCAGTACAGCTCAAATGATATTTTCAAATAAATTATAAGGCCTTCATTTTAGTTCCAAAATAAATTTTTATTATTATGTTTTTTATGCACACTAGATAACTTATAAGTTAGCCTCTAAGATTTTATGATCGATGAAGAAATATTCACTCCAAGGCAAGAATTGTAGGATATTGGGTTTTGTAAACAACTTGGTGATGGAATAATGATGAGGGGAGAAGGTTTTTACCTTGGATGATTTGGGTATTATTTGAGTCTAAACCTACTTGATATGGATGGATATATGGTGAGTCTAACCTAAGGTGGTCAAGATTAAAATAATTTCAAAAAGGAAGAAGGTTGGGGTAGGAAAGAATGTTTTTTGAATCGAGAAAAGGTGAAACCTTTATAGACCAAATCTTGAGGTAGGGGTTATACAAGTAGTTAAATAACCAATGTTTGATGCAAATAATTACTAGAACATAGATAGTTAAACATAGTAATGAGTCTAAGTAAATAATAATGTAATGAACTTTAATGCACATAATCAAATTTTTTTGTGTTCGTGAGATTATAATTATGAATTTGTAAAGGGAAATTATGATTATTACATAAAATTATTCAAATTAGATATGACACAATATGAATAATTATATAAAAAAATACTCATGCACAACCCAAAAACTAAGATACCATAATGATGGAACTTATTTAAAGAATCACAAATTTGGATACAAACAAGATTTACACATCAAGACAAGTTTAATAACAATAATAAATTTATTAATTATCTCAATAACCAAAATTATCCTCCTTTTTGGAATAGAGAAGATACAAGTATATATAATCTTGGGATGGAGAAACATAATATCTCAAGTATATCCTAAAATTACATTGTCTAAAAATAGACTATGTCAAAATTCTTGCTTGATATGCATGTATACAATATAAATAGTCCTCATTTAAATAGCTCTCACATACAAAAAATATCCCCACTAAAAATATACTTAATATATAATTCAAACATACAGCCATATGAAAAATAACTATATTACTAATGTGGGACCACGTAAATATGGATCATGCATAGTATAATATTAAGTTGATGCTACTTTGATTAAAATTAAAATTATGACTAGAGTCAATAATGGCACTAGTGGCATTGACACAATAATTAGAAGCATTTAATGAGATTTGGTGCATATAATACTTATTGAAGAGGTTTTTGTCATCGCTACAGTAAAAGTGGGGAGTCGCACATAAGTAGGCCCAGTTTGAGTTTGAACTAATGTATACTTTGGGGCCTACTATTGTGTACCTTGTGGAGGTGTTAATGGGCCTTTTGTGGCATCATTCGATTGCTTCATTGATTCCATTTGTAAATATAAGGCATGAATATCCTATAAATCAATATTAATGGTTTCAAAATTAGGAAGAGGGATCTTGACTAACTATGGGATCTTATCCATTAATTTTTTATGAAGAACCATTGTGGTCTTAACTTAGAAATAAAATTATAATTTCCAATGACCCTCTCCTTATAAAAAATGATCAATTGCATGAACTAATCATTAGTATTATAAGTAAATCCTTTAATGTTGGTTTGGAAGCTATCAGATGCAACTTTAAGTATACTTTCAAAAATGGGCTTGATAACCAACTACCTGAGAGGAGTGTCTATGCTTTCCACTCTCATGTTATTTAAAATAGATATGGCCCTTTATTTTTGGATAATGTATTTTTTCACTAAGTTTTTCATCTCTTAATGTCAATCAAGAAAGTTATCCCTCTTAAAAGCCACGTGACATTGCACCCATACAATGTCTAGCATAATTATTAAATTTAAATGGGTGTAAGCTATATTCCTTGTGGATTACCAAAAAAAATTATGTCTACCCTCTATATATTTCATTTTATTCTAAAATATGGACACATATCCCCATTTAAGATGAGGTTCAACCTTTTCATACCTTATTTCATCAAAATGTCATACAGATTATTTGTTGCACTCTAAATATTATCTATAATTTATGTAGGAGCTTGAACAATATTTGCCTATTGTATTTTTTGTCTTGATTGATCATAACCCCTAAACATATTATTTATTGCCCCTCTAGTGTAATTTACAAAACCACAAGGTTCATAGCTATATTCATATATATCCATGGGCTTGAGATTTTTATTCTTTGTCAAAGAGAAAATGTCTTCTCTCTATTCCAATTCTACATTTCCCCCCTCTGTCACCATAATTTTCCTCTTTACCTTTATCAATGTGTTTATTTTTTATAAAAATGGAAGCCCATGGTTGGTTACTTGTGACTATTAAATCATAAATGTACACTTCATCTTCTTACAACCTACTAAATTTTTAAGTCACCCCAATCTACGTATAGGTCATCATACCATTTAGAAGGTGTGTGCACTTGTGTACCATCAAGTATCTCAAGAGTAAGCTAGCATGCAAATGACTCCCTACCAACACCCATATTTAGTAGTTAGTGTATATTTTCACATCAACTAAGTGGTTATTTTCACCTATGAATAGTTATTAATGTGTGTTATGTACATAAGATCTCTGCACCTTCTAGATCAAACAAAACTATTGGTGCACAGGTAAAGTACATAAGTTCCCAAAATTTAGGCATGGGTAAGAGAGAAGTGAACAAAGAATAGATTCCAACTATAATTGCACACCCAATATCCTCATTCTTCCTCTTCACTCCTATTCAGGAGGCTCCTCATGTCTAAATGATGAATTTTTTCACCCAATCACATAAATTCAAACTTGTGCTCTCAAGATTCACAAGTTGTGATTTTTACTACATGACATTCCCTTTGTAGGTCAATAAAAGCTCACAAATGTAAGGTGAAAACTTATAAAACTAACAAAAGGGGCCAAATTTAGGAGTAATTAAGGCCTTACACCTTTCATAGAAGATTAACCTCTATGACATCACATGGGTTCAGAGTTTCCCTACACTATTATGTCATTATGCTATAGCACCCATCCTCTTACATAACCTTCCATGCACACCATTTACATAGGATGCATCCAAGTATAAAACCACAGATAGGTATAAAATGAATAAAGAGTGAACTTAAACTTAGGTATTGAATGTTAAATATAACAAATTGAAGACCATGTATAAAATTTAGCTAGACTACAATAATTATGAAAGGCATGTATCATCCTTCTACCAAACTATATGTATGCAGATAGCATAAAATCAAAAAAGTTTAAAAAAAAGGTTAGTGAACATATGATATTCAAGGGATATGAACGTAAAAATCTATCACATGTGTAAGGATGACATGGTAAAATCTATGGAAAATCTATGTAGTCCCACATCAATGAATAAGTCTAGGTGGATTGACAGGTGGTAGAAATAAGTAAAAGTGGTAATTAGGTCTGATTAGACATCAATTGAATATAAGTTAAATAAAAATTAGATTTAAATGTGGTGGGAAGATGGGAAAAACATGAACACATGTCTCTTATGATTGTATAAGTTGTAGTCATATAAAATGCAAAAATTGGTAAATTGAGTGTGGTTTGTGATACCCAACCCATAGGTCCCTTTTGCTTGCTCTCATGACCCTCATATGCATCTTTTCACTAATTACCCATCATTCATATCCTTCCAAAATTAATCCTAGCTCAACCATACTACTCTTTCCATGACTAATCCATCCCCCCAAGCCCCATCAGCTCAGGATAATAGTGCCACACTTGAAGTATAGCACCGGTGCCACTCCTATCCAATTGCATTTTTGGTCCAACAGTCAATTATTTTTTATTCTCCATCCTTATCATTGTCAACATAATGTGATCAAATTCAACCCATTACTAATATATCTCTATAAAATCCCATTAAAATATCATTTGGAAAGGGTTGGTAAATATCACTAAGCAAGCAAAACTACTCAAGTAATCTTCCCTATTCTCTACATATAACTAGCCAATATACTTACAATCTTATTAAAATTCTTACACCAATCCCTATCCACATCAATAACATATAATTTAGAATTTTAAATATTCATACACTCTATTTCATAAACCATATCAAGTGGGAGAACTACATATGGATTGATCCCTCTTCAGAGTATTATTATGTAGGCAACATACCCACACAAGGGGTGTGGATATATGTTCAATGAATATTACACACACTACCCCCTATATTTTTATAAATTGTTCAAAAGACAATGGAGTATAGGTTTTTAAGAGATAATATTCTCTACAAGGAGCTCTACCAACTTCTAGATACTAAAATTTCATAGACAAGATCACACAAGCATAGTGAATAAAACCCAAAAAGCTTAGATCTCATAGAAAACAATGGTAGAGGTGAAAAAAAAAATAGTGCCACTTATTTACACTTTTAACACTCCTATCCAATCATAAAATTAAGGTTAGATATTGGTTTATGATAGTGTCCTAGTCTTGCATAGTGAATCTCAGACTCTATCCCAACTGTATCAATCAGTTTCTAGCTAAGTCTTATTTTATCCCTCTTATTAATATTTTTAGAAAGGTCAAAATTGAAATCCAATTTACAAAACTTAGTATCTTAATTATTTCATATTTATTTATTTATTTTTATACTTAGACCCTTTAAATAAATTAGGAATAATACACCAATATTCCCAAATAGGTTAAATCTTTTGGTGAACCTGACTTACTTTTTTTGGGCATAAAAACCCTAGAAACCCTAGGGTAAATTTCCTACTAATTTTTCTTATATTTTTCTAATTTTTTACCTACATAATAAAATAAAAAATTAGCATTAAATTTTAAAATTTTATAGAAATAATATACTAATATTCCCAAATAATTTAAATCATTTGGTGAACTTGACTTACTTTGTTTGGGTATAAAAACCCTAGAAAACCTAGGGTAAATTTCCTAGTAACTTTTCCAATATTTTTCTAATTTTTTAACTAAATTGGGAATATTACACCAATATTCCCAAATAGGTTAAATCATTTGGTGAACCTAACTTACTTTGTTTGGGCATAAAAACCCTAGAAACCCTAGGGTAAATTTCCTATGATTTTGCCTATATTTTTCTAATTTTTTACCTACATAATAAAATAAAAATTAGCATTAAATTTTAAATTTTCATATAAATTTTAAAATAATTTTCTTTCAAACCCTATTTGCCCATACTAGGTCCTAGTAATTTTCCAATAATGTTTTGATTTTCACTATCATATTAAAACCAAGAATTCACCTTAAATTTCAAAATTCAATAGTAAGTTTCAAAAATATTTATTTTTAAAAACCCTAGCTGCATATACTAGGTCCCATTACTTCTTTAGGTATCACCTTACATATAAAATCAGATTTCAAAAATGGATCTCACTTATTTTCAAATATTTCTTACATTCTTCATAAATAATTAGGAGACCATACTTCATCCTATCATTTACATGAATGATGAAGTCTACTATATGTTAATACAAAACTTCATTCTTTGCCTTTCATGCTTACTTTTTATAATATGGGATGATATTAAGAAAGTCATAGTTAAACATAGTAATATACCTCTCCTTCAAACCAAAGTTTACTCATCTTTAATACAAGGTTTCATCTCTTACTTTCTATCTCTCATATGGAAAAAATTTTAATTTTATCATGATAAATACATTAGATATGTCATAGCACATGCCAAAGTTTCTTGTGCATTTTGACATAAATTCATGGTCTCTATCTCTTTATTTCTATCTCTCATATGGAAAAAAATTCAAGTTTATCATGATAAATACATTACAAATGTCATAGCACATATCAAAGTTCTTTATTAATTTTTTTCACAATTTCATGCTCTCTATCCCTTGCTTTCCATCTCTCATTTGGAATTCTCTTTACAAACATATTTCTATACAAATTATAACTCAAATTTCATACATTTCATTCCACATACATGGTTTCTACCTAGATGCATATAACTCTTTAACATGATATCTCTTTATTATGAATAATTTAATAAAAAATAAAAACCTTACATACTTGGAGGATCCACTATATATGATAACAACCACCTTTCAATTTTCAATGTCATATCTTATGCAAAGAAAAGAATTTCCTTCTCTTCCTCTCCCCCAAGAGGGTGATATATACTTTCCCTCTTACCATGTCCATGTTATCACCCCTCCAAAAGGTGAGGTAACCTATAATATTATTCCTAATACATATATTCAACCTATAACTTCTTCAAATCCTCTTCAATATATGTGATTACATGTTCAATCAAAAGTAACTAGGGTTTGCACTTGTAAGACTCTAAGGGATCAAATCACCAGTATGAGAAAATTAATTTTAGATCTACAAATGTAGAATCATCTATTACATGAAAAGATCATAACATTGGAAAATTATATTATAATACAAAATCCTCAAAGACACCCTCATGTCAATCATGTCTATGCACCTTCACCCAGAAAATTGCTTGCAAGCAATGTTACATATCAAAACAAGAAATCACAAAAAGCAACCTTATAACTAGTGATTCAAAAAGCATTCAAAGATCAAATAAGATTTCAAATGAGGTACTAAGGGAAATGACCAAATATAAGTTTATCAAAATACCTCTTATACATCTAGTGAGAAGATTCAGATATTATTGTGCATATCATAGAAATCATGGGAATCACACAGATTCATGTTTAGAATTGAATAAACATATTTAATAGATAATTGTGAATGAGGACTCTATACAAGGTAAATTAGTCAAGCAGTCCATAGTGACATAGGAACACATTCATAAAGGGTCAAATTTAGAAACAATACAAAATTGGTTACCAAAGCATAACTTTTAATGAAGGATCAAAAATCAAAATTAGAGAAACAAATATTACCACAAGTACAAGTAAAGCACAATAATATGAAAATATACCTCTCCAAATTGAGGTTTTAAATTTCAAATTAGTATGGGTTTGGTCAAAAATACCTACAAAAATACCTACAATAGTTTGATTATCAAGGTCAAGGGTTGGGAAAGCATACTCAAGATGTCACTACTCATATTCCAATAGTTGATAATGTTTGTCACCAAGGTTTGGGATTTATTGAACATCCTACAATAAATCATTCAAAAACATAATTTATCAAAGGAAAAGATCCAGATACAACAAAAGTCAACACTAGCATTCCATAGGTTCAAAATTAAGATGACAATGATGAGTGGAACAATACATGTTATTATGATTTCTAAGATAACAACTATGAATCCAAATATTCAGAGTCATCTATAGCCATTCCCTCATGCTTCACAATAAGGCATGATTCCTTTATTTGATGCAAGACACTATGATAAGGAGTCTCCAATGAGACTCATTAGTTAGTATCATCCCTTCTTAACTTACTTATATGTAGATTCTTTTCAATTTTACTTATACATAGTTTCTTTATGATTGATTTTACATAGAATTTTTTTCAAAATCTAGAAACATTAAAATATTTTAAAATACAAAAACATTCAAATAACTCAAAAAAATAAAAACATTTTAATTATATGCATTATCCATGATTTATATTTCTACTACTATGATAGACTTAACATTTACTATTCTATGATATTGTTTATCGATTTATCTACATTACCATTCTTCACTTGATCTTCTTAGAGTGTGTGCATTGACATCCATCTCCTTGATTGCTTCAATCTACCCATTGAGGGGGCATCCTACTTCTACATTCAAGACATAAATCGATATATTTACCCACTAAGGGAATCTTCTACATGACTACACCATCTAGGTTATGTCATTTATACACCATACACTCTTGTTATCATGATGACGTACATTATTTACTATCTTACATAGATTACTCTATCACCACTCACTAGTATATAGAACTTGTGTATTTATTAGCATATACCTAGTCTTGTATTATCATGTCTTTCATACTTTCATGTTCTTTCTTTGACTAGATAGAGGTGATTGTATTTATATCATTCACATGCTTTCTTTTCTTACTTTCCATAGCTAGATTGAATAATTTTCTTATTTCTTATTTTGTCTCTTTTATGTGATTTAGGACATTTGGCATTATCCTTTACTCCTATTCATTTATGTACCTTAAGAAATTTGTCAATGTCCTTTATCTATACTCTTCTATGTGATTGTGTCCCTTGTGACAACCCTTACTTATTGCAATTATATGTGTATTCATCATTTGAACATGCCTTGTATGCTTGCTTTCTAGTTTGAGTGATATGTGCCCATGTCCCTTATTTTCTTGGTCCCTTGGCCATTTTTGGTATGCTTCTTGATTCTTGCCTTATGTGCTTGTTTCTTATTTGCTTCTCATTATTTACAATGCCATGATCCCTATCAAGAATTATCTTGCTATCTTGGATTTCATGATGGACATCATTCTCCATCCCTCCTTGCCAACTAACAACTAACTATAATTCTACTTCTAGTTTGAATTCATTACATTGTATATGATATTACATTGTTATATCTATCTAAGCATACCCTTATATATATAATAATCTCTCATTACAAACCATGTTAATATATTTAGATATATTATCGATTATCATTGCTATAACATGTATCTTTGTAGCATAACACACTTACATGGATCTTTATTTTAAGGGTAGTCATTATAAGGTCTTCATTCCTACCCTTAAAAGAGGGGAAAAGAAACAACGGTTGTGTCATAGAGATCAGATCTCCTAATGATTGAAAAAGAAGTATTCAAAATACCCATAATAGTAACTAGACATCAAACCAGTTATAACAGACCAAGCAACTAGTGAAAATATCAAAATAGTTACCAAATTTATCCTAGGACAATGATGCTAAGATTTGAATATAGAATTAGTGCCAATACAATCCACTTTTGGTGCTCCTATCCAAACAAAAAAAAAACTAGACTTTTGAGAAATAGGAAAAAAAGTAGGTTCAACTATAGTTTTGCATAGTCAAAAGAATTCAGAATCAGTAGTGTTTAGTACACTTTTGCTCAGAGAATCTAAATATAGGGGAATTATGCATAGCATGATGGTTCTCACTTCTAGTTTTAGATATGATAGTTGGTATAACTTCCAAATTAGAATTCATGTTTCAAACACCAGTGATTGGGGGCAATATGCATGACCCATTTGTTTTATTTTATTTCCAAGTTTAGCATTACCTAAGCATTATCAGTAGTTACATGCCTTATTCCATCTATAGGTGGCTGACATCATTTGGGAGTGGCTTTTCATACAAAGCCTAACTTCTAAATTTTAATGTGGCTTTCATATAAGACTAGTGCACCAATTTTAGAGTGGCTTTCATACATGCCTAATCTCCATCTTTTGGAGTGGCCAAGAGTGGCCTAGTTTATATCATACATTCAACTATCCCCACCAATATTTTCAAATTATAGATCATTCATGAGATTTAATAACCATATTATAAAACATAAATTTCATATGAATATCAGTTTATATCCTCACTTCATGGGCAAATGATGGAGCTAAAGGACTAGATAGCATTTATATTCTTGAACCACCTACTCAGAAGGATTGGACACATAATCTAAACATTGATTAGCACATTCATAAACACATAGATTAACTTCATGGGGGATGATGGAGACAAATGGATAGCCTTTTCATTCTTGAGCCACTCTTAGGGAATTGAGCACTCAGCTCCATTCATGATATTACTCTTGGTACAATATCATTTGGAATCACTCAACATCATAATAGGTTTTGTACTAGTTTGTGTACCCAGTGAGGTGTACTCATTCCTTTCTCTTCCTCTCTATATTACCAAACTTTATACATTCTTATTTTAGATATAGTTTATCTAGTAAGAACTAATCTACTCTTTATTTTATCTTATAGATTCACACTTCACTACATGCTCTCTCTATGCACACCCAACATCACACAGCTTTGTGAGCTTCACCCTTGTAGTTAAGTTCATGTACACTTTTTATTTTTATTTTTTCTTAGTATTTCAATTTTTTCATCACTAAAATTAAGGGAGGGAAAATTTAGTCATACAAAATATAAAAATTGGTAACTTGAGTGTGGCTTATGACACCCAACCCATAGGTTTTTCTTGATTATTCTCATGACCCTCATAGAGAACTTTTCATCAATTCCCAGTCATTCATAACCATCTAGACTTAATCTTATCTCAAGTAGATTTCTATTTTAATGACTAATCCATCCCCCTAGGCCCCATCCACTTTGGATAATAGTGTCATACTTGGACTATAGTGCTGGTGCCACTCTTGCTTGCTTTCTATGCTCATATCCAAGTGCATTTTTGGCCCCAATGGTCAATTTTTTTATTCCATGTCCTCCTCTTTATCAGCCTAATGTGATCACATTCAACCCATGACCGATAAATCCCTATAAAATCCCATTCAAATATCATTTATAAAGGGTTGGTAAATATCACTAATCAATCAAGAATACAAGCAAGACTACTCAAACAATCTTCCCTATTCTCTACATACAACCAACCAATATACTTATATGATTATTTAAATCCTTACACTAGTGCCTAGCCACTTGAAACACATCCATTTTAGTATTTTTCATATTCATACACTCTATTTCATAAATCAAATTAGGTGGGAGAGCTACATATGATGTGATCCCTCTTCAAAGTATTGGTATATAGGGAGTGTGCCCATACAAAGGGTGTGGATACACATTTAGTGAATATTATACACACTAACCCCCCATATTTCTCAAAATTGGTCAAATAACAATGGAGTATAGTATTTGAAGAGATAATCTACTCTATAAGGAGCTCTACTGATTTCCATCTACCAAAACTTCATAAACAAGGTCACACATGCATAACAAAAACAACCTAGAAAGCTTAGATCTCCTAAAATAGTGGAAAAGGTGGAATATAGAATTGGTGCCACTCTTATCCACTTTTAGTGATCCTATCCAATCATAAAATAAAGGTTAGATCATATTTTTTGAGTGTTGTAGTTCTCCATAGTGAATCTCAGACTTTATCCCAGTTGTATCAGTGAGTTTCTAGCTGAGTCTTATTTTCTCCCTCTTATTACTATTTTTAGAAAGGTCAAAATTGAAATATAGTTTATATAAATGATTATACTAATTATTGTATATTTATTTATTGATTTTATTAATTAGACCCTTTAACTAAAATAGGAATAATACACCAATATTCCCAAATAGGTTAAATCAAAACTGTACTTATGTCCTTGATACTTATGCAGATTATATAAAGATCCAAGAGTGACCTTATAACCATTTATATGACCAAACTACCAGTCTAAATTAAATGATCATGGTTTGTAGTAGATATTGGACAGGGGTCTAGTTCTCTTGAATTTTAAGTTCCAAATTTAAAATTCAATTATCCTATCTACCATATCAAGTGGTGAATTAATTACATAGGATCTTTCCCAGCTCTATATAAACCCTAATATTTATTATATAAGGGAGCCGTCTCCTTGGTATTACAAAGCTTTGTCTATTCAAGTTTGTAATATTGGCTTAGGAATTGAGATTAAATAATAATAGAATAATTTTGTTCATACTCTACATTTTGTGTGTATTAATGGATGTTTATCTTTGTCTATGGATGGCCATCCCTATCATGTTATCCTCCCTTCACACCTCTACATTGAATCAAATTAATTTGAAAATCACAAACTGTGTATAAATGGGTTCGTGTAGGCATTAACTATGAACCGTCTATAATCCCTCTTAATGTTGCATTGTGTTCCCATAGCTTTGTGTCAAACACTTATGTAGTAGGTGTTTGGTTTGAATATTTTTTGGATTCAATTTCTTTGTTTTATTTTACCATCAAGTGGGTGAGGTGATATTTCTATTCTTGGTGCATCACCACTTTTCCTTTTCTTTTGTTGACATTAGGTTTAGTATTAGCTATATATTTTCTTTGTAATATTTTTTAGGTCTATGATGAGCCCCATAAATGTCATTTTTTAGAAACCTATTACTTACCCATAACCTCTCGTAATATGTGATTTTTGAGATTATCCCTTATTTATTCCTACTCAAAACAAGTCTAATACATGATAGATATATATTACTATATTTCATAGAGTAATGAAATTTTATTTTGTGATTCGAGTAATTATGATTATATTTTGTTATATGATTATTTATTATAATATTTTTTTGATAAATTTCAAAGGTAGAACATGAATATTATTAGAAGCAACATGAGTCAATACATCCTAAAAGTGAGGGATCTTGTTAAATGCATCCTATAGTTGAAGCATCCTATGTTAGCATATCCTAAAACTAATGAGAAGATAGAATATTAACATGAAGATAATATAACTAATAGTTCAATATACCATAACAGTTAATGACTTGTATAAATTTTGTGGCTCCTAAAATATGAATAAATTTAAAACTCACCTAGGCTTCCAATACATATCAACTTTTGGAGGTTATAACAACAAGATTCTATTGAAAGACCAATTCTATTACGGTATCTCTAACCAAATTTGGTTGTAAATAACCCAATATACTTGATGAGTTTTATTGGGTAGATTTTAAACCTTGAAAACCACTTTATGTTCCTGTAGGTGAATGATCTCATTGAAACAATGTTTTATTTATATTGCCAATTAGGACATAAATGTAATCCACCATCTCTAGTATAAATATAATATGGTAGAGATGTGTAAATTAATTATAAAGTTGTTTTTAGATTAAGAGTTTGTAGAATGTTGCAAGTAATCCAATAAGAGTTATTGTAATCTAATGTAGTAATCCTTAATTGTTATATGATTTAATAAATATAACATTCTAAGTTAATTTTTTTTTAATTTTTAAGAGGAAGATTGAATCTTGAGGCTAAGAGAGGAGGGCCCCTAGAGAAGACTTACATTATATATCCTAATCATTAGTATAATTAAGTAATTTATTCTGTTTATATAATTATGTGTTAATATTTCATACATGTGTGAGAGTAAGTACATTTCATTTTTATGCTTAATAATAGTCTTAGGGAAGCTTCCAATTCAATTGTTTCATTTAATCAATTTGTCTTCTACAAGTTTTAATTTTTTACAATCACCTTTATTTTATGCAATTCCTTTTCATAAGATAAATAATAGTTAAATTAGAAGATTTAGTGTGAAAAATAGAGTGAATTCATCCTATCAAGCTTATGCCCCTAGTTTTACAATTAATTAATGGTTATTTTAGGTTACCAATAGCTTCCCTACCCCATGTGGCTCTGGTTACATGCATCTTGTTAGTTAACTATTAGGTAAAAATATTTCTTGTCATTTTAGTGTCAATACTAGGGAATTTTTGTCACACAAAAGAAATCTCCAATCTTAGAAATCATTTTTTTGGTTATTTTTTGTTTTATTGTCTAGCTTAAAGATTTGTTTCATTAATAGATTAAAAGATTATTGATTTTTAAATTAAACATTTCTTGATTTAAAGATAAAGGTTTTGCTTTCTATAAAGATTACAATATAGAATTTCAAAAACAATGTAAGCCATATTAATCCTAGTAGGGTAGAAAATAAAAAAAGGAATGTGATTGATTTACATGCAAAGAGAATAAGATCATCCAGGAAGATTCATGCCTAGGTGATTAATCCTTGTTTCAAGATCAGAAATACAACTTGCAATAATTAATGAATATGATGAAATTTATAAATACCATATATCAATAGAAGAGCTAGACAAAAAGAAAATCTTAGCTGGATTGGTAACATAGGTTAGAAATTTTTAAGAAAAAGAGGTTCATACCATTAAAAATGATCCCTCTCTATCATATTTAATAAATCACACCTTATCAACTCATACTAAATAATCTAACATTCAATTACCTCCATATTCACCCAAATTTCTTATCAAGGAAGCATTTAGAGCCCTTCTAGCTCCTAGAAGAGACACCTAGATGACATAATCTACTATATTAGGTATGGTCTGTGATGAAAAAAATATTAATCCAACATATATCTGAATCCTTCACCATTGTATAAAATACCTTATATCCCCCAAGAATAATCCAAAATATTCATTTATTACACCCCATAAAACACAAAAATTAACGAGTTTGAAGACTAGGTGGTAGAAGATTCTAGCCTATAAATAGAAAGAATATTCATGGGGGACCATCAAGAATAAAAAACTACCAATGATTTTGTAAATTTTGAATTACCCATCCATATCTGTAGAGGAAATTCACCTATGAAGAATATCCCTAATTATACCATCCATAATTTTAGAGGAAAGACAAGTGAATACCTAGATACATTCTTATTTGAGTTTCACATTTTATGTTGTAGCTATGAATATAGCCAAGATGCTCAAAAAATTAATTAATTTATAGAAACACTCAAGTATTAAACTCTTATATGGTTTATGGGGCTATAAAAAATGCAATTTCTACTTGGGAATAAATGAAGGAGAAGTTTTTGTATGCAATCGGAAATGCAACAGATCTACAAATCAATTATAGCTCAGAGAAGATAGATCCTACTTACACTTACAATTGGGGATACATTATATAATTGGGATCATGACCAATATGGATCCCCTAGACCTAATTAAGGGATATCTTATCATAATAATATCACTATGGAGGTTACAAATCCTCCAATCAAGTTAAACTATGCAATAACCCTAACTAGGTCCTATGTTTTCATATTCACTAAACTAATAACAAGTAAATCAAAGTCTAAGCTAGTGCTCAACAAATATTATTGAGAAAAGTGGGGGGTGAAAAAAACTAAAATTAAACATGCATAAAATACATATACTCATGTCAATTTATACATAATCCTAATGCATGGAAGAGAAGTGCAAATTCATATCTATCTACTCTTATAAAGGAGGAACAAAGTTAGAAATACTTAATTTTGAAGACGAACCCACTAAGCCTCAATCTCTCCCTTGGAAAAGATGATTCACAAAAGGTTATTTTGGTTTGTAAGTATGTCAAGGATAAATAAGCTCTAGGCTACACAACCTATAAATACATCCATAAGACTTCTCCATAAGACAAGATCCATATCTCCAAATAAATTATGAAACCCTAAGCTTTCTCCTAAAATATAATGGTGGATAAACAAATGTGCAATATATCTTTCTTATTATTCTCTTCTCTTAGAAATGATTAAATTAATGTGTTTATATAGGTAGATCTAACCCTAAAAACTTCTGAATGTTTCAGCCAACAAGTTTGACCCAATCAACTAGTATTAAAATTGAAAAAAAAAAACTAGATAATGAACTATGTTGGCCATGTATGACTTAGTTCTTATTAAACTATAAGCTTTGTAAATAAAAATACAAGGTCAATGTGGCTGAGATAGTCATGTAAACTACCAAAAAAGAGTTTAGGTTAGGGAAGGGGATAATGAAGATGGTAATTGACTAGAGGAGGGTGAAAAATAGGAGGTAAATCTTAGGATAATGGTTTTGAGGAATTAAGTGTGTAGATAACAAGTGGAAAAATGGGACAACAAACCAACAAAGAATCAATGGTCTACCCAACCCTTTCTTGGTGCACCCCTTAGGATGTGCACTTAGAGAGATTGAGACTCAATGAATTAATACAAGATAAAAAGTGTTATTAAGTGGTAAATGTTGAAAATACTATCGATATACATATACCCCACTCAAAGCTCATCACGTGTCATGTGAGTGTAATAAGGGATGTTGCTCAAAGAAAGAACATAGAAACACATGAAACCAAGATATCTAAAAATTATATATGGAAAGTAATGATAAAATGAAATTAGAGTAACTGAAAATACCATATACATACCTTAACTTACCTTTCCTCTAAATGATTACATGCAAACATCCTAGTCTTTATCATGGAGGGTGCATTACCTACATTTGAGAAACCCTATGGATACAAAACTTACAATAGAATCAATGCATGCATGCATATGATGGTTAAAGTAGCAATGACCTACTTTAGAAAATTGGAAAATTAGGATTGTTAAGGCAAGGTTATAACTTAAATATTGATGGCAAGTGAATGACAAAATGATGGAAAATGAATTTATAACACACTAAATCATGTTGGAAAGCATGTAAAACATAAATGGTAAAAAGGAATTTTGAACATAGTAAATCACATTGGGAAGTATTTAAAAAATAAATGAAAAATTAAATATAAATTCAAGAAAAATTTAATAAAGATATATAAGTGACAAGTAACCCCATGAAAGATAAGCATGTTGAAGCAAGCATAAAGAAAAACATGAATGACTAAAAATGAAATGTAAGTAAAGATGTAAGACAAACATGAATAATTAATACATAAAGAGACACATGTAATAATTCTAAATTTTATATGTAATATAAGCGAAGTCCACAAAAATCAAATAAGAACATCATGGATAAACGAAAATCAACAACTCTAAAGGATGAAAGCTCAAACATAGTACTTGTTCAAAGATACAATGTAAGAAAACACAACAACCTAATGACATGACTATTATGATAATGAGATGGTGTTGTAAATAAATGGTGTAAGGGTGTATTTGAGGAATACCTAGTCCTATATAAGGTCTTAAAATGCAACTCACAAACTAAAAATGAAGAAGCATAATAAGGTGTATGTGATCAATAATGTGATCAGCTAAAAGTAATATCGAACAAGGGGAATATAAGGAAAATGTGATGTAAATAAGAAATTTTAGGCACAAAAAGAGTGATGTGAACATCCTTTTCAATAATGAGACACACTAGGCAAGTGAGAAAGGCTAAGAACTATCAACACCAAGGAGTTAGGACATTTTGAATAATGAACAAAAATCTTGGGATAGCAAGTGAAGTACATAGATAAACACATGAAGGCTATATTCATGAAATAAAAATGGACATACCTTCCCAAAATGTACTCCCATTCCTCAGGACCCATTATAGAGCCATCAATTTACTTTGGAGATTGGGTACTTACATGAGAAATTAGATGGAACTAGATAGTATATTATATAGTGAGACCTCCTACCCCAGTCTACTATCCTACCACACCCCAATGAACCTAAAATTTATCATGAGGAAAACTATGGAGTTTGAGATTCAACTAAGATAAGGGATGTGCCAAATATATATAACATATTTTAGTGTGATCTAGCTTTTAAGATTGTTTTTGCCTTTGAATTTTTTCCTTTTTTTGTATTTTATGATTTGGTTTTTAAATTTTTTTTGGATTTTTATATTATTCATCATCCATAAGGATTTGGAAAACCAAAAAATGAGTGAAATAGGTGACAAAAACAAGATAGATTAAACTTGGTCACTATATAATAGGACCTAAAGACCAAGGTATATAAATAATCCTATACTTACCCATAAGTAAGTGTGCAATCTCAAAACTAATCGATGTGAGCCTAAAATGAAAGGAGATAAGGGAAATATGGGGATCATGAGAGATCCATATATGTAAAAAGTGATAAAATTATGAATATGATCATAACTTATCACAAGGACATAAAATAGTGTTATAAAAGTGATGGGGATATGCTTATGATAGTCATGTCACTAGAGAAGACATACTAACCTAGAATGTATCTAGTACAAACACCAATGAAATTAGTAATCATACTAGAAATTGGTTTAAATATGTTTTAATGGGGTAATTTATGAGGATAACTTGGTCCTATCCATGGTCTTACACTACAACTCACAAGGTGAACACCAATGAGGTGAATGCTAAATAATGGGGGGAAAATAATCATAAAGCTATTAAGGCAAAGAATGACATAAAAATATGACAATGAAAGAGATATCTAAAAACCAAAATGAAAATAAATGCCAAATGTAATGTTTAATAAAACCAAAAATCCTAAAATCAATAATGATGTAAGTAAAATAAAAATAAAAGAAGTAAAATGCACAAAAACAAAGAAAAATGAGACAAAAATAACAAGTAAGACCTATGCTAACATCAATATTAAATATGAACATGTGAAATACAAGTATATAGGTCTTATAATGATTTTTTAAGTTGAATTTATTTGTTATTGTGTATTTTGAAATAATATTTAGAGTCACAAGATGCCCCAAAGGGTAAGTGGATGTAGGGATGGGCATTGCAAGATGCCGCAAGGTTTAAAAGGACATGTGGATGGGCATTGCAAGATGCCCCAAGGTTTAAAAGCAGATGTATATGGGAATTGCAAGATGACCCAACATATGAGATTGTTTGAGGTGAAATTGAACCATTATAATGATTTGCATTGGGTTAGTAGGTTTATTTGGAGATAGGTAAATGTGTTGGTTTGTTATATTTTAGGGATGTTGAATTTGGCATAGGATGTGTAGGAGAGGTATGAAGAGATAAAGTAGGTAAATGAGAACCATGTATGCTATACTTTAGAGTAGGAACTTAAACTAGGTAATATTTTGGTTTATTTGTCCTAAGAGGTTGAGGTTCAATGGATGCAATGACATGCTTAAATTTGTGCATGATAGTTATCGTTTCTTTATTGGTGTAAGAAGAAGGATTACATAGGGTTTGAATAACATTAGTAGATGAGGTGTAGGTATGGGATAATTATTATTATTCATTAGGTATTTTATGTGGATGTGATTGAAATTCTTTAGATTGTATTTGAGATCTTGAATATAATCTTGATAGCATTATTTTTTTAGATTATCAAGATTGAAATGTTGACCAAGCAAGGAAGTAAGAAGAAATAAATGAATATCATGACGAGACTCATGAGAATGACCTATAGTATCATGCCACTAAAAAAACTTATTAGGATGTACCATTTTATAGGAGTTTTGGAAGGATCAAAGATCATGGGTTTAGAGGGTGGCAATTTCTGCTTTAAGTTGTTCTAGACTTAAGGGAGGGTGGCTTGGGTTAAAATTAGTTGAATTGGATGCTCCATTTTGAGGTTGGGGTGTCTTGGATGAATCAATATTGTGATAAAATGATTGTTAGGGTTCTTTAGTAGTTGTTTAAAGTGTTTCAAAGTGAGTCATAATAAATTCTTACCTTTTTGTTTGGTTTAAGGCTTCTTTTAATGTTTTAGGGGAAAAGATTTGAATTTTGTATTGAAGGGAAGCTTTAAGAGCAGTAAGAAATAGTTTTAAAAGAATATCATCATTAATTTTATGGTAATATTTTTAAGATAGAGACTTCCATAATTTGATGAAAGTGTGAGAAAATTCATTAGGAATTTTTTTGCCATTGATGAAATGGTTAAGGTAATTTTCTAAAAGGTCATCATGTTAGAATTCCTTCACCAGAGCATTGTATAAATCTTATAGTTGTGAGATGGAATATTTAGGAAGTTTGTTGTACCATTCAAGTGCATCACCAATAAAGGTTTTGGATAATATATTGGTGGTATCAAAGGTGTTAGTTTAGACCCATTCCTTATAGAGATTACCAAAATACTTAAGAAAGATAATAGGTTAGTCCCATAATATGTGATAGTTGGAGAAATGTTTATAATATATATGGATGAAATGAATGAGACTAAAGGTTAATTTTGAAGATGTTGAAGCCTTTTGTTATTAATTTTAGGTTGAGGGATGATATTCCCATTGGAATCTCTCAGATAAGGAGGGACAAAATTATGATTTGGTTGAGACATGATGACTTGAGGTGGTTGACTAGTCATCTGTAATAAATGTTGTTGCATGTTCATCATTTGGGAATGACTATTTATTTGCATGATGTTCATTTATTGAAATATTTGTGTAAGCATTTGAGTTATGTCAATTGGTGCATTATTATTTTAATGTTGGGTATTAGTGTTGTTAAGACAGGGATTATTAGTGTTGGTGGGAGGAAGAGTATTGGGTGGAGGATTCCAAACATTGGTATTAGGAAGAGGTATAGGACAAATGACCTCAATTGTATTATAATGTGTAGTGATTGGTTTTGAATTAGGAAAATATGAATGATGAAAGTGAATAGTTTCAAATGAAGTAATAAAATAAGTGAATTTTTGATCTAAATCCTTAATTATGTAATGTTCTTGACTAAGCAAAGGTTAAAAATATGATGTAACTATAAAATTAAATTAGATAACCACACACAAAATAGTATCAAGAAAGGTGTACAGAGTCGACTAGGTCAACTTAGTACTGCTAAATAGAAGGTAGATAAGGCTATAGAGTCAACTAGGTCAACTTAATATTATAACCTAACTAACAAAATGGATACAAAGTTGACTAGGTCAACTTAGTATTATAACCTGATTGACAAAAGGGTTATAGAGTCGACCATGTCAACTTAGTATTTTAGATAGGAAAAAGATATTTTGATAAGGATATAGAGTTGATCAAGTCAACTTAGTACTGTAACTTGATTGGCAGAAAGGAGTACTAGTTAACCATGTTAACTTCATAATACAATTAGGGAAAAAGATAGTTTGTAAGAGACTATGTCGAATAGCACAATAGTGTGTTAAAAATAGGGAATGTTTTTGCAATGAAATTAGAAGAAAGAAATAGAATCAAACACACAAGAGATTGGATTGATGTGAATGATCCATTTAGGGAACATAATACAAAACCTTGCACCAATGCTAATCAATGAAAGTTTTTGTAATACAACACATAATAAGTTGAGAGAAATAATTAAAATAAAAAGTAAATACTAAGTAAGTGGTCATCTTGAGTGTTGTTAGATTATTATAAAAGTGTTATTTTAAGTGTGATAGTGAAGTTAGTTAAAATTAGGGAACTAAAAATAAATCTATGGTTGGTTTTATGATGTTTAGACTAAAAGGTATAGTTATTGGCAATTTAACTAGCTTGGTATTGGGGCCTACCCCCTCACTTCAAAATATTGCTATGATAAGGGTGTCAGGTGTTTAGATAATATATACCATTAACCACATGTTTATACTTGGCTAAAAAATCATGTCAAATTCCCCCTTAGTGATGAAATACAAGTAGGTAGGCCTTGGGAAGATAAATGTTTAATACATTTTAAGTATTGTGTGATTTTTTAGTGTGTACAAAAAGAGCAAAATAGTGAAACTAAATGAAATTTTGAAAAACCACCTAATTAGACCATGTGATCTATGTTATGCATAAAAATAAATAAAAATGAAAGTGTGAATTAATTACTAGCCTATAGTTGTTAATTCCCAAATTAAGAATGGTACAGAGTCAATGTAGACAACATTGTATGCAAACATTACAGAATAAAGTTGACTAGATTGTTACTATTATGTAGAAGTAATAATCTTTAAGAACTAAGTTGACTAGGTTGACTTAGTATTTTAGATATAATATAGACTACATAGCTAAGTCAATTAGTTCAATTTATTTTTCTATAATATTGTAGTTTTAAAAGTTGAACACTTACACAAAATAAAACTATAATGAAGTACTAAATTGAAAGAGAGAGAAAGAGATGAACCTTGGTGGGTTAGAAGATGATTAGGATTGAAAATTTTCTTCTATAATGCCTTGAATGTTGCTTTCAAGTTATAAAAACTAACTAAACTAAGTTGATCTAGTTCTATGAAACCCTATTTTTTGAATCCTGATAAGATGATTAAGTCAAGCTATTCGACTTAGTTTATTGTCTAGATGTTGATTGGAAGACTAAGTCGACCTACACAACTTAGTTTGTTGTTCTGGATGCTAACTGAAAGACTATGTCAACTTAGTTGAATTATTTTATTAGCTATAACTAAAGAAGAATAATTTGTTTACCTATCTAATCTAGTAACATGTATCTAATGAATACCTTCATAGAAAGAATAGAGTCATTTTGATATGACTGTGTTAAACCTACACACTGAATTTAGAACTATACTAACTTGGTCAACCTAGTTTCACAAATATAGAAAAATAATAGAATAATATAAATGAAAAATTTGAAATAAAATATGTAAGGTTTAGATTCACTTTGGTTTCACCAAAATGTATGTAATGAGAAATGTAGAAGATCTACAAATCAATCCTATCTTAGATAAGATAGATCCTACTTACACTTCTGATTGGAGATACATTAGATAATTTGGATGATGACTGATATGGATCTGCTAGACCTAATTAATGGATTTCCTACCACATTAATATCACTAATGAGGGTTCCAAAGCCTCTAGTTAATCAAAAATACACAATAACCCTAACTAGGTCCTATGTTTTCATATTAGCTAAATTAATAACAAGTAAAGCAAAACTTAGTATAGTGCTCACCAAAGCTTATGGTACAAAGTGGGAGGTAATAAATGCTAAAATTAAATATGCATATAATACATATACTCACATCAATTCATATATAATCTGAATGCATGTAAAATAATTAAAAATACATATCTATCTACTCTTACAAAGGAGGAATAAAGTTAGGAATACTTACCTTTGAAGATGAACCTGCCAAGCCTCAATCTATCCCTTGGCCAAGGTGCTTCACAAGAGGTTGTTTTGGTATGTAAATATGATAAGGATAAATCATCTCTAGGATATATAACCTATCAATACATACAAAATACTTCTCCATAAGACAATATCCATACCTCTAAATAAAGTATGAAACCCTAGACTTGATCCTTAAGTAGAATGGTGGATAAGTAGATGAAAAATATATCTTGCTTATTATTATATTATCTTATAAATGGTGAAATTAATGTGTTTATATAGGCATAGTTAACCCAAAACCCTTTCAAAAGTTTTGGTTGAAAAGGTCAACCCAATTGACCTAGTATTGAAATTGACAAAAAAAACTAACTAGATAATTAACTATGTTGGTCATGGCTAACTTAGTTCTTAGTAATATATGTAAATAAAAATATAAGGTTGATGTGGCTGAAATAGTCATGTAAACTAACATAAAAGTGTTTAGGTTAAGGAAAGGACTCATGAATATGGTAAATGACTAGATGAGGATATAAAATAGGAGGCAAAGCTTAGGGGAATGGTTTTTAGGAGACAAGTGTGTAGATATCAAGTGGAAAAAAGGGATAACAATCCTCTAAATCACCAATGGTATGACCACCCATTTCTCGAGGCATTGCTTATGGCATGCACTTAGAGAGATTGAGACTCAATGGGTTCTTTTAAGATATAAATTGTTAGTAAGTGGTAAAGGTTGGAAGTATTATGTGTATATAGTTTTTGTTCAAATATCAAGATTATTGTTGAGGAAAAAACTATAGAAGGGATGACATCTTGAGGATAAGATAGGAGGAAGGTGAATGATTAGAGGATTTCATGGAAATATTCATGTTTAGCCTACAAAAATCCAAGTAAACTACAATGGATAGAGAATCCATCAAATTGGTATTCTTGAAGGGAGTAGGAAGATTATTCATAATCATTGGAATTAATGATTGGGGTGATGTTTCAAAATTATCTTTTGATGATTTGACAATTTTATGTAGGAATTAGTCAAGATAATCCATGAATAAAAACCATAGTGGTAATATACTTCATCTATTATAAATAGACTCTCACAAATGGAGGTAAATAATCTGATACAGGATATGAAGTAAGACAACATTATCCATATGGATACTCATCTAGATATTTTACATACAAATAATAAATAAGTATAAAAAAAGTAATCCTTGATTTTTTACTCTTCATACTATCATAAAAATAAATTAAACTACAAATGTCATGTTTTTTGAGTAAAAGTAACTAGCATCATGGAGGAGGATACTAAATAGTTGAATTACATGTAATTGGTGGGGAAGGAGAGTAACTATTCTATATATCTCAAATGAGACAATGGCCACCCAAGCCATATAATATTGGTATGACACCAAACTTAGTATTTTAAAATTCTTAGTTTTCAACTACTCCTAATTATAGACCATCCTCTTAGAATAGTATGTAACCCCAGACCTATAATTTTTCACAACCATCTAATTATAAGCCCACCCAAAATGTAAACACTTTGTAGTAGTCTTATAAATAGTTTTGGACATCATATAATAAAAAATAGTCTTACATTTCATAACCATGGTAACAATCATGGAGAAATATGCAATGTTGGGTTAATAACAATCTTAGATTCTTGTAGTAGTAATAGACACAACAACATCAACAACTAGACTTAATAAAAAAAACTCATATATCTTCTAGTCCAACATAATTACCTACCCAACAAGTACCAAAACACACCAATAAGTTGGTTCATCTAACACATGCCACTAAAATAAAATAATATCCAATGTATATCTTGGACATTAATGAAATGCATCTTCACTCATGATGAATTCTTCCACAACCCACCTCACACATGATAACTAAACTAGTTGAAGAAATATTTTATGGTCATATTAATACTCATACATTTCAAACCACTACCACTTATAAGAATTTCCTATCACAAAAATAAAAATAACCTGATCATCATCCTTTCCTTGATAGACTGAACATTCCATTCCCTAAATCATAAGTAGAATTTGAATTTTTAGGATAACTTAAAAACATCTATGTAAATATTCCACTCTTCTAAACTATTAAGGATTTACCTATATACACTAAATTTATCTAATAAATATGCTTGAAGAAACTAGGCAAGAAAAGAAAGGACACCAAAACAATTCAAGTCCTTGATAAACTTGTAGGCATCATGTTGGGTAACATAGTCCCCCCAAAATATGTTGATCTAGGAAGTAATGTAGTCAATGTTAGTATCCAAGTCCAAACCATATCTATTACATTAATTGACTTGGGATCATATATTAACATTATGAATATATCAATAATGCATAAGCTAGGACTTACACACATAATCCCAAAACTTATTGTCTTACAATTTGATGGCATATCCACTATTAAATTAGAAGTTATCATGGAATAAAGCATCATTACTATGGATTAATGGTAGTATCTATATGAATTCATCATACTATAGTCTAATAAAAACTTATGTGGTTACCCTATTATATTAGGAAGACCATTATTGGCCACAGTTGATGCATTCATTAGTTGTAGGTCTAGGAATATGTTAATCTCAAATGGTAATGATACAAAAAAAATAGTCTTATACCCACCATCCAAACCATCTTTTGAGAAGGAAAAATCACCTTGGGTAGATTAGATAGATGAAGGAATAGCCTCTATACACACCTCATACATAATTGACCAAAACATATCATTGAGAAATAATGAAGAGGACATAGTTATTTCCAACATCCTACAAAACACCTATCAAGAAAATCTTGTAGTACATGATATGTTAGAATGCACACCCTACCCTCTTGAAAATGTATATCCAAAAATAGGAAAATATAATGCTATAAAGGATATTAGAGCATTCCATTAGCTCTTATCTCATCATTATAGTTATGCTTCATTGATAGGATACATAGAGATCATGATGTCTCTATCCAAACAAGTGGAAATCTTGTGAGACAAACCTCTCAATATCAATAGAAATCTAAAAATCCAATAAGAAACCAAGCTACTTACAATGCTTGAAAAATATAAATTAAAATTTACTTGGGAATATTATGATATTGAAGGAATTCATCCATAATTATGCACCCATCACATCTATATCAAATAATAATATAAACCCATTCACCAACCTCAACGTAGAATGAACCCTGCACTCAAATGCATAGTTAAAAATGAATTTCATAAGATCTTAGATGCATGATTCATATACCCTATATTTTATAGTCAATGGGTTTCATCTTATTGATCATACAAAATAAGGGATGAAAGTTGTGGATTTTCATTGATTACACTAAATACTGCTAGAAAGAAGGACCATTTTTCCGTTTCATTCATTGATCTAGTGTTAGATACATTAGTAGGGAAGAATTAAATTTCATTATTTTATTGATATAGTGGTAAAAATCAAATAAATATATCACCTAAGGACCAAAATAAAAATTATTTCACTTATACCAAGGGTACTTATGCATACGCAGTATTGCCATTTGGTCTATGCAATGCTCTAGCCACATTTCAAAGGGTTGTTGTAATCATATTTTATAAACTTTCACATGATTGTATATAAATATATATGGATGAGTTTATATCCTATTTGGAAACATATTAATAATATCTTAGTATCCTTGGTAAAGTCTTTCATTGATGTCAATATCATCAATTATCCTTAATCCATGAAAAGTGTTACATGTTAATGACCATTTTCCACTTCCATTCATTGATAAAGTGATAGATACATTAGCAAGGAAGAATTAATTTTACTTAATTTATGTATATATTGGATATAATAAAATAAATACATCACCTAAGGACCAAGAGAAAACTAATTTTTTTTGTCCCTTGGCTACTTATGCATATGTAGTATTGTCATTTGGTCTATGCAATGTTGTAACCACTTTTCAAAGGGTCATTCTAAGAATATTTTATAACCTCTCCCATGGTTATGTATAAATATATATGTATGAATTTACAATCTATTGGGAAACATATGAATATTCTCTTATCAGCCTTGATAAAGTCCTTCAATGATGTCAAGATCACCAATTATCCTTAAGCTATGAAAAGTGCCACATGATAATGACCAAGGGATTTATTTTGGGACACCACATTTCACCTATAGGTATAAAATTACACCCTAATAATATAAACATAATAAATTACCTACCCACACCATAAAATCTAAAATATGTCATATTTTTTCTAGGACATGTTAGCTATTACAAAAGATTCATCAAGAATTTTAGCCAAAAAATAACACCTTTTTTTATTTTTTTCTAAAGATGTAGATTTTTTTTGGACTAATGAGTACCAAAAAATCTTTTAGTAACTCAAATATTTACTCATAATAACTTCCATACTCAAATGACCTAACTAGACAAAGCCTTTCCACATCTATATAGATGCATCAAACACTACACTCGGAGATATCCTTGGGTAGAAAGAGGAATATCTAAGCTATGCCATCTAATTCATTAGTAATAAATTCCAAGGGGATAAAATAAAATACACATTAAAAAATAAAAAATTTCTTGATATTATTTATACTATAACCAAATCAGACACTACATTACTAGGTATCAAGACTTCATTCACATTGATCATGAAGTAATGAGGTATTTCATGAACAAGCCTATAGTAAAAGGTAGAATAAATAGATGGTTGATTTTTCTACAAGAATTTTACATCACCATTATGGATATACTAGGTAAATATAATGTAGTTTTAAACTTTTTATCTTGGTTACAATCTAATAAGTAGATCCTTATTATTGATGATTCTTTTCTAGATGAAAATCTATTTGCAATGACCACTAAAACACCTTCATTTTTAGATATTTATAAATATATAGCTATAGGATCCCTTTCAAAAAAAAAATCACCAAGTGAAAAGTGGCACTTAATCTTAAAAATTAGATATTACTCATGGATCTTAGTATATTTCTTTATTACTATACTAGATTTAGTTATAAGGATATGTATATAAGAGGTTGAGGTATTTGACATCCTCCAAGCCTATCATGATGAAACCTATCAGGATCATTTTGTTTCCAAAAGGAATCTTGGAAAAAACCCCACTATTTTATATTATTGGCCTACATTGCATAAGGATTTCATGATAATATACTCGTAGGTGTGATCCATGTCAACATATGGGGAAACCCACACATTTAAACAGGATATCATTAAAACCTAAACTATTTATATGTCCTTTTTATAAGTGGGGACATTATTTTTAAGCTCCATAGATCCTAAATCCAACAACAAAGAGTACATATTGGTTTGTACTTACTATGTCACTAAGTGGGCTAAGGTGAAGGCCTTAACCCATGATAGAGATTAAAAGGTGGTATATTTTTTTATGAGGAAATATTAACTCATTATGGGGTGTAAGATAAATTCTCACATATCAAGGACCATAGTTTACATCATATATCACAACTATTTTGGTCAAAGAGTATGAAATTAGACATAAGAAGTCCACTCCATACCACCCTTAATCCAATAGATAGGTGGAATTTAAAAATATGGAATTGGAAAATATTCATATGAAGATAGTCAATGTGCATAGGAAATATTGGATAACTCATCTTCATGAAGGCATATGGGCTTATAGGATTTCATGGAAGACCACAAGTGGATTCACCCCTTATGAGCTAGTTTATGGTAAGAAGCCTCTTTTTCCAATTGAGTTTGAACACAAAACATTAAGAATAACACTTGAATTAGGATTAGACCTATAAAAATCTCAATAATATATAATGTTCTATTTAAATTATCTATATGAACTTTGAAAGGAGGCCCTCCATCACATTAAACTTTTTTATAAACAAAAAATTGGATGGCATGATAAACACATTAAGACTCGATCATTTCAGCCAGGGGATTACACTTTACTCTTTGATTACAAATACAAATATCATAAGGGTAAGCTCTAAATTATATGGTTTGGACCATATGAATTAGAGATTTTTTTTGATAATGGAGTTATTAAATTGAATACTATTGGCATAGTTCACTTTCATCTAATATTTAATGGCCATCGAATCAAATTGTACAAGAATCCCTTTCCTAAGGAAACCTTCACTCACCAAATTCTTGATGAAAATCAAATCTCTCTCTCTCTCTCTCTCTCTCTCTCTCTCTCTCTCTCTCTCTCTCTCTCTCTCTCTCTCTCTCTCTCTCTCTCTCTCTCTCTCTCTCTACATTAGGATGACATTATTTCTAAATTATAAGGGTATTTATTTGAACCCTTATTTATTGATTACTAGGAATAAACTAGGTTCCTACATCAAGTACCACCATGTAATATAGTGAGGTATAGGCTAAATAAAATTATAATTGATCGAATATCCCTAGACAATTAGTGAAACCCAAATAACATTAAAAAATAACAACAATGAAATCCTTTATGTTTTGTTAATAGTTGTTTTTTAGAAAACCAATTTTTTAGTTAGATAACATTCATATTTAAAACCTTTGAGATAAAATTATCTTGTTGAATCTTAAATAAAAAAGAATCCAAAATAATAAAAATGTATATTTCCTCACAATCCTTACACAATTGTTGTGGATGCTATGGGATTAATTCCTATTGCTATAGGATTCATTTCTATTACTATAGGATCAATTTATGTCACTATAGGATCAATTTATGTTGCTATAAGATATAAGTTGATATGTTCTAGTATAATATGGCCTCCTAATAGCTACTACAATAGGTTTTAAGATTTATTTCTTTTATCTTCTAAAACATTAACAAGAAGGATTTGTGTCATTATTACATAAGCATGTTACAAACTACTCGCTTCAACAAAGGATGACAAGTACATATATGGGCCCAAATATTAATGGTTCTTGTAGGAATATATACCTATTTATCTTAGGATTTAGTTTCTATGCACCTTATACATTTTACAATCCTTGGGAGTTTGATCTTATTTCCCATAGGTATACTACATTGAACCATAAAAGTACACCATCTATCTTCCTTAGCTACTTGAAGATGCATTTAACTTATTGCCATCATCCTCCATTATCATCAACCATATTAAATAATTTCCATTTCAACCATCCATGACATCTTTATCCACCACATTCCCATTCTATGGTGGCATAATGACATCATCTATGATTACTTTTTCCAACCATGCAAAAAATAACTAATCATAATGACTAAAGGTATTCATGATACTTTTTTCAAAGCATTTATTTTAATTATTTTTTGTATATAGTAACTATGTTTTAATCAAGTATTTATTGCTATGGTAACTCCCATAACAATCCCTTTTACCTATATTTTCCATAAAAATCTATCAAATCCTTTTTTCCACCAAAATCTCCCATCCCCATTTGTCCCATCCAATTTATCTCACATGACATGGTCTTACATCACTCAAGTATGAGAATATGATAGTTGAGGAAAATTTACATAATGATGAAACCAATATTAAATAAACCACCTCAAGCTATGAGATGTCAATATTTAAATCCTAAAAATGCAAAAATTAAGATTAAGGTCATAAAACCCTATACTATCCTTTTTGCCTACCCAAATCTAGTAGTTGTATTGAAATTTTTTCTTGCTAGAATTACAATTCAATAGTTTAATTCAAAAAAATAAATAATCATGGGTGTCTATTATGTAAGACATGAACCTGTAATCCTTACACCTCTACTAGACCATCTAGATGTCATGGAAATATTTTCAAAATGTAGGTTGGTTGACATATTTTAAAAAATCAATCAGTTTTGACCAAAGTATAGCTATGGAATTCACTAATTCACTAGATAACAATTTGTCTACTATAAAAGGTCTATAAATTAAATAACATAGACATTAATTAGTAGGGTATCTAGGTTACTCCTTGATGGAGATTTTTGGAAATAAAAAGTTGACATAATAGTAGAAAGGCAAATATTTTGTTAGGTAAATGAGTGTTTAACATCTTCCAAGCAAGGCACCAGTTAGCTATCATTACTCTAGGTATAGGCTAGAACAAATATTTTTATTGTAAGGATTTTAAATTATGAAATAAGATATTCTCTGATATATGTAACCCACTTCAAGTACTTGAATCATTTAAGGCATGGTATTAGGGTAAATGTGCCTAATTTTTTGTTTAACATGATAATAAGAATGATAATGGAATACCAAAAGGGTAATCTAAAATTATTTAACCACCACTATCTGATTCAATAATAATTCAATATTTCCTCAATCAAAATATACCCAACATAAGTTGGGAAGATTTTTTGTAATTTTCTGTAATAGAAAAAAATGAAGTTGAAGGTAATGAAGTTGAAGAAGAAGAAATGGAATAAGAGTTTTAGAAGGAAGCAGAAGAAGATATTAAAGAGGAAGTAGAAGAAGAGTTTGAAGAGGAAGTATAATAAGAGTTTGAGGAAATAGTAGAGGATAAGGAATAATGTGAAGAAGAAAGGGAAGATAGACCCCCAAAAATAGATATGGATATTACCCTCACAAAAGAAGTTTTAGTCACACAAGAACTTATAGCCACATAAGAATTTGCATCAAAATATTTAAGATGCAAGGAGACTATAAGGAGATAAATAAAATTGATCCTTCAATATATTTAAGTAAGCCTTAAAACTCATTCATGAAGCTAATCTTGATTGGGATTTAGTTAATTAATTATTATGTGTCAAATATTTGCACATCTATTTTATGCATTCAAATATTCCATATCAACTAATATTCATTTTCACACAACAAATTATATTTTGTGCATAGAAACCTATTATTCATATTTAATAGCCACTCTTATTACTTCTCCTAGACTATAGGGTGGAAGAAAGAGAAAACCATATATTATATTATTGACTGTGAGGCAATAATGAGATATGGAGATTATTGTACATAATTATTGTCTAAATTTTTATGTGCATAATGTTTATGATGACTTTATATGGTAATGGTTTTCCAAGAGAAATCCTAGATAAATGATAAGTATTCTCATTTCTAAAATGGTATTAAAGCAGACTCTATGCATATATTAATCAGTTAGATCTACTTTTTATTTTAATAAATATGATTTGGGCATGGTCATACATCTCTATTTGTTATAGTTTTTCAAATTTGCCAAGGTTGTAATATTATTAACTGGGATTTATTTTTGTTGGTTTTGATTGGCATCAGATTTGGTCTTCTTTACTAAACCTAGTAATTATGTTTCTTGGCTTTTTATATATGGTGTGAAGCTAAGATCTATGCATTGATATATCTATAGTTTTGTAACCTTAGTCTTCCATTTTGCATTTGGCATTGTCATGAATCTATGGTCAAGATTGAACCATTGGAAAGTAGTACTTTTAATCATATTTTTGTTGATGTCAGCTAAGAGACATTAGACTATCTCCCACCTAACATTATCTGAGTTGATTTTTTTGGGGATTGAATCTACTTTGGTGAGATAAATCTCTTTTGCCTCCTTCTAATCAGTCTCCTTAAAATTCTAAATAATAATTATTAGATTTAATCATTATTTAGAACCAAATATGCAACTAGTGAAACTAGCCCAAGACCCCACAAAACATCAACCTCCATCATTAGTACCTCTCAGACTTACATTTACCTAGTCAATATATTCACATTAAGCCCAAAAATTATGTTCTAAGTGATGACAAATAGATGCACATATATCTCCAATTAGATTTATTGATTATGGATTAGGTCACTACTTATCTTTCTAAGCTATCCTTGCATCGACCTCATTTCCAGATTACATCAAGCACCTATGATAGTTTTAATTCTAGTTGTTGAGAATAACTAGGGATAACAAGTGATGGATCAAGTGCATCCAATCATCAATGTTCAGGATATTCTTGTCCCACATCAACACATGAGCTATTATTATGCTATAAATGGTGTGTTTTTTTAATTACAAGGTAACTATAATTAAAGTTCAAATATTGAATTTTTTACTACCATATTTGAATTTTTAAGAAGCCTAAATTCAATCAAATTGATTTTGACCATATTTATTAATAAATTCAATATATGGGGTCTAAAAAATTCTACACCACCACTACACAAATTATCTAGCCACTAGTCAAAACCAACCACTGATTCACTATTTTTATGTGGCATTCTTTTCTTATACAATGTTCTATGTGATAGTTTGATCTACCACTTGAAAGGTGACAATTGGATATTAGCTATCAGTAGTTACTTACATAAATTTTTTTTAGACCTCCAACTCAACTGATAAACCAATTTTTAGTTGTCCTTCTCAAGACTTGATGGTAATGAAAAAAATTATTTATCCACCAATACCATCTACAAGGAATTGATTCACATTAAATCATGATAAATCTATAAATCTCATCTCAATGTCGCACCTGCATACCTAGACATCACACATTTGTTTTATGTTCATTGGCTTGTCTTGAATACATTTACCTATGTCCCCTCTTTTCTCCACTTGGATCATTCATGGTATCATGAATACAAGTCTAACTATGTCTAAGTAAGAAAAGACCATTATCTTGTACAAGTCATGAAGTGTAGAAGATAAAGAATCTATCAATGTATTGGGTTGAATGATCCACCAATCATTACTAAGTTCACACAGCTGGCCATTCAACACATCCTTAGATAACCATGCATCTAGTTAATCCTCCCTCCTAAACTGTGATCTTTTTAAGCCCATATATTTATAAATAAGGTTTGGTTTGGTTTCAATATTCAAGTATTTAAAATTTTAAATAGAAAACGGTTTAATGGTTTCTATACCTTATTGAAAACATTAATGCAAGAGTGTCATTGATTGAAACCATTTATCCTTTTTTAAAGTAGGTAATTATTTATTTTTAGAAAGGGGGGAGATTTTATTTATTAAAGTGGAAGAAATCATTGTAAAGGTGCCTAACATTCTAAGGGGCATATTTATTATTTTTATATCGACACTATTTTTTATACATACACTCTTCTTCTTTCTATTTAGAGATGGATGGTGAGGTTTAGTCTCATAGGTCCTGAGACCCACTCATAAAACACTTCATTTTTTGGTGTGATTTATATATAGGATGTATTTTTGACAAAGTGTTGTGCCATTTTTTATAGTGTTTTATCCTCTTCGGTGCCACTTATTTTACTCACAAGCATATTTTTGATGGTAATCAATGTCCCTCTTTGTCCATTTTCATCACTATTGGTTATTTTCATCTTTGGGTATTGATTCTCATATGATTGAACCCATTAATTCATTGAACTAAACCACCTAAAAAACCAAAATAAAGATGTACTTATAGATGAAGGGATTATGGAGAGTTATTATTGGTGAATTTACCATATTTATAGATGAGGATGATATTGTATGGTTTACATCCTTGAAAAAAGAGGAACTTTTGTTTATTCACTTCCATGTTTGTGACAGTTTTCAAACTCATATTGAGCATGGCATATCACATAAAGGAGTTTGGGGAATTATTTAAACATTTTTTGATGTGGTATCTTCACCTCTTCATGTTCCTCTTCGTTCACCTTCCTCTTGTAGTAAATATTTATCTATTGGTGATATTGTTTCTCCACCATATTTTCTCATTCATGCGAGTGTTATTATTGATGGTGATTTGCATGAGGACTCTTTGGTATCTTTGTATGCTTATATTATTTCCTATCCTATTTCCATTATTAGTGAGGACATATTTTTTGAGGATGAGACACTTATACCACCTCTTCCTAGTATTCACAATGTAGATTTGATTACTAGTTGTCACTAAGATGAGATACCTTCACCTTATCCATCTACTAATGCACATTATGATACAATGGTTATTGCTCCTATATTTTATTTTGGTATGACTATTTATATTTCCCTACCAAGGCCTAAGTAACCCATTAATCCTATGGCCTATTTCATATCACTTCAAGAAGAAAATAGGAAACTCATGATGTAGAATTATATTCTATACTCCCTAATTCATGGAAAGGATTCCCTCATATGTTCTCTACAGAAGAAACTCATTAGAATATAGCATCATAATAATACCCCATCATGTACTAAATATAGTATGCATCTACTTGATGAACTTTTATAGTGTGATCTTATAAATTTTGAATAACCCATTGTTTATGTTATTCCTATTATTATAGATGATACTTTTGTGCCTAATATTGATGCACACACTAAACATCCCACTCCAGTTATACCTACACATATGCCTACTTTTCCTGAGTAGTATACCACTAAATTTTTCTCTCACATGTTTTATTCCATGGGTCACAATACCAAACTTGTGGGAATTTTGAAGCATCTATAGGGCATTGTTTACCCTATTCATCATGTTATGTGGATTTCTTAGCATGGCCTTGGTTATGATGTAGGAGTTTCATCTTCATTTAGATTTTTATATATCTACATATTTTATAGTGTTTCACTCTTTGTGAGGATTATGAGCTATATATGGGCTCTTCTACACCTTCACTCAAGCTTGAGAAACTTGAGACTATTGTAGTCAGACATGATGTACCTAACACTTCTTCAGATATTACCTTGCATGCTTCTACTATGGACTTTGCACCCACTCACATGTAGGAATATTCATCCACCATTAATGTTTATTTGGGGTGGATTTTTATCGTTCTTGGTGACACTGACAATTTTATTTGAGAGGGCTCTTTAGGTGAGGTTCCCCCACCACTCATCTTCTTCAATCACACATTGTTCTTGCCTTTTAATGCTCCTTGATTGTTTAAGATTTTATTAGGTAGATGTGTTTTCTTGGATCTTATATCTCTCATTTCAGATCTATCATCTACTAAAACTTTACTACATTTTGGACTTTATTACATCACTTGGTGATATTATTATTATATGGGTTTTTTTTGTTTTTAGTCATACTGAGATTCATGGAGTCTTTTTCTTCATGTTTTTATGCTTCATGTTGAGAATTTTAATATTAATTTGTTGACTATACCATCACCAATAGTGACATATTATTGAGAGATTTGTATCTTTACCTTTTATTTTGATATTATCCTTTAATTTTGTTATGGAGTTTGATCACCCTCTTAAGAGTAACTAGTCTAGTGTAGCCCAGTGTTACCATTTCAGTGCTTTGTAGTGGGATTTGCCCACTCATAGAGATATGTTTTTTAGTCACTACACCCACTTCGACATTATGGTGGGGTGTGAAAATACTTATTCAAGTCTTTTTATTATTAGTAGCCCTTGGTGCACCATATTTTCTTTTGAAGGTAGTTGATTGAGTCCACTTACTAGCATATTTTGTTTAATTGGTTTTGTTGTCCTCCAAAAGTAACATTCATTTTTGGGACAAAATTTGAACTATTTTGGTCCTATAGACCAAAATTTTATCTTCCATTTTCAAAAACTTGTCTTAGACATTCAAATTCCTCATTTTCCTAGCTTCCCAGGAAATCTACAGACTTTGCAAGTCAAGTTCAATGGATTTTACATGTTGATTTCTATGGACTTTGTTTTTATAGACTCTACAGGAAAGTTCATTTATACATGTTCAAATATTTATATAGGCTATTTCAGTCAAAAGAATTGGTTTTAAATGCTTGGTCATTTTCCAAAATTAGTTCAGAGCTTTGGTTTAATTGAAAATCTTCATCGGCAAGCATCTGCGTACAAAAGGAGACCTGAACCATTAAACCGTTGAACCATTAAACTAATTTGGTTCAAAGGTTGAACGGGTTCAAAGTTTAGTGGGTTCAACTTCTTTGCTAAGAGTTAAGAGCCTCATCAAGGTTCAAAGTTCAATCACTTCAATTGGTTCATCAGCTTCAAGGACACTTGGCCAAATCAAGGCAGCTTGAATCATTGAATCGTTGAACCATTGAACCATTTTGGTTCAAATGTTTAATAGGTTCAAGGTTTAATGGCAAGTTCAACCAAAGGAATAGTTAAATGGCTCAGTTCAACCAAGTGGTTCAACTCTTTATTTCACTTAGTTGGTTCATTCTTTCTGTTCATTTTTTGGTTCAACATCTACAGGTTCAACAGCAGGTTCGAAGACATTTTTCAAAGCTTTGTTTGAACTGTTGAACCAACATTTGGTTCAACATCTTGGTTCAATAGCAAGTTCATTCACTTGGTTTAACCACTTGGCTCATTGGACGGTTCATCGGGTTTTGGTTTAAAGGGGCTCAACGCGCTTCATTGAACCATTGAACCGATTCAACGGATTGGTTCAAAGCCTTGGTTCAATCGATTAGTTCAATGAAAAAGTTCCTATTGGTTCAAAGGAAAGTTCATTATGTTTGTTTCAATGTTTAGTTTATCGGCTTGAACCATTTTTGGTTCAACCAATTAGTTCAACATCAAAGTTTAAAGGGGTAGTTCGATGCAGAAAGAGACCTCCTAAAGGACAAGTGCCCTTGTAGAGGACACTTAATCAACCAAAACACCCTTTGGAAGGGTTATTTTTCAAGAAAAAGTTAAGTGACTATGGGCTCAAAAGACTTTGCAGAACAAATTTCCACAAACTTTTATCTGCAAGAATTTTTGGCGGGACAAATGTCCACAGGAATTACCCATAGGGGAGACTCAAATATAAAGCCCAGGGATTTGTCTGTGGGGATTGCTAAAGCAAAGGACTACCAAAGGACCCCAAATGGCAGGTGCCCTTGCGGGGGACTCTTGGTGGCCAAAGTGAAGGATCAATCCAACTTGACATAGAACATTTCTTAAGGCCCAAAAGGGCAAGTTTGATTTGGAAGGGCAAAGCCAAAAGCCAAAATAAGACCAAGGGGTGGCACCCCTGAAGATGTCAAATTTAGAATAGTAAACTAGTTGTTGGAAACATAGTGACGGGCACACGAACATCAAATTGAAGACAATAAAATAGCCATTGATCCTTTGAATTCACAGACTCGAATGCATTCCCAAAATTCAAGACCAAACTAGTAGGAAGCAAAGAAAGATAGAATAATGGATGAATTCATGGCCTGATTCAATTAACCAAGAAAGGAGGAATGATGAAGACAAGATCAGACCGCTAGCTAAACATTGAAAGTTGTAATTTTTCAATTACGTGGCTTGATTATCTACATTGAGAAAATAAAATGGGTAAAATGCCCCAAAGTTCCATCTTGTCTTCCTAATAGTTCCCAATGCATCATGACGTATAACTTTTCTTGAGTGCTTCTTAAAATGGATATATAAGGGACTTTCTTTCATTATAAAAAGGATCTCTTTTTTTTGACAATCTGAACGAAACTCTGCCCAAATTGAGAGGCATCATTGAGACTTTGCGCTCAGTCTGTTGATCATATTTTGTTAATGGAATAAGAAATCAAGGGACTTTTTTAGACTTTGTTCTATGATATCTTTTGTTGTTGAGGAAACTATTCTTATGTCTATTTCCTTGATTTATTTTCTATTCCATTGATTTAACAAGCAAGATTAGTAAAATTAGTTAGGAAGGTGTCCTGAAGAATCAACTATGGAGAGACTTTGTGCCTTTATAGCTACCTTCAGTGTGTTTTCTTTTTATTGCTATGTAAAGGACTTTGAAAAGACTTTTGAGCTTTCATTGCCCTTCATAAATTAATCTTAAGCATTTTAGGTAGAGACTTTGTGCTCTGTCTCAATTTGTTGGTTACCATGCTCTCAGATACATTTTGCTTTTATTTCTAGGAGTATTCTTATGGCTTGCTGAATAGTTCTTCTAAAAGAAGAGGATTACTATTTGTCATTCCCTTGAGTTTTTCCTTTGTTTTTTATACATCATCTCTGAAGAAAGAGAGATGGATGTCTGGTCCTACCCCTGAGTATTATTTTTTGTTTATACATATACATAGCATATCCATAGGGAACCTCCCCTTGATGAGAGGAGAGAGCAGTCTCCTTTTGATGTGATAAACTTACACATTAGGATGACTAATCTTCTTACTTTGGCTGATAAGACTTATTTTGTTTACCAGTACGCTGATAGACAAAATATTCAACCAATAATTTTTAGCGACTCTGCTGGGGATCAAACCCACTATCCATTTATAGCCTATTCATTCACCTCCACACTCATAGGGAAAGAACACATAGTTTAAAGCCTCAAGCTTTAACTGAAGTAAGGTCAATTCTTTTCCACTTTTGTTTTACAATATGGCAGATTCAAGGTATACACGAAGCCAAAGGGATAAAGGTGTCATTGATCCTGTGTTTGTGCTGGTACAACAAAGTGATTTTGATATATTTCCTTCACCATCTCATCTCTAACAAACCAAGAGTTTCCCTCTTACTAAAGCTAGATCCCCATTACCAGATGAAGTATCTACTTCTACTGTTGATAAAGTTGTGCCTATAATTACCCCATTGAGATTTATTATACCTCCTTTTCAGAATCCTATAATGGTAGTTCAAGGCCCCTAGGGTAATGCTTTTGGTCCTCTCAATCTTAATCCTCCTCTACATGAGCTTTCACATAGTTCTAAGAAGAATTTCCCTAAATTCTACAGTGATGGCAAAGTTCATCCTGATGAACACATTACAGCATTTAGTATAGCTTGTGGTGTAATCAGAGTAGAATTTGAAGATGTAGAATTCAAGCTTTTTGTTGAAACATTACAATGTGCTACTGTAGATTGGTTTTACTATTTATAGGCTCAGCCTGTGACTGATTAGAATACTCTTAAAGCTAATTTTGAAGCCAGATTCAAACCTGTAGAAGATGCACATACACTTCTGGCTCAACTTACACAGATGAAAAAAGAGCCTCATGAGCCTATGAGAGACTTCATAACTAAATTTGACAAATTGAGAAATAGAATTCCTGTCATTGCTAGACCTACAACTGAGAATCTCAAATGCTTTTTCATTAATTCTCAGTGACCTGAAGTCAATTTCCTCTCGAGACATATTGGTCAAATAGATCTCGTTGTAGCTCAAATTTTGGCCACTGAAGTAGAAGATCATCTCATCTTAGCGGGGAAGATAAGAAGAGATCCCAATAGAAACAGAGCTTCATCATCTTTTGAATTTGCATCTACAAGCACCACAAATCAAATAGTGCAGAAATTAGCAAATGAGTTGCTTACTCTTAAAAAGCAAATGGCTCAAGGAATGTCTTCTACTCTTACATACAGAAGAACATTCCCAAATCAGTCATATCAGGGCAATGTTGATAGAAACCAAGGACAACAAAATTCACTTCCTCCCCCACAAGGGAAACTTGCCCTAGAAGCTCCTCCAACTAATTCAGCAATGGGATATCTTGAAGCAAAATTAGAATTCTCTTATCAGCCTAAATTGAATCAAGAATATGATGCTAATATCATTGAAGATGATAAAGAAAAATTAGCTGGCAAATCTCACATTAGTTTCCTAAATTACCAAGATGAACTTGGAAGAAAAGGAGAAGTTTTAGATGGATCATATGCAAGTTTATTAGGTCTAAGAACCAATTAGTCTAGTAGGTTGATAAAGAAAAGATAGAAGAGAAATCACAGCCAGCAGCCATAATTGTCAAGCATGGAACTAATATGCCTTTTTAGATAAAATATTTGGTCATCACTCAAATGGTAAATACATCAATTGTGCCTTTTCCTTCTACTTCTAATTTGCAAACTAGCCCACCTCCCATCCCTCCTAAAACTTAGAAAGTTGAAGTACCTTTATCTGTACCTAGCTCGATTCAGCCATTTGACATAATTGATCATGTCAAAAAGACAAAAATATAGATGTTTAAATTTGAATAATTGCAGTCTAATTCAGATCAATTGAACAAGCTGGTTTAATATGTTAAAAATCAAACCATCCCTGTAAGACAAAAGGCCAAAAAAGTAACTCTTGATTCTTAAATGAATACGCCTATTCCAAATAATTTGATCATTACTCCTCCAGCTACTTTTGTAAAAATAGAACCCTTCTATGTCTCCCTATTAATCAATGGCCATAAGCTAAGTAATTGTATAATAGACTCAGGTGCATCTGATAATGTCATGCCTACTAAAGTCACTAAGTCTCTTGGTCTCACACTGACCAAGAGGTTTGGGAGATGTTTCTCCATGGAGAACAAGTAAGTACCATTGTTGGGGCAAATCAAAGATGCCTAATTTGCATTCGCAGCCTTTCCAAACAAGAGGATTAAAATGACTATCTTAGTGGCTAATGTCCTAGCATCTTATGGCATATTACTTGGATGAAATTTTTGCAAGGACATGGGAGGAGAATGAAACATGGATCTATCTAAGGCAAGGATCCCTGTCCAAGGTGTGATGAAAAGATTACTTCCTGAAAAGGAAATAGAGTATGTAGTTACCAAGACGTCAGCTCCTGAAGCTCAAATCCTTTTTGAATCCACTAGTATGCGTAATTAATTTTTATATACATATAATGAAGAAGGGCCCTCCATCTCTGATGAGAAAAAGTCTGAAGTAAAGTCAGTGTCTAATAAAATTTGGACTCTAGAATTTGATGGTAGCTGTTCCTCTACTGGTTTGGGAGCTAGAATTGTCTTGATATCTCCTCAAGGAGATTTGTTTCCTTCATCCTATAAATTACAATTCAGTAATGCTAACAATACAACTGAATATGAATCACTGTTGCTGGGCATGAAGGCTACTCAAGAAAGAGGCGTCAAGTTTATTCATGCTAAAGGGGATGCCAAATTAGTGGTCTATCAAGTGAGAAATTTATATCAAACTAAGAATGAGAATTTACACCACTATCATAATTTGGTTTGGGACTAAATTGAAAGCTTTGATGCTTTCAACATTTCTACCATTCCAAGAGAGTCCAATGACAGAGCTGATGCACTTGCTATTTTAGGAACTCTTTTAGTTCCTCATTCTAATTTTAAAGAAGACAAATATACCATTGAGCTAGTCTATAAACCAAGTGTTCCTGACAATGCTGATCATTAGCAAATTTTCAATGATGATCATCAGATCATTGCTTTTTTGGAATGAAAAGACAATTTTGAACAGCTATATTTTGAAGGTAGTGAACCTCAGAAGTCTGAATCTTTTTCTGAATCCAGTACAGATGTAAATGAAGAATTTATACAGCTGAAAGGAAACAAAATTCCTAAAGGCTTGGTTTCTCTTGAGAATTTGTTTGAAAAGCATGATAGATTCTTCAAAGAATAGTAGACAGATTTGAATTTCTCTTAGGGATTTGACCAAGTGAATCTGACCAACAAAGAAAATCCCAAGATGGTAAACATTGGTAAGTGTTGCACACCTGAAGAAAGATTCAAATTTACTTCTTTGCTCTATCAATACATTGATGTCTTATCATATTCATATGAAGACCTAAAGTCTCTTAGACCTGATGAAATTCACCATCATATTCCTCTCAAGGCTGATTCAATGCCTTACAAGCAGAAATCTAGACAATACAATCCAAAAAATTTAGGTACTATTATGTCGGAGATACAAAAAATGTTAAATTCTAGAATTATCTTCCCAATCTATCATTCTACATGGATTGCAAACATAGTACCTGTAAGGAAGAAAAATGGTGAAATCTACATTTGTGTAGATTTCTAGAATCTAAATCAGTCATCTCTAAAAGAAAATCATCCTTTGTTGATCATGGACCGAGTGCTTCAAATAGTAACAGGATCAAAAATGTTATCAATGCTGGATGGCTTCTCAAGTTATAATCAAGTTGAAGTTGCTAAAGTTGACCAACATAAGACTGCATTTATCATGCCCTAGGGTACATTTGCATATAAAATAATGCCTTTTGGATTAATAAATGTTGGTGCTACCTTTCAGAGAGTGATGGACATGGCTTTCAAAGATAAGATTGGCAAATTCATAGTGGTATATCTTGATGATTTAACTATTTTTTCAAAGCATTGATATGATCATGTGCACCACTTGCAACAAGTGCTGGAGCGCTACTGGTAGAATGGTATTTCCTTGAATCCTAAGAAATCTATTTTTAGAGTGACAGAGGGAAAACTCCTTGGACACATTGTGTCCAAAGAAGGCATAAAGATTGACTCAGATAGAGTCAAATCTATTCAAGAGCTAAATTTTCCTACAAGTAAAAATGTTTTTCACTCTTTCTTTAGAAAAGTGAATTTCTTACAGAGATTTATTCCTGAATTTGTTGAGAAGACAAGACACATTGTGAACATGATGAAAGGGAAGACTACCTTCAGCTAGAATAAAAAGGTAAATCAGTGTTTCAAGATATTAAGGTCATTATTGCTCACGCCCCTACCTTGGTTTATCTAGATTACCACAAGGATTTCATCATTTACAGCTATGCATCTGAGCATACTCTTTCAATGATTCTTGTCCAACAAGACAAAGAAGGTATGGAATCCCGTATCTCTTTCATGAGTTTCCCTCTCAAAACTCATGAAATGAAGTATTCAAATATAGAGAAGCATGCCTATGCCTTGGTAAAAGTAAAACACTTTCACTTCTATATTCTGAATTCACATACTACTGCCTTAGTTATTGATAGTACAGTCAAGTCTATATTAACTCAGCAGGAGTTTTACACAAAGAGAGGTAATTAAATTACAAAGATCCAAGAATTTGATATGGATATCAAGCCAAAAAATCTGGTCAGAGGTAAAATCCTTTGCCAATTAATGGCTGACAATAAGCCAGAAGATACACAGAGTGAAGAAGCTGAAGTGGAAGATGCACCAACAGTCCTTTTTATCTCCACTACCAATGAATGGTACTCAGATATTGCCTATTTTCTGACTTATGGCGAATGTCCTACTTATTTGTCTTACAAAGAAAGAAGGACTATTAGGTTGAAAGCTACCAATTTCATCCTTTGGGATAATGGCCTATACAAGAGAAACATAGATGGAGTATTCCTTTGTTGTGTAGACAAAGAATAACAAACCTAGCTCTTGAAATCTTTCCACAAGCTAGCCTGTGGAGAACATTTTTATGCCCCTGTGACTACTCAAAAAATTCTATGAGCTAGGTATTATTGGCCGACTCTTTTCTAAGATGCACATAAGTGGATAAGGAAATGTGAACTTTGCCAGCAATTTTTTGGAAGACCCAAGTTGGCTGCCCTGCCTCTAAAGCTAGTAATCATAGAGGAACCTTTCTAGCAATGGGGACTTAATTTTATTGGAACAATAAACCTGTATCCAAGTGATAGACATGATTATGTCCTTATAGCAACTGATTATTTCACCAAGTGGGTAGAAGCAATCCCAACTAAGCATGCTACTTGAGAAGTTATATGCAACTTCCTAAAAGAAAATATCATTTCTAGGTTTGGAGTTCCTCTCAAAATTGTTATTGATAATGCAGCTTGTTTTACGTCTCAAGAGATTACGTAATTCTATTTTCATTATAGAATTACACTCTCATTCTTTTGATTATTTTCCACAAAGAAATGGACAAGCTGAGTCTAGCAATAAGAATTTGGTAACTATTATAAAAAATGTACCAGATGATAATCAAAGGACATGGCATAAAGCATTGGTGGATATTTTGTGGGCAGATAAGATCATGCCAAAGAGGGTAATTGGTATGTCCCCTTTTCAACTCCTTTACAGTATTAATGCTGAGATACCAATCAATTTAGAGTTACCAGCCTTGAAATTGGTGAAGGCCATTGAAGATCAGACATATGAGAGTTCTCTTGACAAAAGAATCATGTGCCTGACTCAGCTAGAAGAATAAAGAACCATGGTGGTGGATAGAATTGTTGTTCATCAAATTTTGGTAAAAAAACTTTTTGATCAGAAGGCCAGAAATCATGATTTTCAGATTGGGGATAAAGTCCTGTTGTGGGAAAAAAGAAGAGAGCCAAAGGGGATGCATGGAAAGTTTGACTCCCTTTGGAGAGGCCCATTCATAATTCATCATCACATGGGTGAAAATAGCTTTCTATTGAAATACCAAGATGGCACACTCTTTTCTTTGTCCCACAATGGGCAACATCTGAAACACTTCAATTCTTGAAGTATCAGATCATTGCATATGTATATATGTATATTTGTATAGTTTTAATTCTATTTTGTTTTTTTAATTTTCTTTTTGATGTCTTTCATTTCTGGGTAACATGACTCCAAAGCCCAATGGTACACTTGAAGACACTAGAGATTCTGGATTCTACTCCTTTCAATTCTTTTTGCAAATTGACAGAAGTTCCCCAACTGGAGCCAGCTATTGTCCTCCAAAAGTAGCATTCATTTTTGGGACAACATTTGAACTATTTTGGTTCTACAGACCAAAATTGTATCTTCTATTTTCAAAAATTTGTCTTATACATTTCGATTCCTCATTTTCCTAGCTTCTTAGGAAATCTACAGACTTTTCAAGTCAAGTTCAATGGATTTTACATGTTGATTTCTATGGACTTTATTTTTATAGACTCTACAAGCAGGTTCATTTATATAGGTTCAAAGATTTCTACAGGCTATTTCAGTCAAGATAAATGGTTTTCAATGCTTGGTCATTTTCTAGAATTAGTTTAGAGCTTTGGTTTAGTTGAAAATCTTCATCGGCAAGCATCTGAGTACAAAAGGAGACTGAACCATTAAATCGTTGAACCATTAAACTACTTTGGTTCAAAGTTTCAACAGGTTCAAATTTCAGTGGGTTTAACTTCTTTGGTAAGAGTTAAGTTCTTCATCAAGGTTCAAATTTCAATCACTTCAATTGTTCATCAGCTTCAAGGACACTTGGCCAAATCAAGGTGGCTTGAACCATTGAACCGTTGAACCATTAAACCATTTTGGTTTAAAGGTTCAATGGGTTCAAGGTTCAATGGTAGGTTCAACCAAAGTTATAGTTCAATGGCTCGGTTCAACCAAGTGGTTCAACTCTTTATTTCACTTAGTTGGTTCATTCTTTCAGTTCATTCTTTAGTTCAACGTCTACAAGTTCAACAGTTGGTTTGAAGACATTTTTCAAAGCTTTGTTTGAACCATTGAACCAACATTTGGTTTAACATCTTGGTTCAATGTCTTGGTTTAATAGCAGGTTCATTCACTTAGTTTAACCACTTGACTCATTGGACGGTTCATCAGCTTTTGGTTCAAAGGGGCTCAACGTGCTTTGTTGAACCATTGAATGGGTTCAACGGATTGGTTCAAAGCCTTGGTTTAATCGATTAGTTCAATGACAAAGTTATTATTGGTTTAAAGGCAAGTTCATTATGTTTTTTTCAATGTTTAGTTCATTGGCTTGTTTAATTCATTGAACCATCAGCTTGAACCATTTTTGGTTCAACCGATTGGTTCAACCAATTGGTTCAACATCAAAGTTCAAATGGGTAGTTCAATGCAGAAAGAGACTTCCTAAAGGACAAGTGCCCTTGCAGAGGACACTTAATCAGCCAAAACACCCTTTGGAAGGGTTATTTTTGAATAAATAGTTAAGTGACTGCGGGCTCAAAAGACTTTGTGAAAAAAAATTTTGCAAACTTTTGTCTGTGAGAATTTTCCCCAAGCAAATTGTTCACAAGAATTTTCCACGGGACAAATGTCCACGGGAATTACCCATGGGGGAGACTCAAATATAAATCCTGAGGATTTGTCAATGGGGATTGCTAAATCAAAGGGCTATTGAAGGACTCCGAAGGGCAGGTACCCTTGCAGGGGACTCTCGGCAGCCAAAGTGAAGGAGCAATCTGACTTGACACAAACCATTTCTTAAGGCCTGAATGGGCAAGTCTAATCTAGAAGGGCAAAGACAAAATCCAAAAGAAGACTAGGGGTGACGCCCTCAAAGACGTCAAATTTAGAACAGTGAACTAGCCATTAAAAACATAGTGACAGGCACATGAACGTCAAATTGAAGACAATAAAATAGCCTTTGATCCTTTGAATTCATAGACTCGAACGCATTCCTAGAATTCAAGACCAAACCAACAAGAAGTGAAGAAAGATAGAATAATGGATGAATTCATGGCCCGATTCAATTAACCAGGAAAGGAGGAATGACGAAGATAAGATCAGACTGCTAGCTAAATATTGAAAGTTGTAATTTTTCAATTGCATGGCTTGATTATCTACATTGAGAAAATCAAATGGGAAAATGCCCCAAAGTTCTAGCTTGTCTTCCTGACAATTCCCAATGCATCATGATGTATTACTATTCCCGAGTCCTTCAAATGGTTGTATAAGGGAATTTCTTTCATTGTAAAAAGGATCTCTTTTTTTTGACAATCTGAACGAAACTCTCCCCAAATTGAGAGGCATCATTGAGACTTTGTGCTCAGTCTGTTGATCATATTCTATTAATGGAATAATAAAGCAAGGGAATTTTTTAGACTTTGTGCTGTGATATCTTTTGTTGTTGAGGAAACTATTCTTATATCTATTTCCTTGATTTATTTTTTGTTCCATTGATTTAACAAGCAAGATTAGTAAAATTAGTCAGGAAGGTGTCCTAAAGAATCAACCGTGGAAAGACTTTGTGCCCCCATAGCTACCTTCAATGTGTTTTCTTTTTATTGTTGTGTAAAGGAATTTGAAAAGACTTTGAGCTTTCATTACCCTTCGTATATTACTCTTAAGCATTTCAGGTAGAGACTTTGTGCTCTGTCTCGATTTGCTGGTTACCATACTCTCAGTTACATTCTACTTTTATTTCCAGGAGTATTCTTGTGGCTAGCTAAATATTTATTATAAAAGAAGAGGAGTACTATCTATCATTCCCTTGAGTTTTTCCTTTGTTTTGTATACATCATCTCTGAAGAAAGAGAGATGGATGTTTGGTCCTACCCCTGAGTATTATTTTCTGTTTATACATTTACATAGCATATCCATAGGGAACCTCCCCTTGATGAGAGGAGAGAGCATTCTCCTTCTGATGTGATAAACTTACACATTAGGATGACTAATCTTCTTACTTTGGCTGATAAGACCTATTTTGTTTACTAGTACGCTGATAGACAAAATATTCAACCAACAGTTTTCATTCCATCGAGTGCACGTACTACAATTTTGTGTTGAGATTTTGAATCATTATTCTTGGGATTCCTTACAACATATGTTCTCTTCTTCACTCTCATTATATTTCTACCAGTTTTTTGGTACCTTGAAATGATACATTTCATCCAAGGTAACTCTTTTTCCTAGTTTGTGATCAATTTATTTGTAGAGTGAGCATTGTATAGAGTAACAATTTATAATTGAATTAGTGGTTATAGTGACTCAACATCCATTTACTATGATAAGATGGATTGTTTACCATAGTGACATTTTATATTTCATTATGATTTGTACATGGATACTTCATAAGGCCTTTTAATTAGGGCCTATTTAGTCTCTTTGATTTATTTTTGCTTACTCCTTATTTTTCACTTAAGGGAGGGTGTTGGAGTGAGCATTAAAAATCACTCATTAATTTAAGCTTTATTGTTAGTTAGTTAACTAATTATTGTGTCAAATATTTTCACACCTATTTTGTGCATGTAAATATTCCATGTCAAATCATATTTATTTCACACAAAATATTATTTGTTATGCATAACAAACTATTATTCATATTTAATAAGAACTACTATTAATTATCCTAGACTATAGGGTAGAAAAGAGATAAATATAAGGATTGTATTATTGACTTTGGGAAAATAATGAGACATGGATATTATTTTGCATAATTATTGTCTAAATATTTATGTGCATAATGTCTATAACGATTTTTTATTGTAATGGTTTTGTAGGAGAGGTCCTACATAAATGACAAGTATTATCATTTCTAACACAATATTATTCATCAAATGAGTTAAGGGAGAAAGTTCCACCAAAACCTAGATCTCCTAAAAATACCAAGAAAACACTTGTCTACAAAAGGAGATCTCATAGGTTGAAAGGAAAATGGTAGAAAAATCTAACATATAAAACCTCTACTATAATTCACATTAGTGAAGATTCATTTGTATAAGTTGATGTCTCATTATATAACACTGAAGTACCTTCTAACTCATATAGATTAGAAGATATAGAGATAGATGATGGAGAATACTCAACTAAGGAAGAAAAACATTCAACTGGTGAAGAAGAGAAACTAGAAGAATATATAGAAAAATAAAAAGATGAATGTAATG